>JACAFV010000068.1:3587-133062 GCA_014635975.1 Plectosphaerella sp. P0831
TAAAGCGTTACGCTTCTTTACTATAGGCTAAAGGAGGTTTCTAATAAAGACTTAAATTAATTACTATCGTGAATCTAACTAACTGTCCTGCACTCGAGCCTTCCTTTAAGTACTCGAGTATCGTTCCTGGATCGTCTACGCGGGCGATCTATTCTGACGATGTTATTAGTTGGAGGTAGCTTATAGCTCACTACGCTCCCTGAGCTAAAGGCTCATAGCTCGCGGTGATCCAGGCTCCACTCCTGATTAGCTAGATATAGTAGGCCCAGGGTCGGCTTATCGGTGGCCGATAGTACGGCCCTGGCCTGAATAACCAGCTCCCTAAGCTAGGCGTTACACCACCCCCCTATTCCGACCACCCTAAAATCCCTCACCGCTACTTCAACCTACCTACCTTTAAACCACTATAACTCCTTTGATTTTTATCTAATCTTTACCAGACTTTATATACTATAACCTTGATTTAATATGAACCACTATACTGAAGATGAGGTTAACTAGGCCTTAAATTCCGTTATTAACGGGCAATCTATCCGGAAGGCCTTAATCGAGTGGGGGGTCCCCAGGACGACCCTTCGAGATCGACTCCATGGACACTAGTCAAGGGCTATAGCCTTCGCCGATTAGTAGAAGCTATCCAAGACCCAGGAAAAATAGCTAGCTAGCTGGATTTAAGTCTAAGCCTCTCTAGGGCTCCCCCCGACGTACGTATAGGTTAGGGATTTTGCCGAACGGATCCTACGCCTATAAGGAGGGTCCCCGACCCTTAGGAAGAACTGGTTTCAAGCCTTTACCCGTCGAAATCCTTTAATTAAGGTCCAGCGCGCTAGGATGATCGACTCCTAGCGTATTAACGGAGCGTCGACTGACGTTATCAGGACCTAGTTTAAGCACCTCGCCGTCGACCAGATTAAGGACATTAAACTAGCTAACCGATATAACATGGACGAGACCGGTATCCTCGAAGGTCGAGGGTCTAACGGCCTAGTCCTGGGATCCGCGAAGAGTCGGAATCTACAGAAAAAACAGCCAGGGTCGCGAGCCTAGATTACTCTAATAGAGTACGTTAGTACTACGGGCTCTTCCGTCTCTCCGTTAGTTATCTATAAGGGCAGGTCGGTCTAATAGTAGTAGTTTCCCCTGGATCTATAACCTTATACCGACTAGAGATTCTATATAATAGAAAACGGGTAGACCGATAACGAGACGGCCGTCTACTAGCTCCGGGATATATTTATCCTATTAACGTAATCGACCGACCTATCTACGACCCGTTTACTTATCCTGGACGGTCACGGTAGCCACGAGTCTACAGAGTTTATATATCTCTGTTATACGTATTAGATCTATCTACTTTACCTACCTCCTTATACGTCCTACGTCCTGTAACCGTTAGATTAATCCGTTTTCGGACCCTTAAAGATAGCCTATAGAAAGGAGCTAGGATTTCTAGAGTAGTAGAATAATTCTATAGTTCTAGGTAAACGGAACTTTCTTAACTANAGAAAGGAGCTAGGATTTCTAGAGTAGTAGAATAATTCTATAGTTCTAGGTAAACGGAACTTTCTTAACTATTACCGGAAGGCTCGCTAGTTAGCCTTTATAGCGTAGAATATTAAGGCGGGTTAGAAATCAACGGGTCTATAGCCGGTTAATATAGCTAAGCCCCTTATAAGTCCTCTACTCCTCTACGAATCCAGGGACGGGTCTACGACCGTCAATCCAATCCTTAATCGAGCCCTTAGGTCTATACCTATCCCGTAGTAGGATATAGCTTTATCCTCGGTTAACTAGTCGACGCCCAGGAAGGCCCTGGATNAATCCAATCCTTAATCGAGCCCTTAGGTCTATACCTATCCCGTAGTAGGATATAGCTTTATCCTCGGTTAACTAGTCGACGCCCAGGAAGGCCCTGGATCTACGCGACTAGCTAGGTTAGTATAGCCGCCTGGATTAACCTAGTAGTACGTAACGGCTCCTCTTCCGGAAGGTCTAAAAAGGGTTCCAGGAAAAGGACTACTAGCTAGCTACCCTATAGCGTAGGGTAGAAGCTCTCGAACAGTAGGTTGAATCTATACGACCTAGGAAAAGGAAGAAGGTCCAGATCAGCCCTAATTCCAAGTTTGCGGATATCGAGGCTATCCACAGGGCGTAGGTCGACGTAGGTAATAAATCTAATAGTACGGCTGAATCTAGCGATACTGATTCACCTAGTGAAGCAGAAGACTGTATTATTATAGGATCGTAGGTGGTAGGAAAAAAGGGTTAAAGATTATAGTAGAATTTCGGTAGGTGATTTTTAGGGGTAGTCGGAATGGGGGGGTGGTCGGAAAGTGGGTGAGGGACGTTAGGGCATTCCGGCAGTGCACAGCTTCCGAGTCAGGGCGCTGAGGCCAAGCTTTCCAGCCCAGTTCGGCCATTTTTGGGTAAGCGACAAGGTCCGAGAGCCTGCTCAGCACTGTGTCTGAGGGCTTAGGGCGTTCGAAGCGCTATAAGACCCCGCATTATGGCTGACCGAGGGAGCTCGAAGCGCTGTTCACCTCCCGGGATGCAACATTCTTCCAGGGTCACCCCCGTTGGTTTCACTGCGATTCATGGGACGCGCAGCAGCACGCACTGAGCGAGGGACTGACAACCTCTCGGGCATCATCGCACCAAACTTGCACATGGAGACCTGAAAACACACATAGAGAAGCTGGTTGAAGCAGCATAGGAAGCGACCCGAGTGCATCGGTGTATCACGGCGCTGCCATCGATGAACTGTCACCAGCCTCACGTCCTGGCATCGTCGGCGCGGATGACCGGCAAGATCTGGCGCCCACAAACATCGTGACGTTTTTAGAAGTCGGCTCGCACCAAAGTGTGCATTGACAATCGCTCGCATTCGGTCAGTGGCAGGGGACGCGGGATATGCCTTGGCATCGTGAAACGGCACCACCGCCGTCCACCGGTGGAGTCAGGCCCAGCTACCTGGGGCTCAGCCCGTCGGCCTTGCCCGAAGAGAGGAGGGCTTGGATATTGCACTGCAAATAGCCACAGGCGGCTTCAAATAGATGACGACCGGCCATCGTCGGCCTTCGGGCTGCATTGCCGACCGGCGTCGGCGGTGCTGGAAGTCCGCGGCCGATGTGCAAAGTCATGACTCTGCGAAGGGCGAAAAGAAGCAGGATAAGAAGACCGATTTGCCAGAACTAGGATGAAGGACGCGTGGGCTATAGCAGGCTGCCTTCAAAGGGCAGCAATTCAAGAATCCCAAGAGGCGGGCTCGCGCAGCTCGACCGCTGCAGTCAATCAACCACTACAGTCGATCCATCATTACACTCAACAGGCCAGTTACTAAGTAGAGAAAGGTTGCTTACTAACATCGGAAACACCCCAGTAGAAAATATCCATTTTTCGGAGGCTGCGGTAGCAGTATCGTGGGCTGCGCGAACCCGCCTCAATTCCAAGATGTGTTGTGTTGATGGTGCCCGGGCAGGTGTCGAGAGGCGTCCCGGCGCAGTGGGTGGTGGCGCCACCCGGAAGCCCCAACGGTTAAAATGGGTCCCGGGTGCCCCTGAACGCGCCACATCCTAAACCAGCAGCCGTTGCCCAATGTGCACCAATCCATACCGCAAGAAGAAGAATGCGTTCCCCAGACTTGTTGTGAACAAGGAATGACTTGTTCATTGCAGCACGAGTATATGGGTTGCCCTTGGGCGGTAGAATTATGTACAGGAAGAATGCGGATGCATCCTCGGCGGGAATGTCACGGACTTCCCGACGACCCCGAGGGGTGATGCTTAGCAGGCAGGGAGAGTCTTCTGGCCCTTGCAGTTGGCAGTAGTGCTGACCTTGGTGCTCTTGCCGTTGCCCTTCTTGACGCCCTTGAACTCCTGGCAGACCTTCTTGACACCGGAGCCGCAGGTGCCGGCTATCTGAGCAACATCGCTGCGGATAGATGATTAGCTGTGGCCCAGAGGAGTCATGATATCACAGAATAAGCTTACCCGTAGTTGCTGTTAATACCAACGAGATCGGCAACGCTGAATCTGTTGTCAGTGACTGTCCTTCATACATGTAGCTATCATGAGAGGGGATGTGGGTGGGAGACTGGGAGGCTACGTACTTCTTGGCCTTGACGTTCTGAATAATGACGTTGCGGGCACCACCGTTGTTTGTGCAATCTCCGCAGCCACGGTAAAGCTTGCCAGCGTTGACAACAGTCTGTTGCACGCGAGTCAGTTTCTCGTTAAGATGGTGTCGCGGGAGCTTAGCGGCGAAATAACCACGCGGGTAGACTCACGAAGTCCTTGATGGTGACAGTGCCCCTGCCGTTGTGCTGAACAACCTTATCCTTGGCCTTTGATTGTACTAGTCAGCCTTTGCAAGGTTATGTGGTCGGAGACGGGGTGAAACTTACCTCCTGGGCGCCACCGCCCTCGATGAGAGCGTTGCCGTTGCCGAGGATGGAGATGGCGTCTGTGACCGATTTGGTTAGCTCGGATGACTAATGACTGGCTTCCCGGGCTGTGGATGTACTCGCCCTCGCAGACATCGCGGAACCAAACGTTGCGGAGCGTGCAGCTGCCCTTGCAATGAACTCCCTCAAGGGCGTCACCACCGATGATGGCATTCTGGAGAGTGGCGCCGTTCTCGAGGATGAAGACAGCGGAGTCGGAGCCGGTCTAAGACATGCAGAGTTAGTATAATTCTGTCAAAAGCTGGCCTGGGAGCTGGAGGTCACGCCACATGGCATAGCAGCCGCGGCATGTCTCAACAACTCCCAACACCGCCCAACGGGACAAGAAGAGACTTGCGTCCTTGTCGCTATCGCATTTACGGCCGCGATCGAACTCCTTGTTGCCCATGTCCTTCAGGCCCGTGATGGTGGAAGGCTTGGGGAGGTGGACGATGGCGCCGGAGCGGGTGGGGATCTTGAGGCTCTGAGCGGCCGCGCTGCCAATCATGGCGATGGAGAGAAGAGTGGAGTAGTGCATCTTGAAAAGGAGTGGTTTGGTAAAGAGTGTAGTTGGAAAAGAGTGTGTGGATGTGGAAAAGAAGGACTGGCCTTGTTGGAAAAGAATGTGATTGTCTGAGAGTGCTGCTGAGGAATGCTGCCTTGATTTGGGGCGACCGCGAAGGACTTTATAGATAGCAACACTCGAAGCCCGCTCGTTGTGTTGCCATCATCGTCGGACACCGATGACCAGGGCCAGTTGGGGCTGTTGCGCTAGATTCCTGGTAATCTCCACGACTCGGCCACCAGGATAGATGAAGAATACGACGGGGTCCATCCCGGAAGCGGCCATCCGGCGACTGGCGACCCCTCCAAAATGTCCTCACCGTCGCACCGAGGCCATCGGCGCATCCAGCCTTCACCCCTGAGAAACGGAGACAGTTCATCTCCTCCCAGACGTGCACGTCGCCAGTCGCCCCAAGCGTGTCCCTCCCCCTTTCAGGCGCCATCAAAATGCCCTAGACATGAGATGAACTGTGTTTCCGTCTCATTGCTAGCAAAACTTCAGCGCAGCCAAGCCGCATTCAGAAGGGTCCGCCCCTGAAAGCCAGCTGCGTCCCGGCGCCAAATCTGACAGTGGGCGCCGCTGGTCTAGAACAGGCCAAGACCGGGCCCATCCGAGGACAAGCTTTGAGGAGCCGGGATCCATTTCGAGCAACCATCCCGGCGCGACCTCACAGTTTCAGGCTGCTGTGGAGATCGAGCCTCTATTTCTGGCAGGGCTCCCCCTTGCCCCCGGCCGACACGAGCACCTCTTGAAACACACCCAGGCCACCTTAATCTCTATGCTTAAATGTTGCTCTGATGACGGCGGGCTGGGCTGTGGAGATGCCCAATAGCTCCAGACCACGGCGTCGGTCTTTTCTCGTGGACTTGGCTGAAAAATCGACTTGGTTGAAGAATCGACTTGGCTGGCCGTCGCAACGAGGAGCTGTCAATCCTGTTTAGCATGTCGGGCAGTACGTTGGGCGATGCATCACCGCAAAGAATGGCCTCTCGCAGGAGACTTGCCGACCCCTCGACACAAACAACTGCTCGCTGCGGCTTCCTCGGGGGAAATCCTCGGGGCGGGGCAGCTTCGCCCGAGCGACGGCGCCCTCTGCACTCCGCAATCAAACATCATGGGACCCCCGCTAGCTCGTCTCATCAGATCGCTGTCAGCGGTCATCCCGGTCGGCTAACTTTGAGCAAGATAAGCTTGAAGCTGACTACTCAGCGAGATCCTCCGGTGTCCGAGATTGCTTGGCGCTCGGGCCGAGACTCTGGAGCAATGCAGGCAGCCATCTGAAGCTCTCACTCGGGTGGTCCCTTCCGATCGAAGTGACATCGTGTTCTAGACCTTCAACGTGTGCGGGTGCCAACTGTCGAGCTTGGGTGCCGGAATGGCCCCCGCGAGCCTCCTTTTACGCTCGATGCACGGGTTCATGTTCGGCGAACTTGGGTCACATAATCGCGGCAAACCCCTCGTGCCCATCTGGACATTCACCATCTTCCACCTTGATGGTGTTTAGACTTCAACCTCATCACCTCCATACCTTGATGTTTCTCTTACGTAGCTTCCCCTTTTCTGGAGACCTAGAGTCATGCCATCTCATCAACATGGACCATCCATGTCTGCTCCAGCCCCCAAAGCCCACTCCATCACCCAAATGAGAAGCCTGGAAGAGCACGTTTTCCAAAGAAGAACTCCGCTGCTGCGTCCACAAGGTGTGACCATGCAGCACTCCAAACATCAGGTGGCAGGCAGCGGGAGGAAATGTTTCTTCACATTACAGCCTTATCCTAGGCACTGCCGAGTCATGGGCAATGCCATGGAGACAGTCGCGCCCAATGATTGCGAGTAATCATCTCACGTGAAGTGCGCTGCTAGCCCCTTTATCTCGGGGACAGCTCCGAAGTGGCATGACGACAGGGCGGCATGGCCCCAATCCTGCGTCTATGACTCGCATTGAAGGCCCCTCCGCGATATTGACATCCCCATGCAGTCTGTTGGGCGATGCAAGGGGCGATGCTTCATTTCGGTCTCGTGTCGGTGGGCCAATGCTCAATATTCATTAATATTGATTGCCTTCACCGCCGCCTGGAAGCTGTTTCTTCCTCAGGTTGTCGACCTCTTGGTGTGCCCAGGGAGGTGAAGATGTGTCGACAGCTACCTGCCACTACAGGAAGGTCAAAATACAGTCCCAATCATTCAATGAGAAGTTTCAGGGGTGTCTTCAATCATATCTGTCTAGGTTTCAGTATCGCGATGATGGGTTCACCGCCAGCGTGCGCCACTGGCAGTGGCTGATAGCGCCTGGTCCCAGTTCCAGCCCCTGAACCCCCTTTCCGTTAGGTCGCCTCACCCCATCAAGCCCGCAAGCTTTCCAAACAGTTTAATCCCGGCCTCGTCCTCTCCACCCCAAAAGTCCATCGACGACATACCCGTAACGATGAACATGTCCATGTCGATACTCGTCGTCGGGATGAATAGTTCAAAGCTTGGCCGCGCCCCCGCCGACCGACCGTTTGGATATTTCCGGAATCGACCCAACAGCTGACCCGTCACCGCGTCCTTAAAGGCAAGTTTCCGCGGGGACAGTGTGTCGTCTTCCTTTCCCCAGGTGAAGCGCGCGCCGTTAAAGGTGAATTCCTGCTTGCGCACGGGGTAGTCGGTCTCGACAATCTTCATCTTGAACTCTGGCCCCCCACGGAGGGTAATGTCGGATGAGACGGAAATTGAGTGGTGGCGGATCGTGCCTGCGGCGGCAGCGTTCTGGCCATTTGCCGCATTGGCGTACAGCAGTGCTGCGGTCTTTTGGCCGGGGGTCTTGTGGAAGACCCAGATGGGTGTTGTCTGCCCTGTGGAGGGGTCGACCCGATCCACTGTGACCTGGGCGCCGCCGTGTCGTGATGTGACGACCAGGGTCTCGTATGGATTGGGGTTCATTTTGGTGGGGAGAAATGGCTGAAAAGGCTTGGAAGATGGAGGATATGTCGGTGTTTGATTGTGAAGGCTTGATATCCAGATTGATGACTTGGTGCTCCCATTATTTCCATCTTCATTGGAATGCCATCTGCCTTTATACTCGAGACATCTTTCGTGACAGGGCTGAGTCGATGTTCCGCATCCGCTCACGATACGCGTGTCTGCAAGACAAGCATCCCCCCCCCAGCGAGCTAAGAGCACCGACGAAGGGTGAAGTCCACCATAATTGGCCCATCATCTCAGGGGACGATCGGCCGCTAAGACGGCCGTAGGGACCGTTTGTAAGCCCTGTGGCAGCGGGAGCCAGTGCAGGCACGATGCGACGTCATTTGATCCGAATCCGCGGATTTGGCCTTCTTGGCACTGTACAGCAAGGCAGTGCCCAATGGCGAAGAACATGTGAAAAGATGAGGTGTGATTAGACTGGTAACTTCCTCCTATGATCGCGAAGCTGTGATAGAAAACAAAATCATGTCTCATGCCGGCGCTGTCGGTTCCGTCGAGACTCCTCCGTCACTGGTCGTGTTGATCATTTCAGGTGAGGTGCTGAGTCTGCAGGGCACGTCGGCCTTCTGTTCTGTGCCCTGTCGTTGCCGCCGTGCACTGCCAGTCTGTCGCCGGCTACCGCCGCCCGATGAAGAGACCTTCCAAAACGCTGTAGACCACCGCTCCAGCCTCGACTAGCCTCATCGGCCGGTCGTTGTGATCCGGGGTCTGTTTGTTCTTTTGGGGCTTATTCATCTGGAACATGCGCTCGTCGACCGAATGGCGGGGTTGCCTCGTCGGTGGCTCGAGACAGGTCGGGGCGCCCGAGGTAGAAGCGCGCCTGGACTCCTGCGCCTGCTTCTGCTGTGCAGGTTCAATTGGCGGAAGAAGCGACTCGTATTTCTGCTTTGGGGCGGCTTTTTGGGTGTCGGCCATGACGAAGGTATGAAATGAGGGTAAATGTCCGTGTACGATGGGCGTTTTGTGGTGCTGGAGAACGGCTTCAATTGTTGACGACGGAGTCAATTTGCATGTGGTGATGAAACCTGCGCACCGCGGCCAGCTCGCGATGCAACGGGGTCTTGTGTATTTCTACCTGATCCCAGGCCCAGCTTCTGGACTTCCCGGATGAACGCACGTTGGATCCCTCTTCACGATTGAGGAGGGCGAAGTGCAGGCTCAGCCCGTCCAGCGACAAGAAGCAGAATGCTGAGGGGATCATGAGAAGTGGGCCTACCAGGGCGCAGCAAGCGCCATCACGTACAAAAATGCAGGGTCTTTGGGTGCTGTGCCACATTACCCCCGAAACACGGAAGGCTCGTGACGCTCAATCTGGTGGTCGATGGGCGTTCTCGCCCAATGCGATGAAGTGGCGCAATGCTTCGCTGATCATGTAAATTGAAGTTCAGGAAGTGAAAAAGAGCAAAAAATGATGACAGGGACTCTTGTCTACCAGACCGCTATGCCGGCTGGTGTCCTAGGCTCCCTCCCCAGAAATAATAAATTAATAAAATAAACGCCGGTGGCGGGATTGAGAGCATGGCCCCCCGGTACGGTTGAGGTGGGGATTACGCGGCACCGCGAGGCACGCACGAAGCCATGCTTGCCACCGACGACTTCTGGGAGAAAAAAACATCCTATAGCCTTCAACTCATCCTCATCTTCTACGGATGTAGGTGCCCCGTCGGCTCAGGGCATGTCATAACGAAAGCCACTTTGTCTGCCAACTCGGTCAAGTTGCCTTTGCCGATTGGAAGGTACCTAAAGCCCAGAAGCTACAAAGACGCGTCGGAANTCGGAAGGAGCAAACTTTGACCTGCAATGATACAAGATGCCTCTTCCTTTCCACCACCCGACCGCATGTTCTCGCCGTCCAATCTGTGGCTCCCAATGCGACCAACTTGACACGACGGACAGATTAATCCATGCAGGTCGACACGCGCTACTCTGATGATGACGATGTACCTGGCCTCCATGCAGGCCTCGGCACCAGGCCCTGGCAGGGGACGGCAGGCTCACCAAACTTACTTCAAGTGGTCAGTCATTCATCGGCCAAGCTGATGGCAATTTATCCTACCTCTTTTGTGATGCTCGAGGCTCGCAACTTCCTAGACATGATGGTCTCGAGGGCGCCAGGTGCAAGGACGCGACTGAGAGGTCGGCCGAGGAGGAAGGAGCACCCATCGTACCTTCCTCCCATGGCTGTGGCTATGCCCACACCATTAAAGCAGAGATTTTTGTCCGGCACCGACCGAATGAAAGTTATCTGCTCTTCATGCTGTCCCTGGTGATAGTGACTCGGCTCGACTGGGTCATCCACCATCATGTCAGACCGCGGTAGGTCCCCCTGGCCATGTCATCGTGCTCCCTGGCTGACTGTCTTCCACAGACAAACCTCCAAGGAGGGCTGCAACCCTCAAAGCAACCATGAAGTCCACCTGGAAGGTGGCCGAGTTCCTTGGTGACGATGTCTTCGAGGCTGGTTTACCGTCGCCCCTCGCGGGGCACGGTCACGCAAGAGGTTCCCAGTCTTGAGAATGTCGCTCAACAAGGATCGTCCTCCGCCATGTCATCCAATCGAACAAGCCGATCTGCCGCTGTCAAGGAACCCAAGACGAAGAAGGACAAGGACGAGAAGCCCGGAGCCACACGACAAGCCCTCTCTGACCTGCCCCCCAAAGTCCCTCGTAAGTTTTTCTCGCCCTGTCTCACCGACATGCCGACTAACACGTCCAGTTGCCCCGTCCAGCACATCACGGCACCTTGAACATGGGCGCGCGCAACCCCCCGATGCCTCGACCCCGCAGGTTCACCAAGGACGAACGCTCGTTCTACGATGAGGAAATGAAAGACTTCCCTCCCGCCGATCGCATGACAATCGAGGAGTTCTGGCACCCCAAGTCCTCCCTCGCCCGCGAGGAGTATGACGACCCCTCTCCCTGGACGCCAACAGAGCCCGACTCGGACGACGAGCCCCTCTGCCTTCCCCGACCGCCCCCCTCCAAGCCCACGGCCACCAAGAGGCCTCTGAGTTTGACTGCTTCGGACATCCCCAGGCCTCTGCCAGCCCCATGGATGACAGACAAGGACTTAGTCGATGTTTCTGCTATGAGCAGGACGCCCGGCAAATACGAATCGAAGTACTTGCCGTTGTTGCTCAGAAGGAACTCGTCAGGAAGGTGTCCCCGCCGCGCCGGATCGAGCGTCATGATCCGTTCACTCCCTTGAGGCCAATGACCGAATGCTGAAGGATGAGAATCTCTGCGAGTAAGAGGCCGTGGTGAAGAAGAACAAGGAACGGTGGGAGCTGTCTGCCAAGTCAGGAAGCGACAGCCGCAAGATCGTGCATCTTGACCACAGCGCCTCCCGTGCCACGGGGCAATGTCTAATTGCAACCTACCTGCCAGTCCCAGTGGAACAAATGACCTGAAGCGGGGACGTTGAACAGATTGGGCCAACGCACAGGCCGGGTGGAACAACAGGCTGAGATGAACAGGCCATATCTCCGAACAAGCCGTGCCGAATCGCAGCTAAACAGAAAACCGACTGTTATGATGGACTCACTGCGTCAATGGACTGCCCGCACTGAAGTGGTCATTGGCCACGTAATCCTACACACCTGACTTGCGCTTACTACTCGTCCATATCCTCGTCCGTCTCCTCATCCTTGACCTTGACAGGGTCCGCCTTCTTCTCGATGGCCACCGTCACCACCCGACCCCTCTCCCACAGTTCGATGTGGACGTCTTGCAGGGCGACGGCATTGGTGCGGACCATGTCGCCTGCCCTTGTGCAAACCGTGAACGACTGCTTCTTCCAGGTCTTCCCGGACTTTGGCCTCACCTTGCCTTTTCCTTTGGCGACGAGCTGGTCGATGTGCTTGGCAGCATTGATGTCCCCAACCAGGACAAGACCAGCCCTCTGTCGGGTGAGCAAAACGTTGAGCAGCCGCTTGTCAGCTGTGAAGCCCGGGCCTACCGCATTGTTGGTGCCGAGGACGACAACGATGATGTCGGCTTCCCTGTATGTTTTGTCAGCTGTATTAGCGGTAGTTGAGGAGGAGAAAATCACGCACTGTCCCTGGAACGAGTCCACCGTTGAAGCGCTCGGACAGTTCCGCATGTCCTCCAGGTACTTGGCTCCCTTCATCGACTCGTTGATGAGCTCGACATTGGCCTCATGAAGCGTAATGAACTTGATGCTCTTGGACTCGGCCTTGTACGAGACAATGAAGTCGAGGGCAAAGTCGAGGGCGACGGTGACTTGGTCCTTGCTGCGCCACGAGTTTGCCCACGGGTCCTTCTGAACAAAGGAGCCGTCACAGTGGATAAAGGGGGGCTCAGCTCATCGTCGACAGGCGCCTTCAGCCGCTTGTCGTCCTTGTACCGCTCCTGGATGAATGCTTCCAGGTCGCGGCCGATCTTGTACTGCGGGTGGATGATGTCGCAGCTAGGTCCGTACTTGATGGGGACCTCGGGGTAGATGATGCGGCCAACGATATCGAAGAGGCCCCTGGCCATGCGCCTCTGTACACCCATTCGGTGGGCGGGAATTCCCCTTGATTGGAAGAACTCAAGCGGCGAGAACCGTCCGTCGGCCACGAGTCGGTTGATTAGGCAATTGCCTGCATCCACCTCGGTTCCGGCCACTATATTCGGGGGCAGTCTGGGACTAGGTTAGGCATCTAGGTACGTAGGTAGAATGTGGAACGGCGTCACTTACTGCTTGTTATCGCCTGACAGGAAGCACGGCATGGCGACGTTGCCCCAGGCAGACATCAGATCCGACCGGGTCATGTTGTTGGCGTCATCAACAGTAATCCCGCGGGCGAGCGTCTCCTTCCAGTGTCTGTAGTCGGAATCATCCAAGCCGGCGGGCGTAATGCAAAGAAAATTGGCGGTGTCGACAATCTGGATGATCAGCTCGCCGACCTTCCTGCCAAGGTCCAGTCCATCTTTGCTCAGCAGGCCAATGTCAAAGGCACCAGTAGCAACACCGCGGAGGCTGTCCAGATCCTCGCGTTGGTCGACGTTGTTGCGAATGTCGCAGATGGCCTTTGGGCAGTCCTCGTTGGGTTCACCAACGGCTTTGGACCACAAGACGACCAGGACCCAGTAGGCGACCGAGAGATCGAGGCACCAGGCTGCATCAACGCCCCATGGCAGGCACGGCCTTGCGCCCTCGATGTCGTCCGGCTTCTCCAGGAGTAACCACAGCGTCGATATCTCGTCGGCGATCTTGTACCCGCGAACCACGAGCTTGTGGCAGAGGCGCTCGCCCTTGGCGACCTCGTTGCGCATCTTGGTGACGCTGCTCATGACGGAGGAAAGCTTGGCGGCGAAGTTGGTGACAGCGGCGTCGGTCGGCGCAACGCAGAGAACTTGACCAACCTTGGCCCCCATTGCGACCGCTGCAGCGGCCAATGCGGTCGTTTTTCCAGTGCCGGCGGCACCTGTGATGATGCCCAGCCCGACCGTGCGCTTGCTCAGATAAGCGCGGAAACGCGAGCGGTCTTCATCGAAGGCCTCGTCGACGATGCAATCGGCGTAGGCTGCGTCCTCAATGTCCAGGAAGTCGACCACCGGGAGTCGACGCAGGGTGGGCTTGTCGAGGTTCAAGCCTGCGAGCGCATCGATGTCGTCGCCCGGCGCAGGGGTTGCGGTCATCCAGCTGTGGAAGCCAACGCCTCGCATCAGGACGCGGTGGAGAGATTGGTGGTCCTCAAGAGTCATGTCAGGAAAGGCAACGGACGTGCTGCTTGGTTCGGCGCCCTCGACAAACGCGTTGACAGCATCGACGTGCCTCGTAGTCTCCAAAAGTCCCACGTCAAAGAGGACAGAAACGCAGTTCTACTGCGTCGTGTCGACGAATACGCGCTTGGCCTCTACGCGGGAGTCGAAGAACTTGGCCCAGGACCGCTTCTGGGGATTCTCTGGGAGCCTCGCCATCAGAACCAGGTCGTCTTTGTCCAACTCGTGTTCTTCCATGAACTCTTGATCCTTAGCGTACCCCATAATCTTGCAGTCGCTGTTAAGTTGGTCAGTGGTATTCGAAACAGCTCACACGCGGAGACTCACAGCTCAAGGTCCTTGCGACCAGCGCCTGTCTGATCGTGCACGCGGAGTTTGAGGCCGACTGTCTTGGTCAAGCGACGCCATGCGGGGGCGACCGATTTCCGGAACTCTTCCGTCATCGAGACCACAACATAGGCCATCGTTTCCTTGCCGCTATCCACAAAGTAGGCCGGACAGTCTTGAGCAACAATCTTGCGAGCAGCGTCGTCGAGCCAGAACGAGCCTTGAACATTGTATTGGACATTGACGGCGATGAGAGAGTTGTTGTCCTTGTACTCTAAGTTGACGGGGAAGGCGTCTGGGCTCTTGGTCATGACAAGGTGACTGCGGAACCTGTCTTCGTCCCACGAATGATCGATGCCATAGGGATATGTGAAGGCTGCCGGGCACACGGCGGACCGCCAGACATCCGACGGGCTTGAGTGCTGGACGGCAAATGTGAATTCTCTGCGGCGTGCGAAGATATCGAGGATAGACAGTCCACAGGGAAGAGGAGCATCGTCGTTCACCATAGCCTCGAGTGACAGGTCTTGAGCGTTCGAATATGGCATGCCGTATCTGATGATGTTGCAGCGGGCTCCCTCATGCAGCTGCACAGTGACTGAGTAGACCTTCTTTTGGGCGGGGCAGATTGCAAGATGCTCAGGCTCCGCATTGGTGACTTTGATGTCGCATTGTCCGAGAGGGAAGAAGATCCATCTGGTGTGGCGGGTTGCGGGACTCGGCTGCTGTGACCCTGCCGAGACTATCGAATGCGTCAGCAAAGTTTCTTGCGTGAGGAAGGAACGTGCTTTAGGAGTGTGCTTACAATTGTGGGAGACGCCGTGTCCCAGATTCTCGTTCTCCTGCTGATCGGGGTCGCTGTAGGGCACCTCGAGTCTGAACCCAACCACAGGCGGCGAGTTCTTGGCTTTAGAGACAAGGTAACGGAGACGGAGCGGTGTTGGGTGCGTCATGGCGAAGATGTCACCAGCAATGACTGGGGTCTTGTTTATGAAGAGGGCGCAGTCGGCGACAAACGCGTCTCTCTTGGTCGAGGAGTTCGAAGCCATCTTGTCGTTGTAGAAGGCAGGGCGACGGTGATGATTTCGTCAGTCACAGAAGCAGTCGAACACCTAAAAGGGCCGAAACCGCGCCTCCTAGGGGAGGCCACGGGGAACTACTTCTGTGATGATTCTATTCAGTGTCAGCGATGCAATCAGGGTAGATTCAGGCGATCCTACACGTCAAGCACCGCCGCCAAGCCACAGGGGGATGACGGCAACGCAAACACGGGAGGTCTGCGGGAGGGCGGCGAGGGGTGTAAACACATCAAACGGGGAAGCTGGATGGTCGCAACGCTGGAAGATATCGTCGGGATACCGGAAAACAGAAATTCGGGAGGGGGAGCGGGCGTTCTGCGGCGTGGTGGTGGCGGCGTACTTCGTGCGTGAGGTGGTGGCGGAGGAATACGTTCGCAGGTTGGGGCGCGCGCGTACATTGAATTTGGGTGCGGGAGGCGGCCACCACTAGCGCGTTTGCCCGAGTGAATTGACGCGCACCGCGCTCCACAGGCCTAAGCCCTTATCGATAAATAGATAAGGCAGATGAAGCCCTGCGGTCGGTGATCAGGCACCTGTCTTGAAGGGCCTTGAAGGTTCAGGCAACTTGACGCACTTGAAGCTATCCATTGATCGATTGATTCCACGACCAAATTCCTTCCAGTGCTCTTACTACACTTGGGGCTTCCATCCCCTCTCGGGTCGGGCCGCTGTGGGTCAAGTTGTTGGATGCAGATTCGCTGCACCGATGAGCCAGCTGCCAATCTGCACGTCACTGACCCGCATGGGAACGGTCGTGGCGACCCAGGGGTGTGTCTAGTATCCCTGTTGCAAGTGTCTCGGGCATTCGACAAGACAGCCAAGCCTGCTCGCTTGAACTGCACGGAGATGGGCAATCACGGTCGCCTAATATGCAGTCGATGAGAATTAACTTGAAGCCTCATGTATTCGATCGTTCCAATTTGAATGGTCTTGGACGAAGGTCCAAGTCAACAGTTTCACCGTTTGATGCAGCCATTCTACGTCTTTGGATGAGTCAGCCCCACAACCGATGGCGCCAGTTCGGCCAACACTGACCGCACCGTGGGTGGACACCTCCCGTCCGTTTATTCTCCATCCCTACCAATCCCCCCCTGTTCAACAACCTCACGCCTCAGCGAAACAGCAACACCATGCCGCCCCCTGAACCCAACACAATCGCGGGGCCGACATTGGCGGTTACCCAAGATGCGCGCACATCACACTCTGAGAACATCTGCATCGCCCTCATGGGTGTCGCGGGCGCGGCAAAGAACTCATTCGCCAAACTGCTCGCGTCGAGGTGCAGCAAACGGATGCCCATTCTTGTCAGTGGTGAGCTAGGTATATCACCTCCGCCAGTGCTGCGACTCTCAATCATGCCTTCCCCATGTCACTGGCCTTCTCTACGGCTGACTGATCTCTTTCTACTTTCAGGCAATTATTCATTTGAGGCCTACACGTTCGATCTCCCGCCGAGCGAGACCATTTTCCTCATCGAAAACTCCGGACTTTGTCAACAGCAACACAGGAGAGCAGGAGGAGGAGGTTTTCAAACCAATTGCTCACTGGATGAAAATGAACGTGGGCCATCAATTTCTCCGAAGCATCATCTACTTCCATCGGATCATCGACGCCTTCATCCCAGAGTCAACGACCAAGAATCTCACGAAGCTGGAGGAACTGTGGCAAAGCGATGCGGACACACCCATTCGAGTTGTCCTGTGCACCACCATGTGGGATCAGATCGACAAGAACATTGGGGAAATGAGAGAGCGACAACTCATCGAGGCATTTGGCTTGTTGGGTTCCGCAATGGGAGGTGACAGCATTTGTCTGCGCCACAGTGACACGACAACCTCGGCCATAGTTGTCCTCATCAATGCTACGGGACGTGTGGCCTCATTAGCCAAGAATCGGAAGCTCAATAAGTCCAATGTTTCTGCGGGCGAAGTTGTGGACGATGAAGAGTCAGATAGGGGAAACTGCGAAACCGCGCAAGATCAAGAGCACCGCGAGCCGGAGAAGGAGGAGGACGTCGAGCAGCATGGTCGTGAGGCCAACGGCACCCACCAAGGCCAGTCCACGACCACACACAAGGAAGCAAAGGAGCTTGACAACGCCCGTGAGGAAGCCGAGGAAATCATGAACCTTCTCATCGACACGCAAGACGAATTGGCGCATCCTGAGAGGCGAAATCCAGCATCAAAGGATCAACATCCGCCAGCAGCAGACTGAGCTGAAGCACTACAAGGCGGCGCATGACCGGCTCGCTGCCGACAATCAAAGGCTCAAGGAACAAGTCCAAGATTGGGAGAGGACCATGAAGGATATGAGGACTACGTCTCCTGCTGTCACCGAGTCGACAACCAAGACAGGCAACAGCACAGGCGACGGTGCGGTGATGTGGACACCCACATACTCAGTCTCACTGACGAAGTGGTACTTCGTCGGCATCAGAGATGACCACTCATGCGGCAAATGAGCACTCCGCAGGTCTCACAGAATGGTGAAGACATCATCCTCGCCACCTTTGGCGGTAGAACTATCGACACTTCATCTTCTACCGACTCGACCGATCCCCGCCTTCAACCCTACGCGGCTTACTACAATGGCCCCGTCGGCTGGCGTTTCAGTCGGAACTTCAAGCATTACTTTGCCGCGCTGTGGGAATACGTAAAGAAGTATGATGACATATATTACATCACCCTCGGCCCGTCGTCGTCATTCTTGGCCCGCCATTCCGACGGCTCCTATCGTTGTAGGGGATCGACGGAATTTCTCGAGACAGTAGGCGACTGCTACGACAATGGCTACAGTGTGACCGATGTTGCCATCGGCTGGAAAGATACGTACTTCATCGGATACGAGGGCGAAGGGGTTGCGGGCTACAGGCGGGGCCTCCGGGGGTGCTATCCGGCTCTGGACGAGTTCTTGCGTGAGGAGCGTCACAACAGGCACAAGATACGAGTCGAGGCCATCTCGCTAGCTGTGGACAGCCCGAAGGACTTTATCATGGTGTACCGCCGCGAAGGAGAGAACGAGACGAAAGTGCAGTGGCACATCAGTGATGCGTCTGTCGAACGCACGGTGGAGCGTTGGTGGAAACGGGTGTGCAGCCCCTGAAGAGATGGCTGATGGTTTGCTTGGCCAGTGGGGGTCGAGGGGCGCAAAGGCACTGGGAGAATTCAGTTCCAGCAGCTTACCCGATACTTCAGTATTGAGAGGAGCATAATGTACATTACAGCAACCGAACAGAAAACAAAGTGATCGTCAATGCCGGAGACTCAATATCGATGATTTTCCCGAGACCCTCTCCTTAGGCCTTGCGTCAGCGCACTCGTCGATGTCGCCATCGGCACCACCCAATTGAACCCGGGCTCGGTCCCCGCAAACAGGCCCAGCAGGTGAGCATCGCCCCCCGAAAAACAGACCTGAGTCCCCCGAGGTTCGGGTGCATCCCCGTGCAGCTCCCAACACCCTGCCAGCGACGATGAACCAAGATGCGCCGGCCGCGAAACGACCAAAGATTCGTCTCGCTTGTCGGGAATGCCGTGACCGCAAGATTCGCTGCGACGGCGGCCGCCCGCTGTGCAATGCCTGCGCCCGGAAGAAGCTGGGGCATGGACAGTGCATCTATACAGGACCGACCATAGAGACCTCCCCCGACTACGTGAGATCTCTGGAGACACGGATCCGCGAGCTCGAATATAGCTCACAGGGGCAATCGAGATGGACCTCATCACTTCCGCTGCCTCCTTCGAGCCTGCAGCCGTTGCACATCTCCTCCGCCGAGACTCTGGCCACGCTGCGATACCGGCCTGTCATGGCGAATCCGATCGTCCCTCAGAATGCTTACCCTGAGTCGCGTGCCGAGATACATGTCGCGCTGCCAAGCATGGCGCCCCGATCGAGAGGGATCGACTCGGTGCTGGTAGGCTCGGGGGCTGCTGTGCCGCATCAACCTGTTCACGGGTCGGTTCCGGCCAGCACAGTGGACGACAGGCCTCGCCAAGCAGACCACCAGGCGATGCACCTGGACCCTCACTCGAACGAGCTCGGCCATGGCAAAAGGCCCGAGAGACTCCCGGCCCTTGATTCTCGCGAAACCGGCGCTCGCACTAATGAACGAAGCATCATGGGAGTGGAGGGACTGGTAGAGGGCGAGTCTGAGGCTCCCGATGGAGGGCGTCCCGTCTTCCTTGGCCGGTCGAGCGCGGCTGCGTTCATCAGCGAGGTTAGAGGGAGCTCTTCGAAGCGCCGGCGCGGCGGTGATGGAGTCAGAGTTGCGTCAACAAACTCCCCGGCGTCGCAGACTTCTCGAATGAGCCGACAGGCAGAGCTTGACATCGCCAATCTTATGCAGCAGCTTCTGCTCCCTCCGCGGCGGGTGGCCGATCACCATCTTCACTTCTACTGGACATACCTTTATCCATTCAACCCAATCCTTCATCAAAAGACCTTTCAGCAGAGGTGGGTCCCTCTCCCTCTCCCTGGCAACTGCAAGCTGACCTGAGACTTAGATACGAGGAGATATGGACGCAGAACATGCCGACAATCATGTCTCCTTCGGGGTCAGCCCCCGAGACAGAGGACGCAGATGCCATAAGGGCATTCTATGGCCTCTTCAACATTCTCATAGCCCTTGGCTCCCTCCACTCGATGCCGAGTTCCGAGGGCAGGTCAACCTCGTCCAAGGCCGTCACTGGCGATACCTTCTTTGACCGCGCCGAGAACCTAATCACAGAGCGCACCATGAGCCACAACACGATCCTTTCAGTCCAGGTTTACATTCTCATGGCTCATTACCTGCAGATCACCGGTAATGTTAACAAATGCTGGGTCATGGTTGGAACGGCTATCCGGACCGCTCAAGGGTTGGGCATCCACCTGAGTCCGGCGAGCGACAGCCAGGCGCAGCAGCAGGAGAGACGTCGGACATGGTCGTTCTGCTTGCAGATGGACAGGTTTGTTCTTATTCTACAGTCCTGAGACCTCATCTAATTCGTGTTACAGGATTCTGGGAATGATGTTTGGCCGACAGCCCATGGCATGGCCACATGCACCAGATCCAGTGCCCGCCTTGTGTGACGACAAACTCCTCTCCGTGGAACCCTTTTCTTCCTCGCAGCCCATCCCAAGGAATCAAGAATCCGTTCTCGGCTACTTTGTTTACTCTGTGCGATACTCGGAAATTTTGTTAGAGGTGCTCAAGTAAGCGTTTCTCCCGCCAGATTTGGATCCATGACTGACCTCGTGCGTCAGAGTTGTGTATACTCAGGATGCTACACCTTCAGGTCACAAAGACGGCTTCCGTCTCGAATCGTACTTTGATTTACTCCGGCTAGATTCTCTCATCGCAGAGTGGTACAACCAGCTTCCACCTCATCTCGTTGTTCAGGCCGATGAAGACTTTGTGGGAGAGAGTACAATCATAAGCCAGGCTGTCGCTATGCTCTGTCGGTATGCTCTTCCTAGTGTGACCAGGCCATTCAAGTCAAGACTTCCATTTTAACGAGAAGCCTTCCACCAGATATTTGCATCTCAAGATGCTGCTCTTCCGATCAGTGGCCGTCGAGGCTGCCAAGGGAAGCTTGGTGAATCCCGCAGCCGACTATAACCACCCATCACCAACGAATCTTCAACAATCAGTTATTCTAGGGTGCGTTCATTCATGCGTATTTGCTGCGCAGGATATCATCAAGGCCACGCACACGAGATGCGTGAGGATGAATCCGGGCCGACTTCCAAACTGGTAAGTGATGATGGTCCCCGCTCGAAAGCATTTTCTGACGTGGTGCACATAGGTGGTACCCGACCTTCTGTAAGATACCGCTTATCGAGAGATCACATGGTTCATAGAGGATGCAGGCTGACAGCTCTGTTTGAAGACATATTTACAGCAGGGACGGTCATTCTTGCTGTCATGATATCCCGTGACAGACAAGCCCTGCAACCCAGCGGTGCCACCCCTCTCGAGGTTATCTGGAGGCAAGCTATGGAAGTGCTGGCTGTTTATGAAGATCAGGGGAGGCCGTTTGCGAGACAATGTGCCTGGACCCTGCAGACAGCCCTGGACCAGGGTTTGCGGGACGGCATGTCTGAGTCTCGAGGTAGGTTCCGGATTCTTCTGCCCTTGAAGGAACTGGCACTGATAACAATTGAAGGCAGCGCAGCCGGCGACGCGAGACGACGTTCGCGTGAGGAAAGCGGTGGGGATGCTCGAGTCGGACAGTCTCCAAATCCAAACGACATTGGAAATGTCTGTGACAACCTGGCTGACACGATACTTGGTGGCGACTGGTGGCAAGCGGGGGGGTTGAATTGGCTGGATAGCGTTGACGTTCCTGACGATTTCGTGACAGACGGCGTGGGTTCGGCACGGTTGATATAGAGGGGGGAATGCTCGAATAGCAACCAAGAGCGGGATCAACTGCATCAACGTTGCCTACATCCGCTGCCTGGAATATTTTCCTGCTCTCACTTGGTCCCATCATCTCTTCTCTTGCAGCCCGAGGGTCAAGCTGCGTCTTTCACTCATGTCCGCGGCACATCATCAGCCAACAGCCGGGAGATGACCCAGGGCCGGGGACCGGGATGGTGCAATTCGCACGGACGATGGCACAAGCCGAACCTCCACAAGTTCTCGGGGAACGTCCCGAGCGCCCTCTCCCATTGGACAGATGCCCCCGGAACACGCCCCATTGAGACGACAAGCTCGCCCGCGGAAGTCTTTGAATGGTGTGCACCGCGAGGATGATGGTATCATGTTTTCTGTCACTGGCTTCTCGGGGGCATCCCGAGGCCGGCGCTGATAACGGGCCCGTTAGGTAATCTTCAAGAGGAATATCGATGCAATGGCCCATAAGTCGAAAACGCCATCCCGAAATCTTCCCAGTGATCCAGCAGAGACCGTCGCACCCATGACAATGCGGCAGTTCGTCGGTTCCCTGATATAAGGCTTCAGCTCCCGGTCCCACTGACCCGATCTGCGCATCATCAAGATACCAAGCAGCGTGGTAGACGTCTCGACTACCAACTCGTCAAGTGCCCACGATGCTCGTCGCATATCTCACCGATCACAACAAGCGGGTGACGCCGAATGTCACCCGCAACCTGATTCTCTCGACTTTTGTTCTAGGCCTCAGTGTCTTCACTTATGGATTCGAGACAACGGTGATCAGCACGACGCAGGCCATGACCCGTAAGCATCTCCTGGCAACGATCGAAGCTATCCCAGGCTCCAAGACCTCAGCTGACCACAGAGCTCTCGCAGCATTTGAAACAAAGTTTGGGGAGCGACTTCCCGGCCAAAACCGAGTTGGCTTCACATCCGCAAAGCTGTCCTACCTTAACTCTCTCCCGCTTATCACCTACGCTGTGGGCGTCGTCTTGGGCGCCCAGGTCGGCGAGAGATGGGGTCGCAAAGTCGTCCTCGTCGGCATGAACATTGTTTGCATCATCGGCTGCCTCATCTGCATCACCTCAAAGTCCTACAGTCAAATGCTTGCAGGACGCATGGTGGTTTACATCCACGTGGGCATTGAAGCGTGGTTGGTACCTATGCTTCAAGCAGAGCTGGTCCCCGCCGCTGTCCGAGGCACCTTTGTTGCTTTCTACGCCTTTGACCATATTTTCGCTGGATTGGAAAGCCTCCCCATCTTCCCAAGACACCCTTTGAACATGGAAACTAACTTGGGATCCGATAGATCTCCTCCATAGTCACCAACTTCACGAGCAAGATTCAGAACGACAACTGCTGGCTGATTCCATTCGGACTCTGTTTTGTGTGGCCCGTTCTTACCCTTCTGCTCGCCTTCCTGGTGCCTGAGTCACCTCGCTGGTTGGTCAGGAAGGGCCGCTACGAAGAGGCTGTCAAGAGCCTCCGCTACCTCAACGGCGCCGAGACCGACTATCCCGCGGAAGAGGAGGCAAAAACGCTTCTTGAGGCTGTCGAAGAGGGCCACGTTTCTGGCTCTTGGTCCGATTTAATCAAGGGCAGTAACCGAAAACGAACTCTCCACGGCGTCATCGCCTCGTTCCTGTCGCAGGCAACCGGACAATCCTTCGCTTCGAACTATGGCACGGTCTTCATCAAGTCAATTGGCGTGTTTGACCCCTTCACGGCGACAATGATCAAGCGCGTTTTACTTGTTCTCGGTACTGCGATCGTCATCTTCTTCGTCGATATGACAGGTAGACGCCCCATGTTCTTCGTCGCAGGCACGCTCACCATGCTCTCGCTTATGACAATGGGCGGCCTTGGTATGGTCTCCAACCCTAGTCGTTCCGTCAAAGAGGGAATCGTGGCGATGAGTATGATGTTCCCGGCAACATACTTTCCAAGTTTCGGGGCGAACCTTCTCGTCGTCAAGTCTGAGATCTGCCACATCAAGCTCCGCGACAAATCGACCATGGTTTTTTTCACCGTCTCTAACCTCGCCAACTTTGTCGTTACCTTTACTCTGCCATTTCTGCTCAACGAGCCTGCCTGGGTGGGCTCCAAGGTTGGCTTCATCTTTGGCGGTATCGCGATCATCGGCTTGTCCTGGGGTGTCCTCTGGATGCCTGAGCTCTCCAACAAGACCCTCGAGGATATCGATGAGATGTTTGAGGCCGGAGTTCCAGCCTGGCATACACGCAGTAAGTCGCAACTTCAGCCATCTTTCTCTGCTGGACTACTTCTGACCACATGCACTACCATAGACTGGAAGCCTGCTCGCCATGTTGAGCCTTCGAAGCTCGAAGACCCCGAGACCACAAGCGAGAAGGACATTTCGGAGAGAAACACCCGGGTGGCTGCGTCGGCCATTTGAGTATCCGGTATTACACGCTGGGCGAGTGAAGGGCAAGAGCGAGTGATACTTGCATGGCTTGGGAGATGGGACGCCTTAGGCTTGCCCTACTGTCTAGCAGGACTTGGTTGGGTGTTTTCGTGATCAACCAGTTACCCTGATCGTCCAGTTACCCTGATCTATTAATTGCCCCGACCAACCACTTGCTCGTTTCAACCTGTTTCCTGGATTGACACATCATGTTGACTGACGTACTAAGTTGATCGATTAACATACTGGCTCGGGCAGTAAAGGGGTTTGATTACTATGTACTTTTGCCGATAGATCATCATTTGTGCTCAGTTGCCCGTCATCCGACTGCTTGCAAGATAACTACATCAAAGCAAATCCAACCCTGAAGAAAGGCGAGACTCGGTGTTCCAATGCCTAAACGTACTGCAGCCTGTCCTCAGTCCAGCCCGGACGGAGGTAGTCGCTGTCAAAGCCCAGATCAAAGCTGGTCGTGTGCACGTAGTCCAGCTCCCACTCGACCTTGACCTCTCCGCCGTCGGCCGACTGACTCCAAACAGTCACGGCAATGGTGTTCTCGCCGTGGTAGTCCAGGATGCCAGGTGGCACCGGGAACGAAACCTGGTTACCGATGTAGGGGTTGAACCTGCCAAACTGATAGCCGTTAACGAACAGGAGCGCCCTGACCTGGTTGCTGTATCCCTCCTTGCTGGGAGCGAGGCCCTTGTAGCCGGGAGCGGTGAGCTTGAATGAGATGGAGACGTCAAGGTGTGCGGGAACATCGAGGTCGACGGTGGTGCGGTAGGCCCTGACGCCGGCAGCAGGGTTGTCGAGAGTGGTGGCGTTGGCGGGGTGGGCGGTCCAGTCCTTGTCGTCGAATCCTGGGAGGATCGCGCCGATTCTCTCGGCGTACAGACCACCTTCGTTCATGGGGCCGCGGACGGGGTCGATGAAACCCTGCCCGCCACCGGCGGTGCCGGCGAGCTTCCATTCAGAGAAGGCATACGTGTCGCTGTCAGGGCCAAGGAGGGTGGCGTTGGTGATGCCGCGGGGGGCGAGGGCTGCTTCGCGCAACTACAACATGGGAAGTCAGTAAATTATTGACACAGGTTACCGGGGTAAAAGGGAAATTCTTGCATCATGGCCGGAATTATCCATGACAACAGTCAGGATGTTCTCTCCGTCAGTGGAAAGACTGGCGTTGTCGAAGGAGAAGTCATGGCCCCAAGCACCCTCGTATGACAGGCCAAGGTAGGATCCGATGTAGTCATTGTTCAGCCAGGCAGAGTAACCAAATGCCAGACCACCAGTGAGGTTCAGATGAACGCCGGTCTGCGGCTCCTCAGCTGTAGGGAACGTCGCTCGGAAGATGTGCGAGCCGTAGTGGATGGCATACTCGTCGACGTAGAGCACCGGGTTCTTGAGGTCAGGAATAACGGAGTTCGATGTATTCGTGCGGTTCGCGACTGTGAATGATTTGTCAGGGCATGCTCTTACCAATGAACACGAATTGGTGTTGACTTACCAACCCAGACGGCATCGGTGGGCTTATACTCAGGGGAGATCTCGGGCAGACTGTCGGTGTAGCGCCAGGAGCCCAGGGCAGGAAGCTCAAAGGCCTGGGGACCCTCCAGAGAAGCCGTGAACTTGTTGCCGTCCCTCGAGTCGATCTTGACCTTCTCTCCGTTCCACTTCAGGGTGCAGAGTGAGGCGGGAGCGAAGACCGTCAGATCGGTGGCCTTGTCGAGGTCTCCCTCGAGCGCGAGCGTGCGGGTGGCCTGGTCCCAAGCCGCGTGACGCACGAGGTAAGGGCCGTGAACAAACACTGCAAATCGATGTTAGTGCATATTTCTCGGACGTTCTGCAGTGTACTCACCGGTCTCGTTGGCAGGAGCGTGCACAGCCCTCGTGAGCGTCGGTACCCAGAATCGGTACGCCGCCTTTCGGTCCGCGAAGATGATGGTCGAGCCATCCTCAAGAGCGGCAGTGAAAAGGCCCGCCTCCTGGGTGTAGGTGACGGTGACCTCGTTCTCTCCCTTGGTGACCTTGAATTGGCCGAGCTGGTCGCCGCCGGTCTGCTCGATGCTGCTGCTGTCCTTGACCGTGAACTCGCCAGTCTCGCCCTCCGGCAGCCACAGAACAAGCACCTCGGTGTCTCCAAAGACGGTGAAGGAAAGGACCTCGGCAGTGGAGTAGAGTAGACTCTTGGAGCCAAAAGCAAAGTCGGTGACGAGAATCTTGGCCTGGTGCCCGTTGAGGGTGATCTGGCCCCCGTGCTGGGGGATGCGCACTGTTCGGTCAGCTCTTGTCCGGTAATCTAGGTAGGATCATGTCTCACGCTGGCCGGCTGAAGTTTCGACGTCGAGTTGGAAAGTCTCGCGCGTGCCGGAGGGCGAGTCAGCGTGCCTGACGACGTAGAAGCCAGCGTCGTTGTCGACATTGACAAGCACATTCACCAGGACCGCGGGGTTGCTCGAACGACGATTGCTCTGCAGAGTCTTGGGTATCAGCAAGGATTCACATATATTGCACCTGGATGACGTACGCTTTCAACCCTCTCAGTCTTGGTAAGATCTTGGGCGACTGCACCATTGAAGTCAGCCAACTGTCACGCCGTCAATGGGACTTCAACCAACCTCTGAGGAACAATGGGAGTAGTTTCGTCTCCGAGTACTTGTCCCCGATATGTCTATTTTCCGATATGGGGCTGCTGTAGTCGTACGAAGTTGCTAGACATTCTGTCAGACACGGTCAACAATGAGGGGTTTGCGCAACTTACCAACAACCGGACACGCCAGCCAGCCCCAATTGGTGCCTCCGTACATCATGTAGAGAGAGATGCTAGTGGATTGCTGTCCGACGAGATCTCTGTAGAAGAGGTTCGCAAAGTCCGGGCCGATATCAGTCGGACATCCGCCCTCCGGGCCTCCCCATGGATTGTAGCTGCCGCCTTGGAATTCGGGGAGGAATCGAGGTTGGTTCCTGGATTGAAAAGTCAGCTTATGCATGCGAAGTGAACGGTACAGTGGGTGTAAACTTACGGAGCTTGCTTTTCGAAGTAGGGGACGTAATCGATGGTCAAACTGTTCACGACAACGTCAGCCGATGTGCAGACTTGCATACAGTCTGTACTCACTACGGCCGATAGTTCCCGTTGAATCGAGTGCCTAAAAGTTTCCAAGTCAGATCATGTGTTCAAGAACTGTCTCGAGCTGGGGTCGCGGGAGCTGTGCCACATGGTTGGGGAGCATGGGTGACTCCCGAGACAGCCCAAGTAGGGGGAAGACAAAGACCAACATTCGCTCAGGTTACAACTCCAGCACGAGGGGTAGCTATCAACTCCAACAACGTCCACATTGCCCAATCTACAGCACGCGGAGTCAGTAGATTACCCATGGCTGTGTCAGGAGTCGTCAGGAGTCTTACGCGTTTGGCTCAAAGTCATTTGACCAGGAGAAAGTCCTCTGACCAAAAGTTAGCAACAACAACGGATGTATCGGATAAGATTGCACCTGCCAGATTCGGTGCGTTGTGGAAGACAGGTACATCGATGCCGGCGTCTCTGGCACCGTCCTGTAGAAGTTGCATGTACTGAGCGACAGGCTTGTTGATGGTCCTCGCGTCATCATTCTGCCGAGAAGCCAGAGTTAGCAATTGCCCTGTACAGCTGTCTTGGGATCGGAAGGAGTATGTCTTGCGAGTTTCCCTTGAATAACACGTGGTAAAAACGTGGAGGTCGACTCCTGACATGGCCTGGATAGGGAAAAGAACTCCTAGGAAACTTGCCGTGAATTGTCCCCCCAACTCATTTTCTAGCTGTAAAAGAAAGGTCAGCACTTCTGAGAGCAATGTCGGTTCAGTGGTGGGGTGTATCGGGCGCGAGGAGGCGAGCAGCCTCATCGCAGCCACTTCATACTGCGTGGGCAGCATATGGGCTTCACGCCCACTTCTAACGCGCAGAACTTCGTTCAAGGATGCTTACCTGGAACATGGCCACATTTCCTCCGTTGGTTATTAAATGGGGCTTGATTATGGTCGAGATTTCGTGCCAGTAATTTTCCCAAGCCGCGGTGTAACGGGGGTCGTCGTTGCGCAACTGTGAAACAGAGAAGACCCGTTAGCGTCAAATGATATCAGGAAAGGAAGTAGATGGATAAAACGGAGTCCTACCTTTCCGTATTCGCCCGTGGTGAGCCTGTGTTGCGAATAAGTTAGCAATGTCTCCTTGGTGTCATCTCGGGAGTCAACGGGGGCGGACTCGGCGGTAACTTACCACAAGGGAAAGCCTCCCGCGTTCGTCTCGGCATTGACATATGGACCAGGCCGAATCAGCAAATAGACACCAACTTCTTTTGCGATTGTCATGATGCTACACCGTTGCTGTCAGTCCATTTCGGTCGACGAGTCGGTCAACAGGTCGGTCGACTGCGTTGACCCGTGCGCCACGGTGGCGCATGGGGAAGCCACGTGGCTGTAAGAGGTGCCGTGGCGTACCTGGTAAAGTTGTGAGCACCGCTTGAGAAGTCGAGCACTCCAGGGGCAGGTTCGTGGTAGCCTGCCGGAGTTTGGAGTTAGTGATTGCCAGTCATCGTCTTTGGAGCGGCCACGAGTATGTCGTGCGAGCTGCCCTTAAATGCCACGTGGTAGCTACGTGGAGGGCAGCCCCTGAACCGGCTTGGAGAGGAAATTCAGAGGATTTCGAGGTGACGTACCCCAGCTGGCCGCTGGTTAGTACTGGCTGTAAAAAGCTGCTGGAGTCGACGCGGAGACTTACGAGTTGTAGATACTAAAAGCATTGAAGCCCGCCGCCTTCATCTTCTCTAGAAGGTCCCGCCAAAGCTCCGGTACAGGAAGTCGCCAGTAATGGAACTCGCCGGAGAAGAGGATGAGCCTCTCGCCGTTGATGACATAGCTGTGCGAGTCCCTGATGCATGTTAGTCCCAGGGAGAACACGGAAACGACCAGACAGGCGCCACATACCATTGAACGAGATTGGTCAATCCATTGTCTTGGAGTGGCTCGGTGTTGTTGCTCTGACCGGCGACAAGGCCCGTCACGGACAGGAGAAGCGGGAGAAGCGCCAGGCGGACCATGATGTAATGATGCCAGGTCAAAACAGACGTGAGGCAGCGACAGCAGCGCAGGACCAATGCGACGCGGATAGGCGAGGAGTTTTATTTGATTGCCCCTCGCTGCATCTTCCTCGCTTGACTTCGGGGCGGGGAGCTCTCGGCCCAACTCCCTTGACACATGCAGTCGCCCCTGGATAATGACGCCGTTGGTTCATGTCGGCAACAATCAGCCCGAGTTTAGTGAGGGGTTGCAGGGACGATCTTGATGTTAGCGCCGGCTGTAGTTTTCTCGAAAACAAGCGCATCAATGAAAAGTTGTCGCGGGGCGTTCGGGGCGGAGCGAGGTTGCATCGTGCGCCGGCTCGTTCGGTGGAGCCGGGCGATGGGGGCACGCGGGGGACGCTGGGGCATTGCACACGACCGAATTGTTCCTCAAATGGAGATGTCCTGTTAAATTTGACCCCAGTCTACGGTTGAAGCTACCCAGTCCCGGGAGAAGATTCTTCTCGGCATGGCCCGGTTACTCGCTGTCACTCGTTGCATCTTCCTCGGCTCCATCCTCAGGCTCACCGCCGTCGCCTGCCCGCAGAAGCTTCTCTTCTTCCTCCTCTTTCCTCCTCTTCCTTGCATCGCTGACCCAGTCCCGGGCCCCTGTTACAGCGGCCTCGGGGTCCCTGCGGTGTCGGATGAGGTAGCCCTGGATTTCAGCGGGACTGAACTCATCGGTCGGGATTCTCGCGGAGAAATCGCTAGCCATGGCCTCAATCTTGGCCTTGACCGCCTCTGCCTCCAGCTTTGCATCAATCTCGGGTCCATCGCTGCCAGTCTTTGCCAGCAGCTTCTGGTGGAGATGGGCAAAGACGCCCTTGAAGATGGCGCCGGTCATGTACTCATCGGCGAGACCAAACTCCAGCGTCATGTCAACCCGCCCTGGGCGAATGAGCGCCTTGTCGAGGTCCTCGGCATGGTTGGTCGTCATGATGAGGATGCGTCCCTCCTGGCTCGCGACGCCGTCGAGAAGGTTGAGCAGGCCCGACAGCGACAAGCCCTGGGTAGATGAATCACGTGAGCGACGTGTCTTTTTCGGCGCCCTCGTGTGAGTGAGTCCGGCTGCATCGACGTCCTCGAACAGAACGATGCACGACAAGACCGTCATATACCGCGGGAATATGAGCGTCGATGGTGGCGCTAGCTGGTCGCGCGCCACANCGGTGGCGCCGGGGGAGCTCAGGCTGACGGTGTAGATCTTGAGGCCAAAGTGGCCCGCGAGGGCGAACGACAGCGACGACTTGCCGGTTCCAGGAGGTCCTGTTAGAAGATACCCCCTGCGGTGGGGTATTCCACAATTCGCATACCATGATTTTGTGTCTTGCGATAAATAGTCCTGGACGTCGTTAATGATACTCTCGGTGAGTCCGGCCTTGGTGTAGATGGTCTTGAAAGGGCGCGACAGACGGGATGTGGCGCGCGACCAGCTAGCGCCACCATCGACGCTCATATTCCCGCGGTATATGACGGTCTTGTCGTGGTCCTTCCGGAGGTGATCAGCCTGGGCTGATGCGAGAAGCTGTTTGAGCGTGTTGGGAGAAAACCCGATGCAGGAGAGGCTGATTTCATCGCGTTTGGTGGAGCCGCCGATGCCAGTCGTCGGCTCACCCTTAGCACGCGTCAACCAAATGGGCCTGCCGCGAAACCATAGGAGGTGCGTGCCGTAGCTTGGGGTGAAGCTCAGGGTCGAGTCGACTGGGTCGCTGTGCTCGTCGTCATGGTGGTAAAACCACGGAGAGAATCGTCTCGCCGCAAGGTCGAGGTTGACAAAGAAGCGCCGAGAGTTGGAAGCGGTTGGCTGTGCCGCGATCCAGGTCATGACAATGTTCTAGAACCACGGGCGGAGAGTTAGGGCTGACACGTGTCAAGGTGGAGATGAGGAGGGGACAAACGTACGTAAACCTCAACATCGTCCGGACGAATCTCGGCCGTTGACAAGAAAACCCTCTTGAGCAACTCGAGGATCGTGTCCTTCACCATCGACCAGACATACGAAAGGATGCCGAGGGCGATGGCAATGTTCACATAGCGGCCGAGATCGAGACCCCATGCTGCCGCGCCTTCTGCGATGATGGAGAATCCGGGGAAGAGAAGATCGAGAACGGCGCCGGAGTTCGGACGTGCGCCCGGGCCAGATTGGGCTGAAGTGTCGCTGTGGTCCATGCTGCAGGGCTGACTCGGACTGACGTAGTTATCCGGCAAGTGGATGTCGGCAACTGCCGTGTGCCGAGGTTGTCGACGGCGAAGTGATGCCCTGATTAGAATTAGAAGAGAGAGTTCATGACAGTGGGATCATCCCGAGGGGGCAGCGCAATAAGTAGGCAGCCAGCCCGACATGTTCAAAGGTGAGGCCAATGTAGGGAGGGGTCCCTGTCATCCGGCCTGACGTGGCAGCAAAGTGCACAAACACCATGACCGCAGCATCATCATGCAGTGCAGCAACACACCCTCCAAGGCGTCGGTTCTTCACAACACACTGACTCCTTCCCGCCCGACCTTCCCCGAATCACTCAAAACCAGCCCTGTAGCTGTGGACCTGTGCTGCTGCCTGCTCGTGTGGAGCAATGACACGCGGCAGAGCCTAAAACACTGCAAACTTGAAGCTGACGGGACGCTGAAAAGGGGCAAACGCTAGCCCCTGGATCCGCCTGAACAGCCGGCAGCCAATGAGCGGTGGCGCCGGGACGTTAAGGGGTAGGACATACGGAGGGTTATTTCGGAAGTGCCAACGACGTCGCCGTCCAAAAATACGAGTTTTGAATTTCTCTTCTATCATATCATCGACATCCCCGGCCGGTGTGTTCGATCTGGACCTGCAGGCAGTCGCCAAGATCTCAATCACCCCATCTCTTCTCGCCCAAGTCGGCCAACAATGAGTGCAGCAACAACACCGTCTGAAGCAGCGAGCTCCGGGCCTGGAGCCGGTCCCTCGGATGGCCTCCCGAAGAAAGTCAAATGGTCCCGGAAAAGCGTTCCAAAAACGAGAACCGGATGTCGCACATGGTAAGTAGACACACGGTTGGTTTGAAAAGACAGCCAGGAAGCTAACAACACGCAGCAAGTGAGTTATCCAGCTTCCATCTCTTCCACCCTAGGCTCATTGCCCTATCTCAGAACTCGACATCTCAAATGTGACGAAGAGAAGCCCGTATGTCGACGCTGCATCGCCAGCGGCCTCCGCTGTCTTGGCTACGCCGGAACTACAGACCAGCCCGCCGCAAACACCCTTACCCGCCCGGTGTCCATGATCATGAGAAGAGCTCGCGCCAGACCCCGTCATCCCAACATACTTGGCAAACTCAACTCGGAACTCGGACAGATGATGCTCTGCTTCCTGCCCATCAACATGGACGTTCCAGGACCGCCAATGGAGAAGGAACTCTTCGACCACGCCCGCCGTTTCACCGTCCCCAGTCTTGCGCTGTCATCAGGCCCCAGCCTCTTCTGGTACCAGCACGCCCTCCCGCTCAGTCATACCGTCAAGCCCGTGAAACACGCCCTCTGTGCCTTTGCCGCTGCACATCGAACATTCCTCTCCCGCGATCGAAGGCATCCATTCGGCCCGCAAAACGACCTCGCCATTGAGCATTACAACCGCGCCATCTCCCAGATCCAACCGCTCATGTCGAACCCCACGCCCGAGAACATTGACGCCGTCCTCGTCTGCTGCGTCATCTTCACCACGCTTGAGAACATGGTCGGCCGGCATACCGAGTCATTGCGCCATTTGCACGCCGGTTGGCGGTTGCTCGAATCATATCAGCCCAAGCCGCTGGCCCCGGCGGGTCCTGACGGTGACGAGGGCACCAGCACCACCAACCCCCAGCTCTTCGATGATGTTGCTGGCATGCTTTCGCGGCTGCATCTTGACACTACCATCTACGTCGTCGACGAGCTTGTGCCAACGCATGGATCTTTCCTACGTCCCGAACTCGATATGGGCCCCCCCAACAAGCCGTTCGCTTCAGCTGCCGAGGCCGAGGAAGCTCTTCATTCCATGGACGTCGTGTTCACATCCTTCATGGAGTCCACATTCTCAGACTGCGACCCGTCGCAAGGTCCGGACCCTGACACTCCGCTCAAAGAGCCGACGACCCCATTTGATCCCAAAATGACATGGGCAACACTTGACAGTGTGCTAGCTCAGTGGCAAGCACGGTTCAACCTGTATTTCTCCGATCTCCGGCAGAGCGGCACCGCCTCCGCGATCGAACTGCGGAAAGCAACCGTCCTCTCGCTGCATTCTTCCGTGTGGTCGGCATTGATGCGTATTCGCAATCAGACTGAAGAACTCACGTTGGAAGAATGCCGCGAGATCCTGGAAATCGCAGAATCCCTCGCCCCAACTCTTAGGGGGTCCGAGACGAGTTCTGTCTTCAGCTTCGCTGTGGAGATTGTGCCATCGCTCACTCTCGTCGGGCTCAGCTGTGGCGACAATGTCGACATACAGCAACGGACCGTGACGCTTCTGCGCTCATTGCACCGACGAGAAAGCGTTTGGGACAGTCAGGACATGGCGGAGATACTCGAGGGAATCTATCTAGCCAAGGCACAAGGGATCCTTGATCCCGCCACCCTGCCTTGGGGCATGTCGGAGATTGCAGGGGTGCTTGCGCAGCTACAAGTCCCGTCTGTGGGGAGCGGCAACGGCGCGCTGGGGATGCTGATGGCGAAAAGCAAGGGCAGCAGCGGTGGCGGAGGAAGTGGACAAACAAGGGGGATGAGTGAGTTGTATTGACTGAGGTGACCAGGCATTCGGTGCGGGCGCCTTCGTCCATCAGGAATCGACACCCCGTACTCTTCGGCGTCGAATGGACCATCACCTCTCCGCCACCTTACTCCCACTCCAAGATGATGCTGTCCCACAGGAACCCCCTGAACTTTGTGTACCGCGTCACGGCAAAGCTCACCGTGTTCAGGCCGGTGACCAGCCTCCCCGCCGGGATATTGTACTGCAGGAACCGCCACTCACCCGAGATCTTGCCGGAGCGATACAGCGCAGGATCGCTCGCGAGGACGTTCTTGTCCAGCGTCCCGTACACCTCGCGGTTGACCTCGACATTGAGACCGCCGCTCTGTGAATATCCCGCAAGCGAAACGCTCAGTTTGGCGTCGCGGCCCGCGGCTACCTCCTCAGCGGTCAGGTTGAACTGAATCTCCCATCGACCGACGGCCGACGAAGCATAGTACCAATCCGACGTCGCCGACTGGCCAACGACAAACGTCAGGTTCGCAGGGCTATCCTCCGTCTTTCCATGCTCATATGGCACACCACCGTTACGGAAACCGAGGGCCTTCTTGTCAAAGTCGCCAATTTGGAAGATCCGCTTGGCGCGGTCAGCGACTTGCCACTTCAACTGGCCAAGATCGCGCGTGCTGTCTTTGACAATTTCGATGCCGGGGAGGGTGACGTTGGTGTAGACGTCTGCGAGCTTGCCACCGTCAGTCCACGCGATGAGGCCATAGGAGCCAGTGCGGACATCCTTGAAGGAGAAGCGGCCCTTGTCATTGGTGTGCGTGGTGTAGTAGTAACCGCTGCCCTGAATCGAAGGGCGGATGGACGTGTCAGCGTCGCCGAGGAAGACAGCGGCCCGGGAAGCTGGTCGCCCATCAGACAGCAGGAGGGTGCCCTGCAGTCCTCCACGCCGGTTGTACGCCTTATCCTCAAACCAATTATACGGGAATCGCCTATCTTCGGCCGCACGTCTCGCTTTGACGTCAGGGATGCTTCCGTTGTTCTGTTCCGTCAGCTACTCATCTCATGAACGAGAGTAGACACAACTTACGATGAGCCAAAGCCAGGGTCCCCAAGTCTTGCCGACAGGCTGGGACGTCTTCTCACCCAGGCGGAAGTGAGAGGTGTCCTGGATGACGTTGAGCTGGACGGCATCGCCCGTCTTGCTCTCACGGTGGACCGTCAGGGTCTGGCTGAAGTGGTCGCTGTTGAAGTACTCGGTCGAGGGGTGGATGTACCACGATCCGACCTCTTTGCCGTAGACGCCGTAAAAGTCGCGATCGCGGACGGCATTAGACCAATCGTATTTTGTGATATACGACCCGTCCTCGAGCTGCCATGTCTCGTCCTGGACGTTGGTCGAGTTGGCGTAGAGGGCGAAATCCGGCAGCGGCTCGTCGCGAAGGTGTGTCCGGCCGTCAGTAAAGTGCTCTGGGGAGAGCCTCCAAAGCGTGCGCAGGATGCTGATATCCGGGAGGGCGGCATTGACGAAATACTGGTAGGCTCCCGACAGGTCTTCAAAGATGACCCAATGCAGTGAGCCCAAGTTGGAGGTGAAGCTCACGTCGATGAAGTCGGTACCCCTGGCTACAATGCTGGCGTTGGTAAATCTCAGGTTGGCTTCGCCGTCTGGTACCCAGGTCAGCTTTGTCCTTGAGATCTGATCGAAGAGACTCACCATAGCCGATGTAATGCCCAGCGGCAGAGCCAACGAGGTCTTGGCCTGGCACGCCCTCCCAGAACAGCTTTTTGGCATAGACAGGACCTTGGGTGAGGTTCCAATGGGCATTCCCGATGATCCAAGTGTCTGCCTGAGCCTGGAGGAACGGACCCTTGGCGGCTAATGCGACAGTCTGGGCCAGCGCCCACAGCGAGAGTGTCCGAATATGCATGTTGGAAGTTAGCGTGAGCTGTGTCGTTGATGTTGTCGTCACGTTGCCAAGCTGCAACCGTTATATAAGTGGTATCGGACTGTTGCAGCTGTTCTCGGATCGATCCGCGGTCCTCGGGGCACAATGTCGCGAGCGGGGCATTGAGCCGCAATGTGCCGAGATGACGGATGGCATCATCTGGGGGAATGGTGGTTGGTGGGCGCGGCGAACGGCATGGCATCTTCTCTTGCATCATTCGCGAAGGCAAGGGGAAAATGGCGCGGCCGGGGCATGGTTTCCTCATCGGGGAGGGTTGAGAGGGCGATCCGGTGATTGTCAGAATCACGCCATCGGACACTGCAGATATCGGACCCCACTAACGAGTCGCGGTGAGGCCTGAGGGAGATATCGCCAGCACGCCATGGACAGTGGGTTGGAAATGATTCGGAAAGCGGCATGTGAAGTTGACAAGGTGAGTCTTTGGCGGGTGGCGAGAGCGAGGTCGGCTGCGCTCGGCATCCCTCCCCTGTTACCTGGCTCCATGTCGACTTATGACGTGCCGTAGGAGGCCCCAGACAGGAGATTTTCGAGGGAATATCTTGCTCGGGGCTCGTCATATTTATTCTCACGTTACCTAGAAAAGAGTGTGCAAGCGTGGACGACGGTCCAGAGCCCCGTCCTCGTCCTGCCCAGACCGGCAAGCCGGGTCGGTCCGAGTGGGGCCGTCCGCCGGTGCGGTGCCGTCTCGGCGTCCCGGCGCATCGGTACACTCCCCCTGAGCCCGTGTCACACGTTGCACCTGGAAAGATATTCAGTCATGCCTTCCTCAGTAAGAACAGAGTTTCCCTTCATGGATTGCGGGACACTGTCTCCTCGTGTTTGTCTGGTCCCTCAAATGATGAGAGCTCTTGACTGGCGGGCCCCCTCATCCGGACAACGGATCAGGCTGCGTTATCTTTGCCTGCCGTCAATCGTACGCACACCTTTCGAGAAGTTTGCAGGTCTGCATGATTCAAGTCGCCTAAATGAGAAGCCACCACTCAGTCTCTTTGTCTGCGCACCATCCTCGACCCCTCATCACCCGTCAACCTACCTGAACACTGCATGCCATGCAGGGTCAGCGCAGTTTCATACTCGCTATCATGCAGCCACCCATCCGCCTTTACTGATCAGGCCACCAATAGCTCACCCCCGATGTGCAAATTACATGCGCCCGCCAGTCATCCGCAACCCACTGAGACCAATGCGTAGCATTCACCATCCTTCCTGATCTGGACACTGCCTCCTTAAGTGAAGTCGTTCGGCTCCGTCTGCAGGGATGTGGCTTGGCAATCAAATGAGTATGAGGAGGGCTAAAGTGCATAAGTGATAAGCCACGCCCTTCAATCTCGCTTCGGGCAGAGTTGTCCCTTCATCGCTCACCTATTCTCTTCACGAAGCCTGGTCACCATGGACGGGTCTTTACATAAAATCATTCCTCAATCGGACGAGCTGCACAATTGCCTCTCCATAGGCCGTTCAAATGCAGATTTACTCGACCACACTTGCCACTACGGAGCATGCATCAAATTCTCAGACCGCAAAGGCTATTTCCAAAATGCCAGAGTCTGGAACCATGAGCGCGGCCTGGAACGAATCAGATTCCTTCGAGAGCGCAGCTGGACTGCTCCTCTGACCGAAGCGCAGGAAAAAGAGGCCTTGGGGGCCATCGAAAAGTCGGTCAGGAAGACAATATACACGGCCGCCCTGGAGATCGACCGCGAGCTCAAGCGCATCGAGATGTTACGGCGTGAGATCGATGAAGAAGATGAGTGCTCCAAGAAATCCAGGACCAAAACCAACTACGGCCTGAACCTCCGGGAAAGCATGCTAGCATGGAGAAAATCTTCCGAGTACAGGAGCAACATTGACGCAGTGTGGGAATGGCGCTTCGGGAGGAGTCCACTGCAGGGGGAGAAGAGAGATGCCACGCTTCCCAACTCCCGGGTACCAAAAGAGGTCCTAAAGACGCTGCTTAGATGGTATCTTCCGGCCATCACACAGGATTACACTCGAGAGCATCGCCACATGATAATGCAGTTCGACATTCATTACGAGCGGACCAACGGAAAATACGACCTGATGAAAGACTCTGAGGCGTACATCATCGAATTTGAGTATCAAAAGCTTCAGTTGCAGAATCAGTTCAGCAAAGCCTCTGGACCGTCAACGCCTCAAGTTCCGGTATACTATCCTCCCGACGTGTCCGTTGACGAGCAAGGTTCGCGGAACCAGGAAGAGAGAGAATTCTACCTCAAGCAATATACTGAACGGTGCAATCCATTTTTCAAGGGCAGCTTCCCGAGTCAAAAGGTCAGTGTGGAAGACCTCTTGACAGAGCCGAGTATCATGGCGCCGAAGAAGGATCGGGTGCGGTACATTCACCTCCCGACGCTGAACATGGACGTAAGTTTCTGTATGCTGACTGTACGAGAGAAAATCCCCATTACTAACCATTTGGCAGTGGGTAGAGGTAAGAGCTCGGCAGGGCTTGATGTCTGCTCTGGGAGCCTAGACTGATTTTACCTCCTCAGCAAATAATAGCGCGGTATTACGGCGAGGAACGGCCCAACTTTGCCCACATCCACAGCCAAAATTACCCCCCTACCAAGTCCTACAACTTGTTGAAACCCGAGTACTGGCGCGGTCAGCAGCATGGAGACGACGACCTGCCCGTACACTCGCGACACATGAAAGCACTTTGCGAGACACCTTCCATGTCGATGGGTAAGGCTCTCTTGGCAAAGCCTGCATGTGTTGGATATGCTGACACTATCAGACAACGAATGTGGCGAGGGTTCTTCTTGCGCCCTTATCCTCTTCGTATGTCGACTGCACTCCTCCGCGTACTATGACGTATTTTGACCAGTGTCCAGATGCCATATCTCCACTGGGAAACCAGCCACAAAAGTAGCATGATGGCCAATTTCATTTCCAACACCGCGGCGCGAGAGCGGGAAAGAAGACAGATGGAGCAACGCTCGGAAAGAGAAAGAAGGCGCATGGAAAGAAAGGACTTGCCCGAGTGCGGATTACCCAAGATTGCATATCAGCACGTGCAGGGAATTCTCAGATCAACGAGGCGCCCCAAGATCAAACCCGACCTCTCCGCCGTTGCCCCCGAAGTCACCTTTCAGCTCAAGTACAATCCCAAGCGGCAACCAACAGGCAGACACCATTTGGCCAGAGTTTTGATGAATGCCGCGGGGCTTTACGAAAGCATGTCTCTCTTCAGGGACGAAAAATTGGTGGAGAGGTATCTCTGCAGCGAGTCGCCTCTGCATTTTCGCCGTACGTTGGATCAATCCTACTACTGGACACTTCGTAGCACCGAGGCCAGGGACAGAGACCAGGTCGTCTTCCGACATACACGGCCGCGCGGGAATCATGTCTTCTCCCCCAAGGAGAAGCCGAGCCCGCATCGGCACATCATCAGTCAGCTCCTGGCACCAGAAAAACGCCCCAAATCGCAGGAAGGCTCCTCGTGTCAAAAGGTGAATGTAGGCGCTGGAAGATGGGGTAGAAAGCCTGTGGGAAGTCCCAGAGAAGGCCATTCTTTCCGGGATGACATGGTCCAATCGCAGTGGACGCACCACGGACCCGACACGGACTACAACGGATGCGAGCACTGCCGCGAAGACGTGCGTAAGCTGGCGCGGACCGTAATGGTCGATCAGCTTTGGATGTGGATCATCAACGAGGAAACCATCCTCACTTGTTACCCCCGGAGATACGGTCATGAGCCTGATTCTTCGGATGTACACCGGTCGATCCGCACGCGGCTCAAGACGATGCCTAATTACGAGTTGCGCTCGGCGTACGACCTGGCACTCATTATCCTTGACCAGTGCAGCAATACTCTCTTCGACCGTGCCAAGATGCGAGACAACCAGCCTCGGTTGATGGACATCTTTTCCGAGTCGATAGGCAGAGTTGTGAGTCCGAGTGAAGGGTTCTGTGTAAGGGAAGTGTTGGCCCGCTAATGTCCCCCAGGCATCCGAGCAAGCGGTCCTCTTCGAGCACCTATGGAAGGAGGCCAACCGGGTCTACCGGTCGAAGGGTGGGGAAACAGACTCAATACCTCTCCACGTATCGTTGCTCGACATCCGGCGCGAGGGAAAGCTACAGCGTGAGATCAAGGATATCATCGACGAGCTCGACATGATGATGTACCTAGGCGCGCAGCAGGCCAAGGTCCTCAAGCGCTTCAAGAGGCTTTCGCAGCAAATGCTTTCTCCTGTCGCAGCGTACAAAGAACCGGACAGCAACTCGGATATCCTGCCAGCGCTGAAGACCAGGATCGAGTGTGGTTTCCTGAATATGGGCGCCCAGTCCCCAGGCAATGGCGCGGGAGAGCTGTTGTATTCGGGCCCAGGGCATGACTGCTCATGGAACCGGAGGAAGAAGTACAATTGGTTCTCCAATCACGCGACGGTCCTGATGGCGAATGTGGAGGACCATGTCGCTGAGTTGGAAGGTTTGAAGAAGAGCGCGCTGAGCGCAGCGGAGAATGTAAGTCCCTTGAGGTTGATGATGCCTAGGTCTTGCTGACGACTGGTGCAGATCACTGAGTTGCTGTCTCTGAAGCAACAACAGGCCAGCTTGGTGCAAGCCTACGAGTCGGTGAGGCAGGCAGAGGAGACTGTTAAGCAAGGGCGTTCCATCATGATGTTCACCATCGTGACCATCATCTTCGTGGGTACCAGCTCGCGGTGAGGAACGAACAAGGCTGACTAGTGCTGGCTAGCTGCCATTGTCTTTTATGTCCAGCGTGTTTGGTATGAATGCTTCTGAGTTCAGCGATGAAAGCAAGGTTGGACTGAAGACCGAGATGCCGATCATGTGTGAGTTATGTCCAAACAACAAGAATCATCCATGAAAGCTGACCCAGAAGTCGGTGTATCGGGCTTCGTCATTGCCATCAGTATAATCCTAGCTTTTAGCCGCCGGGTGCGCTCAGTCATCTGGGGCTTCTTCACGTACACATCGACGAGAGTGGCGGTCTCAACGGGAGTATACAAGGTCTGGTGGCACTGGGGTCGCCTGTCGAAGAGCGCCGACACCATAACAATCCGTGAGACGGAGTTGATGAAGCAAGCGGTGGAAAAGCAGATGAGAGATGATGCAGAAGAGCAGAAGAGGGATGCCCAACGCGCGAACGGCGGGATGTACGTGTAGGTAAAGCAACGGGTCGGCGGCGGTTGGCAGCTAGGAGTCGTTTCAGGGTGCCGTGGAGGAGCGCAAAGAGAGAGGGCCGTAGCAAGTGTGATCGAATGGACGGGTTAGTTGAAGTTGTTGCGAGGGAGGTGATTCAAGGGCGTTGAAGCTGTCGATATCGCTTCGAGGGTACCTTCGCCGTGGCGGCATTTCCATGTTTTGACGGAACAGTCTTGAAGAACAACAGAATGAGTACCAGCCAGGCAATGTTTGGCTGGCGGATACCTCTCCCCGCGTCCCGTCGGACGTTGGTGATCTTCCCCGATTCAGCCAAGCAATGCCCCGCTTATATCCAATGCAATCCCGATTCCAACCAATGACCACCCGTTCTTCACTCCCCGGCACCACCATTCCCCCGTCAGGACTCCACCGCCCCCGGTCAAACCTCCAGTGAGCCCACAGTGTCGCGACAACGCCACTGCACCGAGGCATTGCGAGGACACTGATCATTCCGCATCCCCCGCCAATAACCTCCCCCCTCCTCGACAACCATCACACGACGCTCCCCGTGGCACACCAGATTGCCGCTCCCGATCCGCCCTCCCTCGNCCCTCGGCCAGCAGCGCAGCCGAACCCGCGTCCAAAAGCAGCAGGAGGTGTGCCAGACACAGTCGTATTCGCATCCCCCAACCCCCGAACGTGACCTCGAGAACCCTGTCCTGCCCCTGGGACAACAACAGCGCCGGCGCTGTTCCACGACCACGACTCTCTTTTCCCTCCTACATCATCGACAACCCTCCCGTACAACCGCAGTCATGGTCTCGACACGCTCTGCCTCTCGCGCCCTCGATGCACCTTCCGATACCCTCACCCCGCCCCCCGAGCCCAAGGCCATGAATGCAACGGCCAAAACGCCACGCCGCACGCGCGCAATCGCCGCCACCCGCTCCAATGCCTTCACCCACGATCCTACAACCATCACCCTTGCGTGGCTTGCCATCTCGCTGCCGCTGGTAGCATGGGACACCGGATATGTACTTGGAAGGCCTTACACCATGCCGGGTGGCGCGTACCACTGGCCCCTCTGTACGCTACCCTTCAAGTCGTTTTCAACCCCTTTGGGCCGCGTCGGGAATTACTTTTACTCCCCTGACTCCCGATGACTTCCAAGACCGCTCTTGAAGGAATAATACTGACTCCGTGGTCTGAAGGGAGTCCGTACAAGCTTTACGGCGAAATCGACGGAGTCTACGGCTTCAAGGCCTTCGGCGCTCGCGACGGCTTCACCGGTGCCCAGAGCGCCCTCAACGTCATCGAGACGGTCATGTACGGCATCTACCTCTACATCTGCCTGCGCCGAGGCCGCGTCCACGACCCCGCCGGCACCACGTCCACCACAAACCCCCCGCGCGTTGCCGTCACTGGCCGCGCCGGCGCCATCGCCCTCCTCGTGGGCTTCTCAGCCGCTGTCATGACTCTTAGCAAGACTGTCCTGTACTGGCTGAAGGAGTATTACTCGGGCTTCGACAACATCGGCCACAACACGGCGTTCGACCTGATCTTCCTCTGGATCATCCCCAACGGTGCCTGGCTTGTTGGGTCCACGTACATGATCATCAGCATGGGCAAGGAGATTGTCGATGGCCTGGCGCCTCCATCGCGCAACAAGGCGGACTAGTTGAGACGTGAGACGAGACAACCTACGACGCCGCCTGGCGCGGCAGGATGAAATAACGAGTTGATGTGTATCTTAGGACGAGAATCCGTCACCACCACAGGTACACCTCGCATCTATGCCATGTACGAAGAAAAACAATCATTCATCTGCAACATGACGTGTCAAGCTTTTCATTACAGTCGTAGAATTACAAAAGACGCCGGTGGCCAGCGAGCCCGACACCAACAAGCGCGACGGCGGGTATCGAGCACAAGATTAGGTATGTTCCCCAAATTCCTCCCCCTCAACTCCTTCAGAAGTGACGACCTCTTCGCCTCCCGCGAATCACCTCCTTCTCAAACTTGGGCATCGCAGCCGCAGGCCCCTGCACCGGGTACGCCTCGGGCGGGGTGTTTGAGAAAGATGTCCTCCTCCGTCCTGTCGTCGACGCAGCCTTGCGAATCTGCAGCGGCGCCGGACACAGCTCGACGCGATCGCGCTCCTCTTGCACCAGGTCCTCGTAGCACCTGGCGTAGTCCGGGCTTGACGGCTCCTCGCTGATACTGCTGAAGTCGTCCGAGTCGCACATGCTCTCGACCTCGCGGCGGCGCGAACGCACCGGGATCGGGCTGAGTATGGGCGGGCAGATGCCGGCTGACACGGGGGCCGACTTGCTTGACCGAGGGCTGTCGGACGGCAGCGACGACTCAGCCGTGTCTGTTGTTGACAGACGGCTTGAAGCGTCGCCTGCGTCGTCGGTGTACACGCTGCTCGAGTAGGATGAGCGTGAGTGCGAGCGGACAGTGGTTGTGGGTGGACAGTGGGCCGCCGCAATCGCCGTGTCGATCTTGGGAGGTGGCGGGGGAGGCAGGTCTTTGTACATCGGGTTGGTGCCATTGCCGTAGCCGCGCACCACGATCTCCTGGTACATCGAGTTCCGGCGCGCTGGGGCCGTGAGAGGCTCTGTCCCCGCGGGTGCGGTCCTCCTGTGAAAGAGGCTCATGGAGCGGGAGAATTTGCGAGACGCCGACTTGATGCTCTTGGAACGACCGCCGCTAGGCTGGCCACTGCTAGACAGCGTCCACGACGAAGATGGCGGTTCATGTCCAGGCTGAACGGACTGCTGGACAACAGTGCGCACCAGGATCTGATGATCCGGCTCAGACTCAATGTCCATGCTAAAGTCCATGAGCGGCGAGAACATGGCTTCTTCCGCTTCCTTATCCCAGGCACCCTGTGTGCTTGCGGGGCTATCGCCATTCGCCTCCCAGGGCGGCAGGTCGTCGACAGAGACGCAGAGGTTATAGTCGACGTCGGTGTCGCTGACCTCTGGGGCCACGCGGACACACTGGCGCAGCACCTGGTAGACGCTGTAGACCATGAGCCAGCGCACCTTGCGAGCGTCGACGAGGCTAATCTTCTCGTTGCGATCGACTCGCGTGGAGGGCGCAACCATGTGTTCCTCGAACTTGCGGTACGCCCGTACGAGGCCGTTCTTCAGCACGCGCGGGTCCATGTTGGACGACCGCACAAGTGCTGCATGGGCGACGAGCCGCTGATCAGGACTCAGCTTGTCGCCCCGCGACAGCCATGTCTGCCGCTTGCCACCCGAGAAGCCATTGGCCTCGGGCAGGAGAGGGAAGGGGTGGTCGAGGGTGAGGTAGCGGCGGCGTGAGTCAAAGGCCAGCACGCATTGGATGACGGAGATGCCGCCGTCGCTGGGCAGTCTGTCGCCCGCCGTGGCAGACTCGTCGACGAGAAACTCGTAGAGAGCCCGGAAATCCTCGTGCATGGACTGGTAAATTTGTCGCTCAAACATTGTGTGTCGGCTGTCAGTGGTGGGAGGGGGGTAGTAGCCAAGTCTTGAGCTGTAGAAGGACATCAAGAAGGATCTGAACCGGTCGAGGTGTGCTCGGGTGCCTGGGGCTAGCATGACCGTAGGCTCGCCGAGGTCATCTTCGAGGAAGGTCTGGAGTGTCTTGCCGGCCTTGCCCAGCCTGACGTCCATCTCGAGCCGACTTTTTCGAATGAGTCTCTTGGAGGCGACGGTCACTTGCTACAAGGGGTCAGCATGGACATCTCCAAGCAAGGATGAAGTACTAACCTCGTACTCGACGGCCGACTCAAGATGTTCGCTCATGCCCACACAGTGAGTAAAGGCGTGGATGTATGCGTCCCTGATCTGGTGGGCCTCAGCGAGACGAAGGACGGCGACGGCATGGTCGGGGTGTGAGTCGACACCAAGGTAGCCCTCCTCATCCATGTAGTCCAGGAGGTCGGCGACGTTGTCACAGTCGTCCGTCCTAAACTCGGCCATGGAGTCGAGCAGGTCGCTCAAGGCGGCGCCGAGATGCTCGCCGACGACAGACCGTCTAAATATCCAAGCGAAGAAGTTGCGCGTGGTGATGTGATACCGAAAGGCATCATCCTTGTCAGCCGACAGAGGCGCCGGCACAAATAGGTCGACCCGTCTTGTCGGGTTCTGCTCGTTCCAGAGCTCGAGGTCATCAAACTCATCCAGGCCAAGCCCAGCGACCTCGAGCCTATCCCGCGAGATGCATCGCTGCAGGAGGGGATGGCAGTAGGCTGACAGCAATGAGGAAAAAGGAACCTTGAAAGCCGGGCCCCGTTGCGATTGTCCCTTGCCGTAGAGATGAACGAAGCAATTGCCCCCGCGATACCAAAGCTCGGGGTCCTATGCGGGTCAGCGTCTGATAAAATACCAGGGGCACCTTGCACAACTCACCCTTCTCAGGCTGTCCCAAGAACTGGAAGCTCGTGCAGCGCCGTCCCACTTCTTGACCTTTGCGTTGGCCGGAGCACGCCGCTCCATGAAGTCGTTGTCGTGGAGGATCGCAAAGTCTATGCACGCAGGGGGTTCCTGTTGCATGCCAGGCGGGAGAGGAGGCGCTCGTCGAGAAGACATGGCGAAATCCGGGGAATGTCGATGAATAAATCAGATCTGTAAAAGGACCAGAACCCCGGCGAGCTGAGAGAACGGCTGGGCGAGGTGCCTGAGCTGGAAGCGTCCAGGCCTCACGAATCGCGGGCCCAAAGCCAGTAGCGCCGTGTCGAGACCACGTTCGGCCGGCACTAAGGCGTTCACCAACTCCTCGTCACTGAGGGGAGGCGCGGCAAGTGGGTGGGCGAAGTGGGAGTCGAGACCCAGGGATGATGCCCGTGGATGCGGGTGTGTTGCAAGCTGGAATGTAGTGCGTTGGTGTGTGTGTGCGTTGGTGTGTGTGTGCGTCTGTGTGTGCTAGTATGCCGTGCGGCGTTCGAGTGACCAAGTCGTTCACATGTGGACAGACAGGAATGCAGCCTTGAGTTCAGAACAACCCGATGCGATGTCCCGGGGGTGGGCACTGCCAATGGTTATTATACGCCGGTGAACCAAGACGGCGGGGGGCCAACAGTCGCACACTGGTGGTCTGCTCCCGGCGACGTAACAGAGTCTGGACGCAGCTCCCTCGAGTCGCTCCGGGGGTAAGGCATGGAATGGAGCCCGGGTAGCCGCCGCGATAGCGTCAAGCCACGGACCCCGGCCGGACCCTTGAGGTCTCTCAGGATGTTCCATCCCCCCCTCTCCATCCACCTAGTGCTTGCCTCTCCCCAGATGCAGTACCGAACGCCGGCTTGACGATGCCTCTCTGGCCCGCAACCGTCTTGCCACAGCTCCTGTGGGTTGCACGATGTTGTTGCCCCCCAGCCGGATGCAGGCCGGTGATCCAATTCACAACAGCTCTTCGCATCTGAGACATGGTCGTTCTAGATTGCTCAGCGCGCACCTGTGGTGGACGCGTCGGAGTCAAGGACTACCGACGCACACCCCCCTCAAGACGACGGCGGTCCTTACTCCCGCAGCGCCCAGATTCGCCAAGATTCGCCAAGATTCGCAAATCGCAGATCGGTCCCCTAAGGAAAAAGGGCGACGGCGACCGCCTGTGAGGGGAGGTGATGGCGTCTTGTTTTCGACGTGATGACGTTTGGGGATGGCCCAGAGGGGAAAGCAGTGAGGCCGAGTTGGCATGCTAGCTTGTCAGCGGTGTGAGTGATCGACGGGCGCAGGCGATCGGTCCCCTCAAAAGGGTCCTCCAAGGGTTTCTCCAAGCTCGTGATTCGCCGGGGTGGGAGAGTTCACCCCAACCCGTCGAACCGGATCGGAATGTTTCCATACGCCAGATCATCATCTCCGCTGCAGTTAAAATCTCGACGGATTCCCAAGCTTCTGTCATCCGCTCCGTCGCCGATGGCACGGCCGAGCCAAAGCTTCACCCGTCAGTGCTGGGCGATGACGTCTCTGAGGCCAGAGATGGGACTGTCGAGCCAAAGACTGAGCTGGCACCAAGCACAGGCCGTGGCCGACCCAACGGGGCCAACGGGGCCAACGGGGCCAACGGGGCCAACGGGGCCAACAGGGACCAGACGGCGACCATGATGCAAGAGGCACATGTGTATGCAAGAGGCATGCGTATTGCCTCTGCTGCGGCTGATGGGCATTCAGAAGTGTCGCTTCAGGACAACAAGCGGTCGTCTGCACCTGGCAGGCTGGCACTCGCCAGACTTCATTTGCCCGCAGCGCATCTGTGCAGGCGTCATCTGCTCCATCGGTGAGTGCCGCCGCCGCCCCAATGGCACCAACGCCTCCCGGGTCATAATCATCTGAAGGCGTCCTGGAAGTCCCTGGGCATTGGGACGATTCGGGTTCTGCAACCAGAGAAGGCTCCCCGAGAAGACCGTTGACGTGACAGATTCTAGCCCGCCGGTGATAAGCTCGACGGCACCCGCGAAAAATTCAGTGTCCCAGCTGAGTAGGAATGTCTCACTTGGACAGATGCAATTCGAGGGCCGGCGATCTGTCGCGGGGCATCCTGAAGCGAAGGCGCCGGGAGCGGTTCCGTCCAGCAAAACAATCTCGCCGTCTTCGGACGCGAGCCTGAATTGACTGATGGGGCGACCAAGATCGGAGTGATGCACCCTCAGGCTGGCACCCCGTCCATCATGTTTCCACTTTGCATTAGCCGAGGGTGGCAGACTGCCAGGCGAGAGCTGCGCCGTCTGGTCGGGAGGTGTGTTCAGCTTTCGGGTAACCAAGGCGAGACGGGTCTCACTCGACCGGCTCACTCGAGCTTGTTGCGTGGCGACGAATGAACAGGGCGAGCCGAGGCGCTACTGATGGCGCTCATCGGGGACGCCGCACCCAAAGACGGCAGCGCGGTGCGGGAGTTTGGGGGGAGAGGTGCGATGCCGGAGGATGATGCGTTTGCGTGCCCCGGAGAGAGTTATCTCCGTGTAAGCTCATCTATCTGCGCGAGGATCAGTGACAGGTAGAAGCATCATACGTCAGGGGCCGGTATCACGACATTGAACAAAGTGTCTGCATCGCGGAAACCTGCCGAACGTCGGTCGGGTGGTGTTGCCTGAAACCAGGCTGAAAGTGTCATGAGATACGAGCTCGGCGACGGTAATATCGGCAGACTGCATTAATTCAAACCCATCGGGAGAGAGGGTTGACAAAGGCTCGCGGCCCGGTGTGAGACATGTCAACAAGGTGACAGATGGTGACGGCGGAAATGGCCGTGACGGCGGGAGAAGCATGGTGGTGACACTGGAGAAGCAGTGTCGTGGTTTTGGTTTAGGTAAGCGGGTCTTATCGATAAATTGGACAAGACAGTGCCGAAAATATTGGGTAGCTGCTTCAACACTGTATCACCACTCAGGCGCGTCCAGCTTCCGACAGCTCGACATCGTAGCAAACGCCCAAGCCCGCGAATCCCCGCTCAATGGCCTGAAAGATGGCTCCTCTGACACCCTACACCTACATCCAGTGTCCCTGCTCCGACTCGCAGCCTAGTGCCGAGAGTCCTCAGACAGAGGGCGAACCAGACGACGATGACCGCACATTCGATCCTCGCGCGCCCCGCGCCAACTACAGCTTGTTCCCCCTCGAGTACCTCATGTACTGCGACGACTGCCACCAGATTCGGTGTCCGAGATGCGTCAACGAGGAGATTGTCACATACTACTGCCCGAGCTGCCTCTTTGAGGTGCCCAGCAGCAACCTGAAGAGCGAGGGAAACAGGTAGGTGGACGACGGTGGGCATACTCAGGGGCTACTGGCTGACACGATACAGGTGCACGAGAAGCTGCTTTCAATGCCCCATATGCATCGGTCCCCTTTCCGTGACCAGTCTCGAGACACCTCAAGATGCCGCCCTCTTGGGCGCCGACAACGCTCCGCCGACAGGAGGCCCATACATCCTGGCGTGCTCCTACTGCCACTGGAGCTCCAGCGAGATTGGCATCAAGTTCGACAAGCCCAACGGTATCTACCAGCAACTTTCCAAGATACAAAACGGTGGCAAGCCGCGCATGACGGCGAGGGAATACAAGGAGCATAAGGAGCGCCGGAAAGAGAACCCTGACGAGCCACCGCTGGAGAGCAAGGACATGGATGCCGATCTGCACTTCTCACGCCTCAAATCCTTCTACCAAAATCAGCTCGCTCAGTCGAACCCGCAAACCGCTGGCCTGGGCTCCCTGGGCGATCTGGGATTCGCCTCGCCTGGCTCCTTATCCCGCATCATGAGCATCTACACCAGCGGGCATTCAGGCCACAAGCAGCCCAGGGACAAGGTGCCCATCATGCGCGAGGCCCTCGACCTCGATGAGGGCCTCAAGGTGGCAGACCTGGACGAGTCGGAGAAGATTGAGAAGCTTCTCAACTCGACCTGGGATGAGACAGTATCACGCGAGCAAAATGCCGCTCAGCAACCGCACCCCGTCCACCTGACGTCGGAGCTTCGCCCCGTGCCCTACCTGCTCCGCACGAAACGCTCCAAGCGCTGCCCGGTGTGCAGACATATTATCACCAAGCCCGAGGCCAAAATCTCCAACACGCGATTCCGCATTCGCCTTGTCGCAGGCTCCTACATCCCCACCATCTCTGTGCGGCCGCTGCACTCCGAGGCTGCGCACATTCCCTCGTCGCAGCGGCCGCCGATTCCCGAGGAGCTGTGGCTATCGCCCCTCAAGCCCGCACAATACCTCTTGACCTTCAAGAACCCCATCTTTGAGACAGTCAAGGTCACGCTGGCCACACCAGCAAGGACACCCGGCCGCTTCGCGAGCACCGTGACAGTGCTGTGTCCGCAGTTTGAGATTGATGCCAACACCGACATGTGGGACGATGCCCTCAAGGAGGACGGCGACAAGCGGAAGCGCGGGGGCGAGGAGAGCGGTCTCCAACAAGCCGAGCCGGGCAAGATCTGGGACAGGGGCAGGAACTGGGTGAGCGTCGTCGTCGAGGTCGTCCCGGCGTCGCTCCGACTGGACCTCCTCCAGCCACCGCCTGGCGGAGACGAAAAGGACGTCGACAGGGGCCCCCTCAAGGAAGACGAGGATGTGCTGGAGATACCCATGTTTGTGCGCGTCGAGTGGGAGGCCGAGCCGAGAGACGAAGTCGGCAGCGCGCCTGGCAAAGAGAAGGAAACCAAGGAGAAGAGGGAGTTGGCCTACTGGAGCGTCCTCGGCCTGGGACGGATCAGTCGGGCCTAGAGACATGCATACTTCAACACCACGATACCCAGATGAGCATAATGCCAGTTCAGTGTCTTTACTCATCACATGCACCGAGACCTCATCAAGTGTGAACAGAAAAAAAAACAAGTCGTGATCTTCGTCAACCCATGTTTGACAGCCTGCTGAATGAATTCTCAAGCTACATCCTCTAGACGCCAGCCCATTTTGATGTCGAATCAACCCAGTCGACGAGGTCTCCCCCGTCTTTGAACCGGTCCCCTATTTCGGTACCCGCTCACGCGACTCGACACCAGTGTCTAGTAGAAAAACACAAGGGTGACGGGGGGGAATATGTGACCCGGTGTCGGTCTGACGAGGCGGGGCGGGGGACATGCCAGTAATGCCAAATGTCCTTTTTCGCCATTCACTCCCAGAGCCCTGTCAACATTCGTGACCTCTCATGAGGCACGCTGCCGACAGCACATGCCGAGCGCTTAGTACTCGGTGGCGCCGGACTGGGGGAACTCGAAGATGACACCGCGGCCAGTGAGCTTGCGGTAGACCTCGGAGTAGGTGTCCAGGCGGTAGTCGACACCGCCGCGCTCCTTCTCGTCGAGGATGACCTTGAGGGTCTTGTTGCCGTCCTCCTTGGTGCGGAGGCGCTTGCCGACGATCTCGACGGGGTAGACGAGGTCGGTGAGGATAGCGTCGTGGACAGCGGTCAGGGTGCGGCTGTAGGGGCGCTTCTGCTTCTGGCTGTTGCGAGCGCGGGCGGAGCGCTTGGGGCGCGGCAGGATGCGGCGCGAGGCCAGGAAGAGGACGTGGCGGTCGGAGAACTTCTTCTCGAGCTCACGGGTGAGGCTGAACATGTTAGAGGCATGATGACAGAAGGGGGAGACAGGATGCTTACCGCTGCTGGACGCGGTGGAAGCCCTGCAGGGAAGGGACGGGGACAAAGACGACGATAGCCTTCTTGCCGTGGCCAACCTCGATCTAATCAAGACCAGAAGAGTCAGCGTGCGAGCTCCAGGACGAAACCTTGGACCGCTTCCCGTCCTGTTCCGCTGTAGAGAAAGTGTTTCATTTCTCTTCGAGCGTGCGAGGATGTATGTATTCCTTGAGAGGCAGCCCTTTCGGGCCGCGCACCCTTTTCCCACAATCCCCAGCCATTGTATTTTTCAGCGCCGCCGAAGACGATCCTCCCCGAGGTTGAATCGATACCAATTGTATTTCAAAGTGGTGCCCAGACGGTTCTCGGGGGTCGGTCGCATCGCGGGCGGTCGCAGGCCGGGGGCTCGGTTCGGGAGGGGGTTTTCGGGGCGAGATTTGGATATTCTGCCTCTCATTGTTTCTCTTCGGGAGCAGGACGAGATCGCGCATGCAGCGCAATCCCCCTTTTCGATCAGGGAAGGGATGTTTTTCAAGTGAATCTCACCTCACGGGCAGAGACGAACTGCAGGGGACGGAGGGCGACCTTGAGGTCGGCGGTGTTCGTCTCGAGGTCGTAGAGAGCCTGAGCGATGCTCTGCTCGAGCTCGGAGGGCTTGGCCCGCGAGGGGCTGTTGGGGGCGATCTTGTTGAGGGCGGCGCCGGACATCTTGACTGGTCGATGGGTGGTTGATCGGGATGAGGATCTCGCGGGTTTGACGGGCGGCGGGATGGACGAAAAGTTGCAGAACGACCGCCAGGCGCTGGCGCACGACGGGCGGGACCCTCGCTTAGAGGGTTTGCGAGCCCTGGTGGGCACAATTTTTGGGCCCCACCTTTAGGTCCCATTTTTCAAGTTCTGCATTCGGCTTGACCGAGTTTGACCGAGCGTACCGAGGTGAGACCCCGCTCCCACTTGGTCACCGAGAATCGCGGGGTTCAAGATGAAGGGGGAGTTGGAAGTTAAGGCAGATATCAGGGTCACATCATGCATTTGGAGCCTCTGGGACAACCCTTACATTTCTCAAACTAGTCTTGCCAACTTGAATACTCGATTTACATGTCGAGATCCTTCTCTTCTTCAGCCCATAGTACACTCGCCGCTGTCATTTGAATTGATTTCAACTTGTTCCCTCAATTACAACATGAATTTCAAACATGTTATGCTTCCTTTCCAAGACTCCGTAAGCCGATGGGACATCACCCTATCCAAAGGCCATGTCACCTCGATGAGCCCATCATCGGAATGTACACATCCCGACCTACTCCTCCCCGGTCTCTGCCACGCCCACATTCACCTAGACAAGCCATACCTCCTTACATCCAACCAACCCCCTTCGTCTTCTCATCCAGACTACTCCGACCTCGCTCCCACATCTGGCACCTTCGAAGAAGCCCTCAAGAACACCTCCCTGGCCAAGAAACGGTTCACTCTCCATGACGTCTACCTCCGTGGTTCCCAGCTCCTCGCCGCCAGCCACGCCCAGGGCGTCACATCGCTACGCGCCTTTGTCGAGATTGATGACACCGTCGGCACCACCTCGCTCGAAGCCGCAATCCGCCTCAAAGTAGATTTTTCTCATCTTCTCCATGTACAGATCTGCGCCTTCGCTCAGGACCCCATCTTCTCTACCGAACGCGGCGAGCTGAACCGCGCCATCCTGTCAGCGGCCTTGGACGACTTTGGAGCTGACATTGACGTCCTCGGTACCACGCCCTACGTCGAGAAAACGGAGGAAGCCGGTCTGCAGAACATTCGCTGGGCCATTGACACAGCTCTGCGATACAAGCTACACCTTGACTTCCACATTGAGTACAACCTTGATCCCGGAGATGGACTGGGCCATGTGGGAGATGTGATCGACTTTCTCGTCGCGCAGCAATGGCCTACAGGCAAGGGAGCAAAAACGGTGGTGCTCGGGCACGCGACAAGGTTGACGCGAGCGTCTGACCGAGCCATGGCAGATCTCGCGGGCAGACTTCACAGGACGCGGCTTCCTGTCCATTTTGTCGGGCTGCCGACCAGCGACATGTACATGATGGGACGGTCAGCGGAGGGCGATACAAGACACGCACGGCAAAGGGGAACGCTGAATGTGCCCCTTTTGATCAGAGAGTACGGCCTCAACGCCTGCATGGCGGTGAACAATGTTGGAAATGCCTTTACACCGTACGGTAACGGCGACCCGCTGACATTGGCGTCATGGTGCGTCGGGTTGTATCATGCAGGGGCGCTGGATGACGCGAGGTTGCTCTACGAGTGTGTGAGCTCGCGCGCCAGGGAGGCAATTGGGCTTGGCGACCAGGGCGAGATTGATGCGTATGAGATTGCCGAGGGCAAGGCGTGGCCGCCAATGCTGTTTGTGAGAAATGAGGAGGATGGCCAATTTCCGGGGAAACAGCCAGGGGAAACCATCACGGTCCCGGCCAGACCTCGACTGGGCATCAAGGATGTGGTGTGGGACCCTCCCGCGCTGAACTTACGGCAGATTGTGCGCGGTTAGAGGGACAGGGACATGTGCAGTTGCGTCAGTGCATCATAAGATCTAGATTCATCTACATCAAGATATTTTGCCTTTGCGGCTTCGGGCATCAGTCCAGTTTGGGTTCCTGCCCCTCGAGCTGCTTCGACGCCTCCATCTGCTTGACCCGGTTGATCAGGCCAATAGCGACGGCGGCGCTCTTGCCATCCTCGACCTGCTTGGTAAAGAGGAGGTCGCTGCCAGTCGCACGGACCGACTTGCGCCTCTCCCTCTCCGCAACGCTAAGACCGAGACCCTGCTGCTTGTTGGCCTCGAGCTCCTCAAGACGCTTGACGCGGGTGGCGTAGCGCTGGTTGCGCTCCTTGCGGATCTGCTCGGACCCTAGCTTCTCCAGCACGAAGCAAACAAGGGAACGGAAGACGAGGAAAATGTGCTCGCTGACAAAGATCGTAAACGGCAAAGTGTACCATGCGCCAGTGCCGATCCCGAGGGTGGAGGAGCCAAAGAGGTGGACGATGGCGGCGGTGGAGATGCTGCCGAGCCACGTGAGGAGGTCGAGGGAGTAGATCCATGGGCCGATGCCATCGGTGCGCACGGGGGCGGGGCGCTGGTGCTCGATGCAGATTTTGAGAAAGTCGGAGCGCAGCTCGATCCAATTGTTGATGAGGAAGCCCATGGGGATGAGGGGCCAGACGGGGGAGAAGAGTGCGAGGTAGCCGAACTGCAGGACGATTTCGCTAATGTCTTCCTGGACGTCGTACTTTGGCAGGGTCGCTTGGTTGCGAGCGCGCTGGAGGAACTCGGCCTCGTCAATGTCATCGCGGACGACGGACATGAGCATGCTGTCCTTGGAGCGCATGCGGCGGATCTCGCGCCACCAACCGCTGAACTTGTGCTTGACAAAGGGGAGGATGTTTTCCTCGAAGAAGCCCGAGAGCTGGCCGGTGACGACGAGGGCGATGACCTCGTTGCGGAGACGGTCCGAGTCGGTGGAGAAGGGCTGGTGCTCGAATTCCTTGCCGACGCTGCCGAGGACCTTGCCGATGATTTTCTCGAGGTAGGGGATGACGTCGTCGCCAAAGGGGACGTATACAAAGGCGGTGAGGAGGATGGGGAGGTAGTTTGTGACAATGTTGAGAACGAAAACTTTCTGGGTGAGCGACATTTCGTGGTGGTCGGCGGTCCGGTGGTTCTCAAACTCGGTGAGGCTGTCTGCGGCTTCTTCGAGGTATGTCGTGATGTACGGCAGAGCGACGGCGAGAAGGACGGTGGGGAGGTATTCCAGGTAGGACTTATAGGGACCCTCGTAACTCTCCGAAATGAGGACCTCGATGGCAAAGACGGAAACGATCATGGTGCCGAGTGCCAGGGTGGCGAAGAGAATAAAGGGGATCTGCAGCAGCTGGCGTAGGACCTGCTTCCTCCGGGAGAAGTGGTGGTGCTCACGTCCCCCTTCATCGGTGGTGACCGAATCCCACTTGAACTGGGGGCGGTTGACCTTGACGTGGGCGATGCCCCTGACGTTCCAGCGGATGCTGAGATCGACTTCTTGAATCTTCCAGTACTCGAGGAAGACGGTGCACCAAACACAAGTCAGGATGGCGTAGAAGAGGGAGTACTTGGGGAGGAACAGCCAGGCCACGACGCCTGTGACCGCGGGGAAGATGAGGAAGACGAGGTAGGTCTGGATAAAGGCAAAGTAAAAGGCGACTTTTGAACCCCACAGGTCGCGAATCTGGTCGAGGTCGTCGTGGGTGAGGAAGATGTGCTTGCTGAGGTGGGTGAGGAGGGACTGGTTGAGTCGCTCGTTGTGAAGGGGAAAGATTGAGGTCACGCGCTCCCACTTGCCGTGGCCAGGGGTGATGCCGGCGCCGCCCTGTTCCTTGGACCAGTTGACGAGGTGGTAGGTAGACAGAATATCTTCGGCCTCGTACTTGCCGTCGACGACGGTGTTCTTGTGACCGCCGGGGTGGTCCGGCACGATGCCGTAGAGCCAGTCCTTGACCCGGGACTTGTACACAGTGTTGCCGAGGAGCTCGCGCGGGGCCTTGACGAAGATGAGAAGGGTCTGGTCGTAGCCGGCCCTGACCTCGGTCTGCAGGCCGGCAGCCTCGATGTCGGACAGGAGCATTTCCAGCTCATGGCTGGCCGTGTCGGAGTCTGCGTCGTCAGATCGGGTTCGTTGAGGTTTCTTAGTCGGCTCACCAATCTCGCTGAAGCAGTACGTAACGACGTACTTGTCATTGTACGTCTCGTTGTTGATGCCAGAGGGAGCCCGGATCATGGGCGGAACTTTGAGAAGGCCCTCCATGGTGAGGTCGAAGATGGGAGGTGGCCTCTGAAGGCGGCCGGAGCCTGGGAACGAACGGAGAAAGGGCCCGCCTTGTGGTAGTTGCAATGAAGCAGACGGTCGAAACGAGGCGAACAGTGAGCGACAAGACCGGCAGCAAGCACAGCAGGTGACGGCGATGATGGAAAGTGGCGGCTGGTGAGGTGAGTGAGGTGAGGTCGAGAATGAAGATGAAGATGAAGACGGAAGAACCCCACAGTCGAGTCGCGGATGTGACGTCTGCCTCGGAGCAGTGGCCAGACTGGAGAAGGGACGGAATTTTCCAGACCCCTCAAAAGCTGAACCCTGGCCCAGCGCCGCACCTGATTTGGGCGCAGGAAGGAACTGAGACAGGACGACAAGGCAGACAAACAACAGGGAGGAGTCCGGACGCCGGCCGAGCCCTTGGCCACTTGCAGTTGACGCGTCAGCGATGCCCACCAAACGGCCCGCCAAGATCCCCGTGTCACCCGTTTGCCGCAGAGCCGCGCCTTGGACGGGGCCTGAAGCCAATCAACAGTATCGCGGCGGCCATGGCGTTTCCACTCGGCTGCGCGGAGAGTCCAGGGCAGTTCTTGATGTGCTTGTCGTTCTTCCCGGTCAATCCGGGGAGCATAAATGTCGTGATTGGAAGTGCCGTGCCTGGACCATGACAGCGGGCGAGAGGTGACATCCGTGATGGACGAGAAGGGAAGCAAGGGTTCAAGGTTTGGGGCTCGGGACGCCTTGTAGGGCAGAGCACGAGACAAAACAGCCAATCGGTGTGTTTGGCTGCAGGGGTCGGCTCCGTTAGTCTTGGCCACTTGCGGAGATGGGACACGTTGATACTCTGCTAACAGCTCTTGGTGGTGTTTTGGCTTGAACACGATACTTACACATCATCCCCTTTCACACCCATCTGCAGTCAGCGTCCTGCGTCGCTCCGGCATCCAAGTCACGCACGATGCAGCATGACAAAATTGTTGGTCGAGCCGGCTTGACCAGAGATTGCCATACACACTGGCATTGTTTGGTTATTCAACGCCAAAAAGAACTTGGACATGATGGAGTCCTGCAATGCGTTGTCTGGGAATCGAACCCAGGGCTCCCCGATGGCAACGGAGAATTTTACCACTAAACCAACAACGCTGGCGTTCCTGACGGATGAAGCGACCTGCCGAGCGGAGCTGTGATGACTTGTCGTGGGTCTGGAGGGCGTGGCACCGGGGGCATCGCGAGTGAAGATCCACTCGATGCTCAGGGGTAACACGGCATGCGAAGACATCCAACATCAATATCCCTACTCAATATTCTGAATACTCAACGAGACAGCAGAAAAGTATGGATATGACGCCCCAAATCTCAAACCAACGCTACCCTGCTCCCATAGCTCCTCGAGGGCTACTTTCTCCCCAGGAACAGCATGAAGCCACTTCAACGTGAACCCGACAAGCCCCTTCAACAACCACCTTGGTCCACCTTGAACACGTCTTCGACCTCACTCTCTCTCGAGTCAGTCTCCAACAAGTTCCTAAACCCTGCCAATCTGCCTAATAAGCCACCTCGGCGCCGCCACGCTCGCGTCAGTGGTGTACAAAAAGTGCGCCGGGAGAATGAACAGGTTGCCCCAGCACACAGCGTCGGACACGTTACAGTAAATCTCCGTCTTGGACGAGGGGAAGTTGGGGATGCGGCGCAGATTCTGCAAGTTCTTGGTGTACCCAAAAAGCACCACGCCCCTGATCTTGTTCTGCACCGTCGACGACAGCTCGCTCAAAGCGTTGGACATGACAGCCGTTCCCTGGCTGCAACACAAGTCAGAAACAATGCCGCGTCAAGGATAGAATATCCCACGCACCTATACCCCCCGGCAACAATGGCCGCGTTGGGGCACTTGGAGGACGCCAGGTTGAAAAGCCTCTTGGCTTCCTCGATGGAGGCGCGGCTGGTTCCCGCGGGAAGGAAGTTGTCCGCAAGGGTGGCGCCGTAGGGACCGCCAACGCCCTGGACCCAGACATTGTTGCGGTACTCGCTCTCGAGGCCGCTGGCGACGTTCGGACCTGCGCTGAGGCCCTGCAATCACATGATCAGTCGGAACTCTCAACAGCGGGGACACACCCCAGTCTTTGAAACTCACCATGTTGCCGGGCTCCGTGGAGGCACGGGCAAAGATGAAGATGACGCCCGGGCAGCTGGAGGCACTTCCGCGCTCGAGATCGTTGCGGGTGGAGCTCTGGCGCGCCTCGAGTCCGGTTCCATCTGGGGCCGTCGGGAGAGCAGTGACTAGGGAGGCGACCAGGGCGAGAGTCTGGAGGAACTTCATGATGAAGAAGCAGAGGGCAAGATTGGTATGTTTGGTTCGAAGGGTCAAGGAAGCTGTGTTGGGTGGTGAGATGGAGGAATCAAAACCTCGTCCAGCGATGTCCTCCTGCCTACTTATACTTTTTCTGCTCTCACTAACACACCAGTCTTCTCGTCCAGACTGCTTGAGCACATGGGAACTTTCCCCTCCTCATCGTCGCCGAGAAACACCAAGGGTGCCCTCCCGTGAGGCCTTGACCAGTAGTCTGCCTTCAAAGCGATCGCATTGATCCTACGGCTTGCGGCCATGCGATGGTGCAAGACCTCACAAGTCGCCTCGCCAAGAAATCCATTTCCAAGTCCTTCTGACTAACGGTGTGAAGCATGACTTTGATCGTGGCGGTGGGAGCTAACCAGAAATGGTCCCCGTCGCGACTCCTCGCGATGCCCTCTGTCAGGAGGATGTCTTGTTGGGGAAAACATGCGAAGCTAATGCATAATATATTCTGGGCAAGCGGAGAAGACCCTTTGGGTCAGATGCAGACCTCGGTAGTCGAGGCCTGACCAGTCACCATGATGGATGTTCAAGCCACTCTGGGGGAAACGCGGGGCCCCGCGCGGGGGATAGGGGGTGCCATCGTGCCTCGGCTCGCAATCTCTGCACACAATCACTGCTCACAATTCAAGGCTGTACTTCCAAGGTGGGGATGCCGACGAAATGATACACATCTTCTTGCGAGGGAGAGACGTAATGTTTGATGGCCTGATATGATGTGGGCTGTGGGCCACCTGGAGGCAGTCTTTTGAGGATGCGTGCATGGATTGGTAAAACGCAACAGCAATGTACCAAGAGGAAATCTAAATAAACACAAAGAGGGAGATGAACGCAAACAAACAAAACAGATCTACACCACCTCGGCCCTCTTCTTCCCCTTCTTGGTGACCTTGTCCTTGGAATTGGCCTTTGTCCTGGGCTTGACCCTTGTCTTCTCCCCCACCACTGCCGCCGCCTTTGACTTGGCCTTCATCTTGGAGCCCCGTCCCCGCCGAGCCACCGCCCTAGCGATGATGTACTCCTCCAGCACATCGAAGGGTCCAGCCTCTTGCCTACGTTGCTTCCCGGACAGAAATTGAGCAGGATCCCATCGGGGACCATACGTCCATGCAGCCCAGCCCGTGGGGAGCTCCTCGCTGTCGGGGTCGTACTGCTCAGAATACAACAACAGGGGAAGTTCTTCATTCTCTTCATCATCATCCTCTTCCTCCTCCCCGAGTGACTGGAGGAGGCGATGAGGCAATGGTCGTAGGCCCTCGCGACGGAATGTTGGAGGAATTCTGGGCTTCGGGGCTTCAAGAACCGAGTCTGACGAGGGGTAGGCAACAAGACGGCTCTTCTTGAAAGGACCAAATCCCCCTTGGCGGTGCAAGTGGTCGGCGAAGAAATCCACCCTCCCGTTCTCAAAGTCGATGATTCGCTGGAACATGAACAGATCCCGGGCAGCGTAGCTCGCAAACGTCCAATCTGGCCGGTTCCGGTCTCCTTGCCCCAGGATGTGAGGGACAGTCCAAGAGTAGCTCAGGTCGACAAGCATGCCCTCGACCCACTGACCCGAGTGCAAGTCGCGAACGACAATGCCGTACTTGTGCAGCTCGTGGAGGTACTCGAGGTTTCGTGGCAACATGTCAATCTTCCGTTGTTGCTTTGCCATCTGTTCCTCGAAAGGTTGCGCCCACTGCCATGCGAGATCGTGCTCCTTGTCGCCGCCCGCCCACTCCTTGACAATGCCGTAGATTGGTTGAGTCAAGGGCCTGGGGACGATGACGACCTCGGAAGAAGCGGTGACAACCCCGTCATAGTGGTCCATGAAATCAGCTAGACCGTTCTTCCAGACACCACCCGCCATGGCCATGGCTGGCTTGAACATCTTTTCCGTCCGTTCATTGATAAAAAGCTGGACATAGCCGTAGGCCTTTGCCGTCAAGTGCTCCGCCCCCACTTCTTAGAGCCGGCCGTAAGCACGGCACTCTGTGAAGAAAGGGTCCGACTGCATGCGGGCAATGGCGATCTCATCCTCCCTGAGCTCGGGGTAATGCTCAGGATCGAAGACGCCACGACTTCCAATGAAATAGAGGGATGTCAGTCGAGCGTTGAGCCCGCACACGGCAGTAATAACTCACAAACTTGATTCCATATGTTTTACCATCCAGCTTGGCTTTGAGAACCAGGCCATGGGCATACTCGCTTTTGTCCCCTCCGATGACCAGCTCAGGTTCAAATTTGAGATCTTCGAAGTTTTGCGTGAATGGACGCAGTTTGGGGCCCTCGCACAATGGAAGGGAAACAAGAGGCTCCAATGCGGAGACGGGGGTCCTTTCCTTGGTTTGAGGTGCGGCCACTGCCTCTTCTGGACCGGCAGTGCCCATCCTGACTCCTGGATTTGAATGAACCAATTGGGAAGGGAGGAGGCGGTCGAAAGTAAGGAGTAGGAAGAGGAAGAGGGAAAATTCCAGTTGGTCCACGGAATGGTTGACGGTATGATTGCTGTTGACAGTTTGGTCAAGAAGTGCCGGCGTGTTTATAGATGGCTCGCGTGCTGGTGCAACAGACTGGTGTGTGCGTGCTTCAGGCAAGACTGATGCTTCCTCATATATCCTGGTAGACCACGCGAAACAAGTCATCAAAGACATCACTGATTGAAGGATTTGATCCCTGTAATAAGACGGTCAAAGCGGTTGTTGGGCGGCGGCAGCGGCGGCACTTTTGCTCCAGTGGCGGGGGATGGGACAAAGAAACACGGCACACATGTCGCAGTGGCTCTGTCTTCTGATCCAAGGGCTGAATGCAGCTTCATTCATCCAAATGAAGCGAATTTAGGAGTGGCAGCATGGAAACCGACAATTGATTTCACCAGATGACGGAGCAACATCAGACGTGCAAGATGACATTCCCAGCCCCAGCCCATTGCCCTGATATATGATATGGAATATCGTGGAATCTCCTGTATGCGAGGATGAAAATTTGAAACAGCATTCATCACAGTGGTGGAGGGTGAGCAGCTTGTGCCCTCTGTCAGCACCGTCTAGGTACACATTGTATTCCAAGCCTTCAAAGTCAAGACTGTCGCCCCAATTACTTTTGGATGGAACAGTTCTCCTTCAGCATCTCTCGCCACCGCTCAAAGGCTTCCCCCAAATATTCTTCCTATTTTGGTTCATCAAAGTTTCTGGACCCCAAGAAAGACAAGTCTCACACTACCGTTACAGGCTGCCAATGAGCCAGTTCCCGCCCAACATCTTCACCGTCCTGACCCAACCGGGCCCAAGAATCACCCCCCAAAACAGTGATGTGTCCACGTACTGCCCTGGTACTGGAAGCAGAACTATCACTGAGATCACCAATTGGGACGACCTGACCGCGACCAACATCCTGAACGCCTATGGCGACATCCTTGACCAGAAACACGCCGGTCAACCGATCTTGGCCGCGTCAATTCACGTCAACAACATCTCAGCGCTACCCGGCGTCAGATGGAGGCAAACTTCCTCCACCACCTCTTGGAGACTTCGTTGACCCAGGGCTGCCGAGTCATTGCGTCCCGTCTTGTGTCTTCCAACGCAACCCGCCCAGCACGCATTGAGATCTACCGCGACTTCCAACTCGGCCAGGCACGACCAAACACGGCATTGTTGTGGGGTGAACAGCTCTTGTCGTGGGCGCCGCCAAGCGTAATGCCGACTGGGACTTCACCGCGTGGGCAACCCACCGGGAACACCCCACGGCCCAACTCGCATGGTACGCCACCAGCGCCCACACGCGCTACACGTACATCGTCACGGAGGCGGGAATCATCTTCTGCCAATTTTATCACCTCGCAGACACCAATGGATAGCTAGGCGTCCGCCGCAAGGTGGTGCCCCTCGACGGCAGTGGCAGCGATACCCTCACGCCAGGCCTCGCCCTCTGGGCGGTGGCTATGATGGCAATGAACGAGCGCCACAGGCCCATTGTCGACCACGATCAGACTGCCCGCCTCAACGAATGGATCCCACTCTTCAACAGTGAGAATCAAGCGGTTTATAGGAACGTGATCTCGGCCAGGGAGAAGAGGGAGCTCCCGGAGTGCGCCGTGGGCTTGTCGCCGCCCCGGCCGATGGGTATTGGTCACATGGTCTGAAGTAGCTTGCTGGGATTGGGTCTCGTCTGGATTTGTTTACTTTGTCATCATAGATCTCTTTTGTTTGGGACTGATAGACGGCTGGGTTTGGCTAAATATCAGTCTGGTTGATCCTCTCAAAGTGCTGAAATAACTGGTGCCAAGCAGCCAGCGTAGTGACGTGATTGAATTTTGAGCAGGTACCTATACAGAACTCACTTGACCCGTATAGCTATGCCAAGAACCCATAATCTGGCATCTCGTACCTTGTGTTCCGCTCGGAAGAAGCCATGCACTACAACCGCTGAGTTTCTAAAGGCCCGAATATGATTTCAGGAGTGCCCGACACCTTCTCACAAGAGGTTAAGAGAGAGAAGCTGAAGATGAGCGGCAGAGGCTTGGCAGTCAAGCCACCGGCACATACCACCTGGAGCATCTCAAAACAACCTCAACGCCAACTGCATATGTGGACTAATAACTATCACTGAAAGATACTTAGTGCTCGCTGGAACAACGGCCGAAGACTGAGACGCTGTCACGCGAGACTGGAAACGTCACGTTAGCGCGAAGCAAACACATGGCATGTCTCGGTCCAACGCGTTGGCCAAAGCCCGGGCGGACACCGCGAGACCCGATGACGGAGTTCTAGCGTCTCACCTAGCTCCTTACAGCCGTTGGTGGAAGGTAAGTGTGATTTCTGAATTATCGTCATGGCCGTATCTCGGCGTGTCCAACGTGTCGTCTTGGTGGCGTGGAAGGAGGCTTGAACCAAACGCTTGACTTCTAGAAGAACACCGGGATGAGCCGTGACGATGTACTTGGAGAGACAGCATCTGGCATAGAAATATAAGTATCACCATTATCCGCCAGACCTTGGCCTCCGGAACATCACGCACAGTTCGGCTCAAGACATCAGATCTCAGTCTGCCTTCCGAGACTCACTCTCCATTCGCCTTCATATCTCACCGCCCATTAGAAACCGCAGCCATGAAGTTCGACGCTGCCTTTGTCCTTTCATTTCTCATTGGCATTCCCGGTGCCCGCCCCGCGCCCCTCGCTGACGTCTTGGACCGGGCGGAGCCCGACACGCCGCTCGCCACCCGTTACATCAAGATGTCAATCAAGTCTTTCCCCCAGGTCGTCAAGACTCATCCGGATCCCCCCTCTCCCGACGAGGATAGTGGCAAAGTGGAGGCAAACTCCAAGACGGACCAATTGGTCATTATCAAAGAAAAGACCGTCTACAGCAAGACGAATGGGGCGCCCAACTCGGGCAACCTTGTGCGCCGCGAGGACACCGACTCGAGCTCTTCGCGTGGCTGCATCATACCCTATCCGGCCTCGGATCAACCCGAAAAAGAGTTGGAAGCCAACTCTGACCTTGTGGCCCTCGTGCAGGCTTTGAAAAGAGTTGATGGCGAGATTATCAAAAACCACGGCGCACCGAGGCGCAGAGATGGGACCTTCATCAACGATAAGGATCTGGCCGACATTAAACAAGTCATCCTCGCAATCGCGGCCGAGAACTCCCCTGAGAATCTAGAGGAGGTTTCCAAGTTGCTCCTCAGTGGCAACGACAACTCGACAGATGGCCATCTGGCCGCCAGAGATGATTCTGAGCTTGATGGCTTCATCATCAACAAGCCGAGCATCTTCAGGGCAGCCCTTCTCGAATGTGTGCAGTGTTACGTCGAAAAGCTCTCCGGCACAGAGAGTTCGGCAGAGCAGCAGAGGAGACCGCTTCGCAGGAGCGAACCATCAACTGAGGTGAACCAGACCGAGCTGGAGCAACCCCCCCGCGAGAACCTGGAAGATCACTTCCCAGAAGACCATGACGGGCTTTCAAAACTTCTGCCTCGAGACCTCGACGGCCAGGCTACCACTTCCGACAAAACCATCGAGCGCAGGAACCCAGTCTTGATCGCCCTCTCTGTCGTTCTCAACTGGACTCTTCTGTGGACGGCGGTACTGCCAGCCGCTGCTGCGGCGGAATCCGCGAGAAAGGGCATGCCCTGGAAGCGCAGGAACTTGGAGGACAACCCTCTCGGTGGAGTTGGACCCGTTTTCGACGCAAACTTCACCCAGCTCGTTCTCGAAAGCCTGGAGAATACGTCCCAAGAGGAGATTGACAGGCTCCTCAATCTCACAATCTACGATTCTGGCAACATGAGGCCTGCTCTCAATCATGACCTGACTCTACTTTTGGAGAGCCTGAAGAACATGTCGCTAGCCGACAGGGAGAAGCTTCTCGACCCCATGGCCCACGGCATCAACGACTCGACCACCGACGCTGTCATTGAGCGTAGAGTATTCAACTTTATTCTGCCAATTGTCGAACTCTCAGGGGTACTAGCCTCGATTACGATGGAATATGCGAAGAAAAGCTCTGCTATGGGGCAGCGAAGGGACTTGGCCATGTTTGGAGGCCAGTGCGAATTGGCCCCTGAAAGGCTGCTGTCCAAGGTCGAGCCTCTCCTGCTAAGCCTGGGGGAGCTATCCCCCGAGGAGCTGGAGGAGCTCATTAAACGTCCGCCTCTTAACTTCCCCGCAGAGGATCAGTCTGTCATCAAGGACTTCATCATCAAGACTGCACGCGATGCCCTCGACAGTCAGGGTTCGGAGTAGGGGCAATTCTACCAAGGGGAAATGGTATCTTACTTTCGAAGGAGGCTCTGGTCTGCAAGTTACTTAATTGAAACCGTTCTGTGTTCTAGCATGCCTTCACTCATCGGTTCCGTGATGACGTTCCCTGAATTGACGAGCTTTTCACGCAGCCAAGGGAACCGGGATATGCCACCGAGGCCAGACACGACTTTCATATGACCACAATCTCGCATTCTCGGCTAGTGACATGAATCTGGTTTGCGACACCTTCACTCTTTGTCAGGAACGAGTAGTTGTTGACTCAATCTTAGCGGCCGTCGCAGTGCAGAGCTAGGGCGGCGACGAACTTTGGAGGATCTTCGGCACCTGCCGAGGGCTTGCTTGTACTCTAGAGCTTCTAACATATCTTGCCTCCCTAGTTCTTTGCGATCCCGTGATGCCATGCCGGTGCACTGCAATACCCACCATCATTTCTATGACTCGCGACCTGCCCTTTTGGACGCCTGCCAAGCTCGAATTCGGCAGGGATTCGTAGTCATGAACCATCACAGTTTTCGACCTGGCACTATGGCTGTAGGCAAGGCGGGGGAGCCGAGCACTTACACGTCTGCGCCACCATCATGTTGCAATCGGGCGAGAGGACGGCACTTAATGTTCATCATGAGTGAGCCTTTAAGAATACCTTGAAGGTGCACGATATTCGTCCACACCTCCTTTCCACTTGTCTCATCAAATACAACTCCAGTGGCGCAGCCCCCGGACGCCACCCAGGTACAAACTCACTCTTTTCCCTCCAGGTCATCCACTTTGACTTCACTTGCAACCAACGCGTCATGGGGTCGCTGACGCTCGTTCCAATGCTCGTGCTGGCCGCCTTGGCCAAGCTCGCTCGTGGCGACTCTGTCTCCTATCATGGATACAAAGTCGTCAACATCGACACCCACGGTGATCCATCGCTGCTGGACAAGATTTCCAGCCTTCATACCGTCGACTTGAGCCACGAAATCACCAATCACATCGATCTGGCCATCGCCCCCGAGGACGTTGCTGCCTTTGAAGCTCTCGGCATCGATCACAATATCGTCCACCTAGACTTTGGCGCTGACCTCGAACTGGAAGGTCGCTTGACCCCCTACTCGGGCAAGGACAAGACCTGTCGGGCCGGGTTGCCCAACTTCGACTACTTCAACTCCTACCACCCTTACGAAAGCCATCTCAACTTTACACGGGACCTGCACCTCGCTTTCCCCGACAATTCCAAGCTCTTCACCATTGGCAAGACGTACGAGGGCCGCGATATAAGTGGAATCCATCTTTGGGGCGCCGATGGGCCTGGCAGCAGGCCAGCTGTGTACTGGCATGCCACCATTCACGCCCGAGAGTGGATTGCATCTATGGTAGGTGCCAACACCGGTGGCAGAAGAGAACATGCTGACAAGGCTATCTCAGACTGTCGAGTACATAGCCTACCAGCTCATCTCGGGCTATCTGAAGGAAGACCCTGAGGCACAGCGGCTTCTCGACTCATACGACTTTCATATCATCCCCGTCATCAATGTAGATGGTCAGTTCCCCAATCCTCACATCTTCATCTCGAGCTGAAATCGATCATACAGGCTTCGTTTACACCCAGACAACCGACCGCATGTGGCGCAAGAACCGTCAGCCGCCTAACGGCAATGTGATATGCATCGGGACAGACCTCAACCGCAACTGGCCTCACCTCTGGGACACCCCTGGTGGCTCCTCTACCGATCCCTGCACTCAGTTCTTCCGCGGTCTCGCCCCTGGAGACAGCCCCGAGATGCAGGCTATGGTGGCTCACGCCGATACCGTTGCTGCGGCTCACCCGTCTGGCGTCGCTCTCTTTATTGAATGGCACTCATTCGGGCAGCTTATCCTTCTTCCATATGGCGGAAACTGCTCCGCCACCGTCGAGGGTCTGGATCAGCAAATGAACCTTGCCAATGAGACAGCTGCCGCCATTGCTGCTATTCATGGTTCGGAGTATCTGGCTGTAGTATTGACTATGCTTTTGATGTCCTGGGCGCGGATCTATCATGGGCCATGGAGCTTCGTCCGGTCAACACTGCTGGTGGCGGCTTCGTCTTGCCAGCGGACCAGATTGTGCCAACGGGTGAGGAGAGCTGGGCAGGCATGAAGTATTTGCTCAAGGCTATGTAGATGAGAGCTCAGCTTCAGTCAAAACACATTCACATGGCAGAATTGCAGGTTAAGTCGGTAGAATTGAGACGAGCTGTCTAGGATTTGGCTTCGACGAGTCGAACTATCTGTGGGCGAATAGCCACATGATGTCCTACCACTGCCTGACCCTACAGAGCCTCTCTCTCTACTTCTGATCGTACTTCAAGCAGAAGGAGTTGGGATCGGCGCGGCGGTTCTCGCTGATGCAGTCACCGTACTGGATCTTGCACCTCCTCTTGCGGAGCTTTTTGTCCTTGTCGTCCTTGTCGTCCTTCTTGCCTCCCTTCTTGTCGTCGTCGTCGCGGTCCTTACCATCACGATCCTTGCCATCGCGATCCTTGCCGTCGCGGTCCTTGCTGTTCTTATCCTTGTCATCGCGTTTTTTGCCATGGCCGTGCTTCTTTTCGTCGTCATCGTCCTTGCGATCTTTCTTGTCGTCCTTGCCATCCTTGTCCTTATCCTTGTCACCAAGGCTGCGCTTCTTCAGCTTGTCGTTGCCACCCTGGGCATAACCTTCGATGCACTGGTCGTACTGCTCAACACAAGCCAGGGAGCAAGCCTTGTACAGCTCCTTGCGCTCGAACGAATGGCACTGGTCAAAGTGACGCTCCGAGTAGCACTTGAAGTGGTTGCCCTTTCCGTGGTCTTCGCGGTCGTTGTTGCAGGAGACGATGGGGAGATCGATGCCGCCGACGGGGTTTCCTGGGCCATAGTCGTGCTCTTCGTCCGTGGGCTGGATGCAGAGACCATCAGGAGCGGGAACGACGGGCGGGGTGCCAGTGGCCGTCGGAACGGACGTGGTACCGGTAGCGCAGGGGACAGTCTTGGTGACGGGGGGAGGGCCACCCTTGGGAGGGTTGCGTCCGAGGCAGTGGTGGCGAGAGCAGGAGCCCTTCTTGGGCGAGCAGTCGGAGGAGCAGTACGAGTTGACGGTGTTGCACCACTGCTTGTACTTGTGGCACTCCCAGGCGGCGGGCCAGCCGGCGTACTTGAAGCAGGCGGCGGTCTGGAGGTGGCAGAAGGCGCGGGCCTTTTTGCAGCTGAGGTGGTCATCGAAGTCGGGGAGGCTCTGGGAGCACCAGCCGCCGCAGCAGTAGTTGTGAGAGGGGACGACGGTGGTGCACACGGGGGGCCCGGCGGTGGTAGTGCCACGGGTTGTGGTGACCAGGGTCGATTCGGTCTTGGCCATGGGGGGCTCGGGCTTGGAAGACTTGGGCGGTTCAGGGCCCCAAGTAGTAGTGGTCTTGGGGGGTCCAGGCTTGTCCGTCGTGCTCTTGGGGGGTTCGGGGCCCCTGGTGGTGGTCGACTTGGGAGGCTCAGGTTTGTCCGTTGTGCTCTTGGGAGGCTCAGGCCCCCAAGTAGTGGTGGTCTTGGGAGGCTCGGGTCCCCACGTGGTGGAAGTGCCCGGGGTGGTACCGGCCGGCTTGGACGAAGTAGTAGAAGCAGTCGTGGTGCTCACATACGTCCCAGAGCCGCACGGCTTGGACGAGCCCCATTTCGCCTTGAACAGCGACAAACGGTTGCCATCACCGCACAGCAGAGACAGATCACCGCTGCACGCCTTGGCGCACTCCCCGATACTGACAGGCAGACTGTTTCCTGCCAGGGCAGTGCCGCACCAACACTCGGAGCCATACTCCAAACCAGCATACGGCAGCCCGTCCTCCTGGCAGGAGGCGAGACACTTTCCTGGGGTCATGGTTTCGCCGGGCAGGTCTTGGAGGAAGCCGAGGGCGCGGACGCCGCCGCCGACGTGGTCGGTGTAGCAACCCTGGTCTTCGTAGTCTTTGACGGTGAAGGGGGCGTCAGGGAAGGTTGGGTCGGCGTAGACGGAGAAGAAGTCATCGCCGCCACATTGTTGCTTGGAGTTTCCGGCACAGGGGGTGTTGCACTTTGCCTCGTCGTCGGCGGCGTCGGCGTGGAGGACATTGCCGCAGTAGCAGATGCCGTAGTATTCGAGGCCGGAGTACTTGAAGTTGTTACCTAGAGGCATTAGCTAAAGTTTGAGGCCTTGCTTTGGGGTTGACCTACCCTTGCAGATAGCGTTGCACTTTTCAACCGTCATGTCGTCAGAGGAGACAGTGGAGCGGAAGATAAGGCCCTGTTGGACGGGATCGGCGTAGCATCCCTTGTAGACAAAGGGGGTGAAGGGGCTGGGGCAGGCGGGAAGCTCGCTGTTCCAGGTGTTCGCGACTGCCGAGGCAGTGGCGCGCTGGGCGAGCAGCAGGGCGCCGGCGGTGAGGGCCCTGAGAGTGAAGGAGGCCATGGTGATGGACTGGACGGACAGGACGGAGCTGTGGAGTCTGGTCGTCGGCTTGATCTGGACATGACTTCAGATAGCACGCCATAACGTGTCTTTTATGAAGGATGTGATTTTTGTAGTTATCATCTCGCCGTCATGGATAGTCTGATTCATCGGGAGGAAATCTCGACATGCTGTCGTGGTCGAGAATGTGCGTGAGGGGGTGGCGACGCCGTAATGTGCTGGAGGCTTTCAGATATCACGGATCCGAGATGGACACGAGCCTGTTTGTTGTTTTCGATGGTCATGGTGTTGTCGTATACTAGCATGGAGTTGATGGTATTGTGGCTCGCGTGCTCGTGATGATCGAGGGCAGAGAATGGTGGCGGTGAGGGGGCGCATGAGGCTTCCTCGTGGAGAAACATGATAGTCGCAGAAGCCTCTTGTCTCAGGGACCAGCCCGTAAGAAGCCATGGCGGCGGTGTTGTCGTCATGATGTTGTGTGGCGGTGGAGGAGACAGACAGAGTTCAGGGGGTGAGCAGCCACGGCGTGATAACATGGTACCCGAGAGACCACCACGACTTGGATCGTGATGTCAGGGAGCACTCGATGGCCGATGGCTTCGCTTCTTCTGCGTCAACAGACAGAGAGAGCATGCCTCCTTGCCCTGCGTTGGTCATGCCCTAGCCCCTACCTAAGTTTGCTAAAGTACCTACCCATCCTCCTCGAGCTCCATCTCCCCAGCTCATCCCCCTCATTGACCACCTGCATGCACACCTCATTTCTCCCCCGACCAACACGCAGCCCGCCCTGCGCCCTACCCTACTCGCCTACCTCCCGGCAAATGTGCCCCCCTCACCCTTCCCAAACAGGCTCGCTCGCCCGTCCCCCCGACCAAGCCGAGCAGGGATGTGAACAGCCACCTCGGCGGCAAACAGGGGTTCCCCGCGATTTCCCCAAGCCTGCCAGGCCGCCCGTCCCCCCTTTGGCTTCCTCCCTGCTTACTTCCAGCGAGCCGACCACTTTTTCGCGCGCCTTATGGTTGGTTGGTTGGGCGCAGGAACATGAACATCGACGTCGACCACCCCCCATCTCATCTCACCTCCCGCACTTTACAGGGGCTCACACACCCACCCCATGCCATATTACCCTCCCCTTTTCGGCCGTCTGCCTGAACAAAAGCCTGACTGTGAATGGCCTGCCGCAGTGCCTGGTGCTTGCTCGGCCGAGGTTCGCTCCACTGACATGGGCGGCGGTGAAGGGGGGGCAAGCATGTGGACGCCGTCCCGTCTGGAGAAAGACAGGACGACAGGACGGACTGGGTTCAGGAACCAGGTGCGGGAAGTGGTCCCCTTACCCAGCTGCCGATGGTGCAATTGGCGGCTCAATGCTTTTCTGCCCTATGGTGATGTCCAAGTGAAGCCATAAGAGCACAGGCTTCAACCTTTGATCCAAACATTGAAAATCAGAGTCGACGACATGGTCAAATACCAAGCAGATGATCATGATAACCTCGGACTGCACGATGCATCAGCTCTATCCCGTGATGCCGCCGACAACAATGACATCGTACGTGACATCGCCAATGCCCATCCCCGGCTCTCAGACCCATGCCCTGCCCAAGTCCTACCCAGTCTCCCCTCAGCGTGACCACCCCCTCTCACCCCGATCCCACCCTTGCTTGCCTCTCGCCTCTCGAGGCCATTTCCATTAGCATTCCCATCTCCATCTCCTTCTGTCATCCCTAGACCATTCCTCGCCTGCCCGCCCGGCCCGAAAGTCTAGAATCTTGCCATGCACCACACCCAACACGCTCTTCCCTGATTTCCCGCGTGCAGCCCTCACCCCCTCGTATCCATCATGCCAATCCTTTTCCTGCAATGTGACAGCGCCATGTCACCCCCCAACCAGAGCTTCCGCGGTGCCTTACGCCCAATAGTCCCGGCCGTGCCCTCCCGATCCGGCCGACAACACCAAACACCGGCCTCACGCTCTCAACGGCTCACGGATCCGAGAGCGTCATGTGAAAGAGACCGACCCAGGTCATCGTGACAGGGGCCCTGGTCTTTCTTGCAAGCCGCTGGTGAGCCTGCTGGCCGTTCTTGTAATGACTCGGAAGCGAGGGGAAAGAGGATATATGGCCCCGGGTGATGCCCTCGTCCTGCCAGCCTTTCTCCCTCCTCTTCCCTCCCTCAGCCAGCAGCTCTCCCCCGACTTTCGCTCTTTGCTACGCAAACCGCTCGTTTTCCTCGTTTGCCACGCCAACATAGTCGATCGTTCAAGATGAAGTCTTCCGTCGCCCTCGCGGTTGCGGGCCTCGCCGCCCGTGCCGCCGCCCAGGTCTCGGCCTGCGCGACCCTGACGACTCTCTTCCCTGCTTGCGCTGTCAGTATTTTTGAGTAGAGAGGAAGAAGATATGTTGCTGACACCTGATAGACCAGCTGCATCCTCTCCGCCGCTTCGGCTGTGGGATGCACCAACGGCCTTGACCTCGAGTGTAAGTCGTCCTCTCTCCACCCTCCCTTGCCCCTATTCCCATCCCACATCCATACCATCTTCCCCATCCTCCACCTCATCCTAACACAACCAGGCCGCTGCAACCCCTCCTCGTCGGCTGCCATCCAGGCCAGCGCCGCCAACTGCGTCCTGGGCGCATGCCTCCCCAACGTCGCCGCCGTCGAGAGCGCCATCAACGCCGGCGCCTCCGTCTGCTCCTGCGTCCGCAACCCCCCGACGCCCACCAGCACCCCCGTGTCCTCCACCGCTCCCGTGGTCATCACCACCACCTCGGCGCCCCCCGCCCCGGCCTCCACCACCACCAACGCTCCCGGCCCAACCGCCACCTCTCCCCCCGGCGGCTGCAGTGCCGAGTCCCCCTGTGATGCTCTTGGCGAGAGCGTCAACGCCTGTGGCAGGCAGTGCATCGTTGATGCCGCTGCTGCTGTTGGCGGGTGCGCAGCTGGTGACTATGGCTGCATGTGTGCCAACTGGGTGCCCCTGCAGGAGGCTGCCTTTGCCTGTGTCCTGGGCGGATGCACTGCCCCTGGCGATCTGGACGATTTGCTGGCGGATGTCGAGGGTCTCTGTGCTTGTGTTTCGGAGAACCCCTCGACTCCTTGCCCGTCTTCTGAGCCGGAGCCGTCTGCTGAGCCGTCTGTCGAGCCCAGCGCGGAACCATCTGCTGAGCCTTCCGTCGAGCCGTCTGCTGAACCCTCGGCTGAGCCTTCGGCCGAACCCTCTGCTGAGCCCTCCGCCGAGCCTTCTGCTGAGCCCTCTGCTGCGCCATCGGCCGAACCCTCCGGCGAACCCCCCGTCTCCTGCTCCCTCGGCCCCGACATCACCTCCGACTGTGGCCCCGTCGCCACCTCCGTCGTCCCCGTCTGCGCCCAGTCCTGCTTCTCCTCCGCCGCCCCCGGCGTCGGCTGCGGCGTCGACGACTACGCCTGCCAGTGCCAGCCCGATGCCCGCGCCAGCCTCTCCGCCCTTCTCATCCCCTGCGTCTTGGCCGGCTGCCCCGCCGAGTCCGTCCCCCGCGTCATCGCCGGCGCCGACTCGNCCCCGCCGAGTCCGTCCCCGGCGTCATCGCCGGCGCCGACTCGGTCTGCGCCTGTGCCACCGCTCCCCCGATCCCCGGTACCACCGTGTGCGATGGCGCCACTACCACTGACGACTCTGAGCCCACCGGCGAGCCTACCGGAAAGCCTACCGATGGTGGCCCTCACCCCGGCGAGACCACGCCCTGCCCCGAGACGGAGACCCCGTACCCTCCTCCTTCCGGCGAGACTCCCTACCCCCCTCCTCCCGCCGGCTCGAGCAAGCCCAGCTACCCCCACCCTCCCGCAGGCTCAGACAAGCCCGGATACCCCAACCCGCCCGGCCACCCTGAGCCGTCCAAGCCGGGCCAGCCTGGATATCCCCAGCCTTCCCACCCGGGCCAGCCTGGTCACCCCGAGCCTTCTCACCCGGGCCAGCCTGGCTACCCGGAGCCCGGTCACCCAGAGCCGACCAAGCCTCACCCGCCCGGCCAGAGCNCCAGAGCCAGCCCGCTCACAGCCAGCCCGGCGCGGAGCAGCCCGAGCCCTCGGCGCCTGCCCCTCCCCCCTCGACTCTCTCGACCAAGCCGGCGACGCCCCCCGACAGCCCGTCCGTCACGCAGCCCGAGGTCGTTCCCACGGCCGGCTCTGGACGTTTCGCCATTGTGTCGTCGGGCAGCCTGCTGGCAGCTCTTCTCTTCGCTGTCGCGCTGATGTAGACTCGTTCTTCTCTTCACTGGTCTGTTTATTCTGGAGAAATGAAATTGTCTGCCGGGGCGGTTACCTAGTAATAGTGGCCTGAATGCGAGAGATGCCATGACTTCTTGAGGCTCGATCTGTGATGACTGTAATGGTACCTGTCATGTCAGTATGGGTCTTGAGTGATGAAGTGGGTGAAGTTGAATGACACCATCGTGGCGGGGCGTCGCCTCATCTCACCCCTAAACTCTGACCCCTCCATCCCCTATCATGTCAACCCCAACCCCTACAACACCAAAGAGCATTTCCCTCCTCCATCCCTCACCACCATCACAACCACTTCTCCCAAAGCACCACCACCACCACCACCACAGCAACCATGGCCAATCCCTTCCTCGATCACCTCGTCATCCTCCTCCCCCACACAACCCTTCTCTCTCCTCCTTCCTGGCTTTCCTCTGCCTTCCACCTCTTCCCCGGCGGCCGCCACGCCGACGGCCGCACAGCAAACATCCTCATCCTCCTCCCCGACGGCACCTACCTCGAGCTCATCGCCTTCCTCCCCCACGTCACCCCAGACTCCCGCGTCCAACACCGCTGGGGCCGCGAGCGCGAGGGCCGCTTCGTCGACTACGCGCTCAGCATCGCCGCCGGCACCGGTTCTTCCTCCTCCCCCGAGGACCGCTTCGCCCCCGTCCGCGCTCGTGTTGCCGCTGGCTCAAAGTCCCTTGCTTACTCGGCTCCCTCGGCCGGTGGCCGAACCCAGGAGGATGGCACTGACATTCGTTGGGCCATTTCCTTTGCGTCGTCGGAGGCCGCTGACAGGGCACCGACCCCAGGCGAGCTTCCATTTTGGTGTCTTGATCGCACGCCTAGGCCGCTGAGGGTGCCTTACGCCGAGCCGGGGAATGTGAGACACCCGTCTGGCGCCAAGGGCGTTGCGGCTGTGGATGTCACGGTCGCATCTGAAGAGGCTCGCGAGGTTTATGGCTTTATTCAGGGTGTCGAGGGGCGGGATGCCGGGAACGGCAAGAAGGTGTGGGACCTTGCGGTGCCGGAGGGTCCTGCAAGTGAGCTGCGCGTGGGTGTCGATGCTGGCGTGGCCGAGGGCAAGGAGAAGATCAGACTGACCATCCTGACCGAGCGGGGCACCGAGCCTAAGACCATCGGCGGCGACGTGGGAGAGGGCGTTGAGCTCTGGATCGACCTCAAGCCTGAGGCCTAAACCAACTTCGCCCGGGGGGGATTGACTTCACGTCGATGACACCAAAAGGGTTGGATGGGTATTCTTGTATTGTTGACCAGTCTATATCCCCTGCGACCGTAATGCCGGCCGCTTCATATTACAGTGTATTCCCTTCGTAACAATGCATCAATCATAAACTGCCCTCATCGTCTACCGGCAGACGTAGCCGCCGTCAATGACAATGTCGGTGCCGGTGGTGTACGAGGCAGCGTCGGACAGCAGGTAGACGTAGGCGCCCTTGAGCTCCTTGGCGTCGCCCTGGCGGCCCATGGGGATCATGCTGTTCCACAGGTCCTGGGTCTCCTTTCCGACAAAGTCGGACAGACCGGTGTTGATGTAACCGGGGGAGATGGAGTTGACGCGGGCAAAGTCGCGCCACTCGTTGGCGAGCGACTTGGCCATGTGGATGCAGCCGGCCTTGGCCACGTTGTACGAGGTCTGCTCCTGGGGGAAGTTGGCAATGTGGCCGGACATGGAGGCCGTGATGACGAAGGAGCCGGTGCCGCGCTCGCGGAAGTGCGCGCCCACGGCCTTGGCGCAGTAGGCGGTGCCGTTGAGGTCGATCTGCACGACGTGGTCCCAGGCCTCCTTGGTGCCGTCGATGACGCCGGCGTCGGCAGTAGCGCCGGCACTGAGGGGAAAAGTTAGCGGTGTTTATGGGGGAGAGGGCAAATGATGGACTCACTTTGCGACAAAGCCGTCAATCTTGCCAAAGTCGGAGATGACGTCCTTGACGAGCTTCTCGACGCTGTTGTAGTCGGCAATGTCGAGCTTGTAGATCTTGACCTTGACGCCGTAGGTCTTCTCAAGCTCGGCAGCGTTCTTCTCGGCACCCTCCTTGCGGGACGAGTAGGTGATGGCCAGGTCGGCGCCAAACTCGGCGGCACCACGGGCGGCCTCAATGCCCATGCCGCGGGGGCCCGAGGCACCCGTGACGACGACGACCTTTCCCTTGAGGGAGAAGAGGTCGGTGAGGCTGCTGGCCTTGGGGATCTCGATCATGTTGGCGGTGGTGGGGTGTCGGTTGTGGGAGTGGGAAGAAGGGGGATAGAGAAGCTGGAGGATGAAGGAGAGGGAAGAAAGAAAGAAGATCGATCCAGGGGGGAGCGGCTTTGTTTTCAATGGGCCAGACGGACACCTCGGAGTCGTGCCGTCACTGCTGGTGGGCCTTCTCGGGCTGCAATGCTTCGTTGCGGTGGAACACGACTCAGCGAGACATGTTGGATACGCCCGCCAGGGACCGCGGACAAGCACGCCGAGGCGCGGCGGGGTCGGTCAAGCCAGTTTTCGGGCTGCCCATTCGAGAGGGGTCGTCGCAGGAACAGAACATGATACGTCACGGCGGCGGAGGCGGCGGCGATACTGAGAGCTGGGGACGGGCCGGGAGTGGCGGGGCATGTTTGCCGGTGGTGGTTTCTGTCTTGGAGGTTGAAAGTGGAAGCTCTCGCCGTTGCTGTGTTTCAGCTCTGTCAGATTGATGGCGAGGCATTGTATTCTGCACGTGTAAAATGATTCCCAATGCCCCGGGCAATCTAACATCAGATGTTCTTTCCTCCTTCTACTGCACTTCCTCCTGTCGATCTGTTGCAAATCCCTAACAATGGAAGGAGCAATGCAGCTTCCGTAGCTTCCTTCCCCCTCCTACACACGGCATCCCGCACCCCGCCGACGTCATCATGGCCTTTGGGAGTGCCCGCGCTAGCCCTTGGCAGCACAGATAGCGGGCCTTAGTCACGGCCCTGGCTGTCTGCGCCCAATCAACCAGCACTTCGCACCGTCAGTTCCTCGGCGCAACTCCACCATCCAAACGCCTGGCTGTCCAACCATCAGCGGCAATCATCCGAACGGCATACTGCAAACTGCACCGTTTTCGGGGTGTTTTTGCAACCGTTTATCACTGGGCGGGCTGCTCAACCTCAGCATGTTCCCTTACCTTGATGGCCCCTCGTCCTTCATCGAACCAAGACCGGCATCTACTCGAGGCATTTTGCGCTGTCGATCATGTCTTGGTTGGGCTGCCGTGCCTCGAAAATCGCGCTTCGAACGCAGCAGGCTGCACTGCACCGTGTTCGCTCCATACCTCGCTCCATCCCCCCGCCGACCCGCTCAATATCCCCTGACCACGCATCGCGATCCTCGTTCAGTGGGGAGCTCTCGCTGTGGGCCGTCTTCTGACGTCGGACGTTGAGCGAGTCCCTGCCAAGAACGTGTAGGGAAGACCAGGACTTCGGGAAAGCCGGAGAATTCATCGAAATGTTGCTCTACGACGGCATAGGGATGACCGACCCACCACCGACAGCCGCCTAGCAAGCTTCTGGGAGTGCCCCAAAACTCCAGTGGAACATCGCCAACCACACTCGCACTTTACTTCTGACTACCACTTTGTCACGTATCACGCATGCAGCACACCTCTCGAGCTCTGTAGTCAGCCCTTTTCAAGTCACCCTCAGTGTCTTGTCTTCAGCAAATAGAGAGACTCGGCCCCCCATGCCAAGCCCTACCACATAGGATGCTGTGCTGTTGTCACCAATGGCCAGCCTGTGGCGTATTTATTATCAGCCATGACTTCTGCTTCGTCCTGAATCAGGCTCGCTCACGCCCTCTCGCATTCACCTTCCCCGCAAACCACCCGACAACATGGCTTCCAACCCTGAACCGTCGAGCCCAAGGCCATCATCGACCGACCATGGATACGCCAGCCCATCGGAACAGCCTCGTCCGCTGGTTTTCAGAACCTGGCACGGTCTTCTTCTGGGGCCGGTCATCCATTCCCCCGCGCTGGCGATGACGGGTGCCATGCTCTAGATCAACCACAGCTCCATTTTCTGGTTTGACGAGGGTCGTCTCTCACGCCTCAACGACACCTCCATCAATAACATTCTCAACGCGCTTCAGCTGCTGGTCAAGCTTTACGAGGTTTGCGTGCTGGCCTCTCTCGCGCACATTACCAGCCAGGTGTTCAAGCGCCGCCTCATCAGCGACGGCCTTCCCACCGGTATGCTCACGGCTGGCTATCGCGTTGGGGACATCTTCTACCTCGTGAGCTCTCGTTTCTGGAGCGGGCGAAAGGGTGCCATGCGTCTCGCCGTGTTCCTATTCATCAATACTATATTGGCGGTCCTTACGGGCCCCGCATCTGCAATCCTCATCGTCCCTAAGCTCGGGTATTTCCGCATCAGAGAGCCCTTCTTCCTCGGCGCCATGCCCGTCTTCCTGGATTCTCCCGACCTGCATGCACTGGCCAGATCTACTGGATGAAGGAGCCATCGCAAACATTACAGAGTGCTCGCAGGATGCCGCCAACTACAAGATTGAATGCCCTGGCTCAGGCTTCGGCTCTCTCTACGCGTTGGCCTCTAGCTGGGAAACGGCCGGTCTGCCAGATCACATCTCCTTCTCCGACCATGCAGGCCGAGTCACTCGACGGCTGCAAATGCACAACAACCTTACGACAGGCGCCGGAGTCTTCGCGACAACACCCATGTCAGTGGTCGGATCGACTGTAAGTCAGCTTCAGACCATGATCGAGGAGCAGGCTCTTGGCAAGATCACCGTCCACAATTACAAAATGGAGCTTGCAACCGACAAGACAACTATCCCAGTGTATCAACCTTTGGTCAACTCCAAATGCTTCGTCTGGAACGAGACTGAAATGGAGGCCACCCGCCAGACCAAGGCCGGGGATGGTGACAAGATGGGCGATGCGCCATTCTTCAACTGCTTCTCAGGGGATGACGATGACCGATGTCATCGCACCAGCCGTCTCCTGAGCGACCAGATGAGGGACATGCGCGTCCCTGCAAGGAATGGTAATCCCGACATGACATACAATCTTACCATCAACACAGACGAAGAGATGATGGATGGCCTGCCACTGACGTCCCCTTTGTTCTCCGCCCGACTCCCATACGCCATCAATGGCCGCACCACGCCTGGGCTGCGATTTGTCGTCTGTGGTGCTCTATCCCACTGGATCCCAGCCACTCTCATCATCGATCCGAATAACAAGGACGCACTTCGCACCAAAATTACCGACTTGCGCATCTTCGAAGAGAATGACTTGGGGAAGGCAGGCACAGCCAGGGTGATTCAGATCGACGATGCATGGCTCAAGTACGTTGATTCACGCCTCAACATCAGCGACGCAACAGAATCAGACGGCAGCGTTCTGGTATCTAGACGGTCGACAAGACTGAGTCTACTCTTGGACCCGTTCCTGTCGGAACAAGATTTCGCCAACTCCCCTCTCTTCCAGCCTGTGGACGGGGTCTCAGGCGGCACCCCTGATGAGCATGTAAAGTCTATCTTTGAGAGATTCATTGCTGCAGTTCTCGCAGACGCCTTCTCTCGCACTCACGCGGTCATCGAGCCTGGACCTTTCATGTACCTGCGCACTGATCGTAAGGCATCTCCTGAGGATGAGTACGGGTCCCGAAATCTCCGACTTTTTCAGTCAGACAGATATCTCTGGGAAAGACCTGATGGCTCCTTGGATAAGACATGGTTCATGGGAGAGGCTCTCAAGCATGACAAGATGAATTCCCAGCTGAGTGACATCATCGAGACGAAGCGACGCACCAATGTCTCCCTCGAATTTGACGCTTACCGGTACGGCTACGGGTTCGGAAGTAGCTCTGCACAGCCCCTCGGCACAGTTGCCTTTGCCCTCTGCGTCGTGTACGCCTATCTGGTCGTCCTTCTGTCCTACTTTTTGCTCGTCGCTATCCGCGCCAGCCCTGTAGTTGGCGCCTGGGGCGATCTGCATGACTTGGTGACTTTGGCATGGAGCTCAACAGCGCCGGCAGACATTGCCTCCCAGGGTTCTGGAGTGAGGAGCAAGGGCTTCTTGCTGGAGGCTGTCACGATCAGGGCGGCGTCTGCAGGAGGGCCCGTCTTTATGGGACGAGGCAAGGATCAGGGCGACTTGGTGAGGTTGAAGAAGGGTGAGAAGTATCTCTGAGAGGGGGCACCATATCAGGTAGTGTTCCCGCATGAACCGTCGATGATCACCATGAATTTGCACAGGGTATGTTTTATCAACAAATATTCACTTGATGATGTCTACCTACTTTTGCCACCAGGGAGTTCCATCTCCTTGTATGTTCTACTCGTACAACCAACTCACGATCCCTAATCCTAACAATCCTTGATCCAGAGCACAGTTGCTCCGTATCCACTGACCAGAAAGCCATCATCTTTCCGTCTTCCATGTATGCTTCCGACTTGCCACTTTTCCTTCTCTTCCAGGAAACTTGGCCATGATACGTTCCGCATCGTCTTTCCGTGCTTCGTGTATGCTTGCGGGTTGCCACATGTCCTTTCCTTCAAGGAAACTTGGCCAAAGCATGTTCTACTTGTTCAAAAGGCTTGTCAAGAAACCAGCTTACGAGGTGTTCTCAAGCTCCTGGAGACCCTTGCGCATAATGTCCGCACGGGTGGCCAGACGCTGACGAGTGCCCTGTTTCTTCGCAGGCTCGCGTCCAAGACGCAGCAGCTCCTCCTCGGACAGCTTCGTAATCGCAGCCGGAGAGAAGATGGTCGGAAGCGGTGTAAGAACGTGGCGCTCAATGACCTGTCGGCAGATGTTGTCGACGAAGGACTTCTGAGCGGTCTATTCAATGTAAGCTTGGGCGGTCTTTTAAGAGAGAGAACTTCATACCTTGTAGTATGACTCCATAGCCCTGATTGCCTCCTCGCATGCGTGCTTGTCCATGTCGACTGTAATGTTGCGCTTGAACCCGGCCACGATGTCCCACTGGCTAGGACCTCCTTTGCGGCTACCGGATGGGGCGCGGTTGAATGCGTTGTTAAGAGTACGCTCGAGCGAGCCCGCGCGGGACTTTTGGACACCATCCGTGTAGTAGTGGTTGTATGTCAGGGGGTGACGCTGCTCGTCGTTCCAGATCTGTCGAAGCTCCTCGTGGCTGCGAGACGCCATCTTCAGGTAGCTGTCCATGCACTTGGCGACGATGTTGGGGCGGATATCGTCGTCGTTGATGGCCAAGCCAATCGCAGTGCGCAGCCACTCCTGGGTCATGGCGAGGACCTTATTGAGATGGGCTTCGGCAAGGGTGATCCACCTGCTTGACTGGCGTCGGTGCAGCTCTGCAAGCAGGGCAGCGTTGACGCTGCCGGGGAGTTCGAGACCACGGTTCATGGTGTAAATCTGGGGACTGATCAGGACCGGACTCGTAAGAAGCAGCGTGATGACTTACCTCCTTCACCCAAATCATCATCTCGCGATGCTGCAGGGAGATTGGGTACTGCGTTGTATCGGCAACGACGGTGGCAACGCCGGCGTTGGCAGCGACAACAGTGTTGGCAGCGTTGGCAACGACGACAGTGTTGGCAGCACTGGCAGCAACGACGGCATTGCCAGAATCAGTAACAATGACGGCATTGCCAGAATCGGCAGCAACGGCAGCGTTGGCAGAATTTGCGGCATGGGCAGCATCGACGGCATGGGCAGCATCGTTCTCCGAAAGAGAGGCTGGCCGATGGTCCTCGTACGAGTGCCTGATCTTTCTTACTGAGCCGTAGTCGCGCATGTAGTCAGTAAACTTCATGTTCACCTCGTGAATCATGGCCCGAAGACGAGTCTTCTCCTCGAAGAAGGCTGAGTCAGAGGAGTAGTTGCCAGAAAGCGCGTTCTGGGCAAACTGGTAAAGAACCATGTTCTTCTCGATCAGGAAAGACAAGACGTCCTGGGCAGTCTGGCGCGGCTTGCCGAGAGCCTGGAGCTCGCTCTCGGCGTGGGCGAGCTTCTTCTTCAGCTCTTCCTTGATGCTGGGGATCTCGCGCTCAATGTGCTCGTGAAGAAGATTGCGAAGGAATTTCTTCATGTTCGAGATGCCGATGCGGTCGGGGTCGAGGCCCTCCCAGACAGGCTGCTGGAAGAAGACCTCCTCCAGCTTGTTGACTTCGACGGGGCCAATGGGCTTGGGGTCCTTGGAAGGCGCCTGGTTCTTCAGAAGGAAGAAGCCAAGATTGAGGCGGACGGTGCCTTGGTTGTTGGCCAGCTGGACGATGCGAGACTCGGTGCCGGCGTTGACGAGGTCTGGCTTGGTGATGATGCCGACGGTGCGAATACCATCGGGGTCGTGAGTCTTGGCCTTTTGGACGACGGATTGGTTGGCGATGTCATTGCCGGCTTGAATGACAGCAAGAATGATGGTTCGGGGACTCTTGAGGTAAGTGTCGGCCAGAGAGTGGACAGTGTTAACATCATCCTGTGTCTGCTCCTCGTTCTGAACAGCAATGAGACCAGGAAGGTCGACGATGGTGAGCGAGAGGCCAGTAGGGCCAGTGACCTTGATGTGAAGCAGATCGAGCGAAAAGGCTTTTCCCTCATCAGTGCCAGTGTCATAGCCGCGCAGGCCCATGAGCTTTCCAGCCTCTTCAATGTTGATCGGAAGGTCCATGCCCTCCAGAGTCGAGAAGGTCTTCTTGAACGCCTCAAGAGTGGCGCGGCCGACAGCATCGCGAGACGCATGAGGGCGGATGGTGACCACAACCTCCAGCGGGGTGCTGGCGTGCTGCATGACAATCTCCGTAGCGAAGCGGGTGCAAACTCCATCCTTGCGAGGAAATGAGATACCCGAAAGGCGCTCGAGGACGGAACTCTTTCCAGTCGACTGGTCGCCGCAGACGACGAGCTGGGGAAGAGAGACACATCCGCCAACGCCGAGGGCGCGCAGCTTGTCGATCTGGTTGAGGCGGGAGCAGGTCTCCTCGTTAGCAAGCTGGAAGGCAGGGCCCTTGATGGAAGGGTCCTTGGTGTCGAATCTGACGCGCGCTGGCAGAGGAGGGGTGAGAGTTGAGCTGCGACGACGTTTGCGCAGCTTCTTCAGCTGGGCGAGAGGGATGGGAGGCATCTTGACGGCGTGCAACAGTGATGATACCAACTTGCAGAGGAGATTCACTCTCAGATGGAGCTTCTCAGAGAAATACCAGATGGTCTGGTAATGATAGAAAGGTGCTGGTGATGGGATGGGATGGAAGAATCCAGAGGCGAGGGGTGGTGGTGGGAAAGGTCACGACAATGAGACGTGGAGCCAAAGAGAAAAACAAACGACTCCAAGAAAAACGTGTGGGTGTGTGCAGAATATCGAGGAAGGTGCGCCCAAATCGGCACTGGCATGCCCGGCGAATCGAATTTCACCCCCCGAAGCTCAGGCCGTCCTCGCCCCGGGAGGATGCCCTCAACAGCTACCCTCTAGCCCATCTTGTACGCCTTGCAATGCTCCGTATCTCAAGAGAAAAACAACAACCTCTTCAGTTCCCTACCGCCCCTGTTCTCTTTTCAACTCCCTCTCCCACCGTCCTCCATCATCCTTGGCCTTCCTCTCCCCTCTCGCACCATGCGTTGCCTGCTTCACGATACCCAGGGCCTCGTCGACGACATCATCGCCCCGTCTCCACGTATACAGCCTCACGCCCTGCGCGTCCAGCACCTCATGCGCTCTCTGAAGCCGCCGCTTCCACAGCTCGATCTTCTTATCCGCTGCCGTCTGCGGCGCGGCTTGCGCCGAGAGAGTGGGTGATACACCCGCCGATGACAGCGCGTTGGGCACCGCTTTGCGAAGGAGTGGAGGCGCAGGACCAGTGCCAACACCACCACCAAAGGAGGGATGCCTCTGCGATGCCCCAGGGAGCGGGTCATAGTCAATATCGTCGTTGGCCGAGGAAGCTCTTCGTGATGGGCCGCCACTGCTGCTCGGGGTGCCACTACGGCGTGGGGCAGGAGGTGGAGGAGCTGCCTTGATACTCGTCAGGGAGTCGGTGCTCGCACGGCTGGGGGGACCAGCCGGCATACGTGCGTTGCGAAGAAGATCACTCGCGCTGTTGACGGACTGAATGGGTTTGCGCGGCAGCGGGGGTGCGGTGACGCCTCGCGAGTTGATGGACGGCCGACCCTCGTCCGAAGGCGCGCTGCGAAGGGCCGTGGGCTTCTTAGGTGGTGGCGGCGCCCTGCGCCCTGACAAGTCAGTTGTGCTGGAAGCCCGCCTGGGAGGATCCATGCTAAGCTGAGAAAGCATCGAAATGTTGTCGTCCTGTGCCCTGGCGGCCGGCTCATCGGACAGGTCGATCAAGTCGCCCATCATGGGACCAACCGATTTGGTCGCGCCACGGGGAGGTAGGGTCGGGCGGTTGTGCACCGCGTCAGTGGTGTCGCGGAACTTGGAGCCCTGCGCGCTGCTCGTGTCAAAGGACGAACTGAAGAAGCCGGTTTCCTCAGGCGTGGTGACATCGCGGATAAAGACAGCCAGAATACGCCCCGGGTGGTTCACAGCCAGCTCCGTGTACACCTCGAGATCGGCCTCACCGCTGTCACCGACGCAGAGGAACCGGCGCTCGGGGAAGTCCTGCAGCAGCCTGTTGAGCGTGCCCCTCTTCCTCTCAGCCACGGGCTCAAAAATACCCTGCAGCATGCCGCTGTACTGCTTGAGGTGGAGCGACCCTGGCGGCAGGCCGGCAATCATAAAGTAAGTCGCCAGCACGGGGAAGAGTTGCCAAGGGCTGTTGGAGCAGTAATGGATGCTGACGCCCATATTGTGCAGTTTCGAATACCATTCGCGGACGCCATCGATGGTGAGGTCCTGCAGCTCGCGGATGAAGGTGTTGCGGAAGATCTCCTTTGCGCCAGCCGGAATATTGGAGCGCTTGATGGTGTCGTCGATATCGCTGATGAGACTGACGCCGCGCGGTTCGGTGATTTTGACCTCCTGCGTCGTCGAGAGGTCCGAGTTTGCAAGCACCCTGACATGGGTGGGCACAAATTCGAGAGCCGCGCGAATGACAAAATGGCCGGCGTCATCCGTCTGTACCGTTCGAGAGGCTGACTTTTCGTTGTTGTAGAAGAATATCGTGATGGGCAGCTGGACAAGCGGAGTAGTCATGAAGGGTGCGAGACGGGCCATGAGGTTCGCATTGGCGATGGCCAGCTCGGCATCCGTCAACTCGCTCGCTGAGGTGTACTCTTTGGCCGTCATGCGAGGTGAGCCGGGGACGGAGGCGACACTCGGAGGCCGAGGACTGGTACGCGTGCCGTCTTGGTCGTCCCTCTCGCTGTAGCCGCCATGGTAGGCGACCCTCTTCTCCTCCTGGCCCTTGGACTCTATCTCAGCAGCCTTGCGGGCAACCTGCTCCTGCTCGCGGCGCTCCTCGTTCGCCTCGTGCATGGACAGGAAGCCCGAGTCGGCGGCACCAGGACGAGGGCCGTCTGCTTTTGGCGCAGGGATACCGCTAAGCTGCCGCGCGAGACCGATGAGCATGCGGTTCCGCCGCGTCATGGGCCCCTTGTGTGGTGAGTAGAGCCAGCCGCGAACGTCGACATCGACAATGGCCCTCTCGTCCTGGTCCTTTTCCCACTCGCGGCGCCAGTAGTCCTCGTCCTTGATGCTACCTGGCGTCGACGCATCTGATGCGTTGTCTGGAACCTGGCTCCAGTCCTGCTTGACATGACGCTTGGCATAGGACGGGAACAGCACCATCTGGTCGTCGCCCTGTACCGTAATGGCAACGTCTGGGAAGGAACCAGGGATCGTGGTCCTGGCGTGGCCGTCTTCGTTCTCGCCAGCCCGTGGGATATGCGCATAGCCTTCCCTGATCTCGTTGACGGCCGAGGCACCAGCCTTGTACATGTTATTAGCCATGGCGGCAAGCTTCTTCCGGCGGGAGCCTCCAGTCCCAGCGTCAGGCTGCACAGTCGATGGGTCTGAGGCGCCATAACCATAGCGGTTGCCTGTGCCCCCGTACCCTGCGCCCGCGCCGCCGCCGAAGCCAGGCATCGTCGGCATGGTATTATTCCTCTGCGGCCTCCCGAGGCCGAGGGTATTTGTGGTTGTTGGCACGCAGGGGACAGCGCGGGGTCGAACGTCACGGCCGTGGAGCAGGCGACGGCCCTGGCGGCGGACAATGTCGACGAGCCGGCGGCTCTCGGAGCGCTTCCTCTGGCGGCCGAGGATGTAGCGGTAGATGCGCGACTGAACGCGGTGCTTGAGGCGGGGGAGGGTTTCGAGGCGGAAGAGGAGAAGACGCTCGCGGTACCGTTCGCGCAGCGACTGTGGGAAGAGGTATCGGATTAGGCTGAGTCGGTTATGCGGGTGAGGATGCGGGCGGTTCTGCTGCTGCTGCTGCTGTTGCTGCTGGGTGTTGAGAGAGCGCAAGGGCCGCAGTCGCCAGCGTCTGAAAGGATTCGGCGCCAGCTTGTCTACTTGTCGTGCCTTGCCTCTTGTGCCAAGGCGAGACCAAGATGCGGTGGGACGGTGGGCGAGAGCGTGCGCGTCGTGAGTATATGATGACGGGCGGGAGTGGGTGTCAGACGGGAACGCCCAGAGCTAAGGCGGCCCCTCGGAAGGGGTGGTGCTGTCGTAGGATTGGGTCGAAGGAACTTGTGAGTGGAGGAGATGCCGGGGTAGTGCAGGGAGGAGTGCAGTGTAGGAGTCCCCTGTGTTGTGTGTTCTGTGCGGTGTGCCTTGGCGACTCGAGGAGGTACTTTGAGGATATTTCGAGACCAGCCGGTACCGTCGTCTGACCTCGGCGCAGTCTACAGGTGATGGAGATGGGCGTAGGAGTGATGTAGGGCACATGACAGGGCGGCCCGCGATGAATTCGGTGGCAGGTTTAGGTGGTGTTGAGCCGCACTTGTCGCCTGAGCTGGGGGCTAGCGGCAACAGCACGAGACACACAGACGGCGGGAAGCTCGTGATAGGGCTGCTGACGACGCCTGATGGAGCTCAGGTGGAGGCGCAGAACTTCGAGCAAGGTGCGGAGCAGAACACCCGCCTTTCACTGGCAGGTTACGTCACCAAGTCTCAAAGGGCCTGGCCAGTGACGCGCCGGGGCGCTATAGTGCATCAGCCCCTGAAGCCACTGTACTGCCCATAACCTGAGGACTCGAAGACAAGTCTGAATAGCTTCACTTTTGCTGCCATATCCTAGTATCTACACATGGTATCATTCAACCCTCCGACTTCTCCCCCACCGCCTACCGCTTGCCCCGCGACTTCACCGCCTTACCCTTGCCCACCGGCCCCATCGGCTTCTTCTTGCCCTTGGGCTTCTTCAAATCCAACACCGCGCCCTTGCCCGCACGTTCCGCCTTGCCCTTCTTCCACGCCGGCGCCTCGGCCCTCTCCGCCTTGGAGTCAAGCTTCTTGCGTCCCTTGTTACTCATCTTGCCCGCCGGCTTCTTCTTGCGCGCCGTGCCATCGGCATCGTTAAGCTCCGCCTTGCCCGCCTCCTTGGCCGCCTTCTTGTCCTTCTCAGACTCAAACCACGTCCGCCGCGGCCGCGCCTTGATCTCGTCCTCGTGCCGGATCAGGTTCTCGCCCTTCTTCACTTGCATCTCCACCTGCGCCAGCTCGCGCTCCTCCTTCTCCTCGACCATGATCTCCTCCACTTCCGCCTCGAGCTCGTCCACCTTGGCCTGCCACTGGTCTGCGTCCGAGGCCTCGACCACGCGACTCAGGATCTTGGCGCCTTGGGCCTTGCCTGCCTTGACGGCCGCCTTGACGACCTTGCGGTCCGGCTCGGCAGCGAGCGTGACGGCCACACCGCTGCGTCCTGCACGAGCCGTACGACCGACCCTGTGCACGTAGATCTCCGGCTTCTGGGGTGCCTCGTAGTTGATGACCGTGTCGATGCCCTTGATATCAAGACCACGAGACGCAAGATCGGTCGCCAGCAGGTAGCTGACCTTGCCGTCCCTGAAGTCCTCGACACTTTGAATACGCTGGGCGGGGTTAGCATTATCCATCAAACACTCTGGGAATCCCAAAACTCACCTGTGTCTGGTTCAGGCTGCCGTGCAGCTCCGCGCAAGACAGTCCCAGCAGGCCAAAGATGATACGCGCCTTGTGCGCATCCTTCTTCTGTCGGAAGAAAACGATGACACGTTCCGTGTACAGCGTCTTGCAAATGTGCAGCAGGTAGCCCATGCGCTTGTCCTCGCGCCCCGGCCGCAGCCGAATGAACTCTTGCGTCAGCGTCGTGACCGTTTTCTTCTGCGAGTCGACCATGACCCTAGCCGGCGTGTTCATGCCAACGCGAATCAGCGTGTCGACCGATGAAGTCATGGTGGCCGAGAACAGCATCGTCTGCCTCGACTTGGGCAGCGTCGTGAGAATCTCGTTGAGCTCGTCGGCGAAACCATCCTCAAGCATGCGATCGGCCTCATCGAGAACCAGAATCTCAACACCGTCGACGGCAAAGCTCGCCGAGTTGCGCATGTGGTCGATGAAACGACCGGGCGTCGCAATGATCACATCAGGACGCAGCTTGAGCTCCTGCTCCTGCATCTTCAGGCTGAGACCACCAACCGCCAGGGAGAACTTGATGTCCGTGTACGCCGCCAGCTTGACGGCCACGGCGTGACACTGGATGGCCAGTTCACGAGTGGGCAGAAGGATGACAACGCGGCTGGTGGGGACCTTTTTCGGGCGGTAGAGCAGACGCTCCAGAATGGGCACCACAAAGGCGCCCGTCTTTCCGGAACCCGTCACGGCACCACCGACAACGTCCTTGCCCATGAGAGCGATGGGAATGCTCTTGGCCTGGATGGGCGTGGGTTTGGCGAACCCGACGCTGGCGAGGCCGCGGAGGATGGGCCGGGACAGCGACATGCCCTGGAATGTGTTGCCGAGGTTGTTCTTCTTGCCGGGCTTGGCGACTTCCTCGGGAGCGAAGAAGGCGTCGCGCTTCGCCTGCTCCTCCGGATCCTCCTCATCGTCGCTAGGCATATCGTGATCTTCAGGGTGGTCGACCGGTGTTGCGACCGAGTCGTTGTCCGAGGCGGCGTCATCGTCCTCCTCCTCATCTCCAGCTTGCGAGTCTTCCTCATCATCCTCTTCGTCGTCGCCCTCCTGGGCTCCCATGCCAAAGGCGTCGTCGGCCAGGACACCGTCCTCATCGTCATCGAGGTCAATGTCCATGTCGTTCGCGACCTCCTCCTCAGCATCCTCGGGGGCATCTTCCGTTTCTTGCGCTTCCTTCTTGGCAGCCTTTTTCTTTTCAAGCCTCCGCTGGATAATGTCGTCCAGATCAACACCCTTCTTCAGCGCATTGACGCCGGGCTTCGCGCTGTCGAAACCCCAGCCCTCAAAGTCGGCCTCGCCAAACTCCTGCGCGCCCTCCTGAAGAAACTCAAAGTCCGAGTTCAGAGCACCGTCGTCCTCATCATTGTGGCCCCAGACGCCCTCGGGGGCTTCCTCCTCGGGCTCTTCGACCTCCTTGCGCTTGCCCTTGCCGGCCTTGCCCTTCTTGGCGGTCTTGACCTTCTTTTTCGGTGGGGCGGCGGTCTTTTCCTCTTCGGAAACCTCGCCCTCGTGGTCGGAGAGGGTGAAGACGAAGTCGTCCTCGGCGGGCTTTCTCTTCTGTGAGGGTGCCATTGTCGGTGGTGGGAGGGTGTACCGGTTGTTGCAAGGTGGTCGGGAAGTCTCCAACACTGGGTGCTTCTGCTCCAGCTCCAATGCCGCTTCTCCCAGAATTTTTTTGGTGGGGCGCGCAGGGGATGGTCTTTTCTGCCGCAACCTCGACTGAGGGCGGTGAGCATGGGTACCCCGATAGACCGGAATTCACTGGTATCTGACTAACCACGTGACCCTATTTGGTCAAGCACGTCCGCGGGGTTCAGGGGCCGCCTGGGCCCATTCACCCCACCACGGTTGATTGGACGACGGGTGCTGTTGCCCAAATTTTGGTTCCCTTCATCTTGGAGCAGCAACAACGAGCGCCCATTTCCGCTGGCCTTCCGCATCACCAACAAACCAAGCCTCCTTGCAAACCGCCCACATTCCACGCATCTGCAGCGTTCGCGTTCCTCTTGCCCATTTTTGGCTTCGTTTGCACAAATCCACTGTCTTCTTCACTCGTACTCCAACGCTCTCGAGCTCCGACATCAAGATGGGCGAGTCCAGGTACGGAAACCTCGAGGCAATCCCGCCGCCTGCTTGGCGCGGGCACCACGACCAGAAACTGACGATGGCTTCCTTCCCCCAGGCAAGAACTCATCACATGGCTGAACAGCCTTCTGCAGCTCAACATCACCAAGGTCGAGCAATGCGGTACCGGGTAAGCAGCACCTCTCAGTTCCATGCCCCACCTTCGCGGGGTTGTCATCGATCATCGCTGACTGCCTCGTCCCATGATACAGCGCTGCCCTCTGCCAGGTGTTTGACAGCATCTTCCTCGACATCCCCATGTCGCGCGTCAAGTTCAACGTGACGTCCGAGTACGCCTATATCCAAAACTTCAAGGTCCTCCAGAGTACGTTCCCACCCCGATAACCCCCCCCCCCCCCCCCCCCCCCCCCCCCCCCCCCCCNCGCCCGCCCGCCCACCAGTCCCTGACCCCGCCATTACAGACACGTTCCAGAGGCACCAGATCGACAAGCCCATTCCAGTCGAAGCCCTCGTCAAGTGTAAGATGCAGGATAACCTCGAGTTCCTCCAGTGGACCAAGAAGTTCTGGGACCTCAACTTCCCCGACCACGAGTACGACGCCGTCGCGAGACGGAAGGGTGGCGGCCTGGCCACCGGCGCTCCCGCTCCTCGCGTTGCCACCGGCGGCGCTGGCGCTGCTCGACGAGGCGGCGGCACTACTCCCACCACCGGACCCCGTGTCGCAAAGGCCGTCGGCCCCGGCACCGCCGCCCTGCAGGCTGAGAACGCTACGCTGAAGGAGTCTGTCACGGGTCTTGAGCGGGAGCGCGACTTCTACTTCAGCAAGCTCAGGGATATCGAGCTTCTGGTCCAACAGGCCGTGGAGGAGGATCCCCAGCTGGAGAAGCAGGAGGACGGTCTCGTCAAGCAGATCCAGGCTATCCTCTACTCGACCGAGGAGGGCTTTGAGATCCCGCCCGAGGACCAGGTCGACGACCAGGAGACCTTCTAAGCTATGCGGCAATAATGGTGGATGAGCAGGTGCGACAGGCCGTTTAACGGCAGAAAAGGCTGCGGGGGAGGAAGTCAGCCGGTATACCCCGAGGGACAGCTTGCGCCAGAACATCGGGCGCAGAGTCAAGGTCCCTCTTAATGAGCCTCATGATAGAGAAAAAAAGTCTTCATCATCAGCGCGGTGGTGCGTCAGGGGTGGGCCTTGGTAGTATCTAGGGTATCTACAGGCCCGCGCTCACGAGCAATGCATGCAATCTCCCAAATCGTGCGGTGGTGTTTTTTTCCTCTGCTGATGTCTGTCGTCAGCATGAACAACACGTCAATGGGCGGAGATGACGAGTCAAGCCCCCGATAACGGCTTTCTGTGGCTGGTTCTTCAAAACAAAATTCTACCCTGACTTGCTGGCCAATACATCTTCCACATTATCAACATCCTTCCAAACTTCTCTTCAAAGAACTGATTGGCTCCCTGCAGCGTGATGAGCAACAGGTCCGTTGTTTACAGTTGGTCAACCCCCCGGTCTTCGATCTTCAAAGCGCCTGATGCTTGACCTGCAAGCGGAAGCCCCACTCTTTCCAGCGCCCAAAGTGCCAGCTCAGTGGACCTAAAAACGACCAGGACCCCGAAACGAAACAGACCAGACCAGACCACCACCGGACTGCTGCCTCGGTCCGCCATCATCGTCATACGCATTTCCAGCTTCAAGTTCCCTTCCTTAACGTCATCCGTCCGCGCTGGTCACACCAAGGTCACCACCCTTGCCAAGAATCCAAAAACTCCACCGAAATAGAACTCGATCGCAGCCTCTCCCGTCGGGTCTGTTAAATCTTCGAATCCCCCCAACCCGAATACAAACCGACAGCTGCAGCGGCCGCTCACGCGAGCACCACCAACACGACATAATGGCACCGCCCGCCGAGATCCTCATACCCTCCACCATCGTCTCCTCGGGCGAATCCAAGCCTTACACGCTCTATAACCTCACCCTGCGGCTACCGCTACGCTCCTACGTCGTGCAAAAGCGTTATTCCGACTTTGTCGCCCTCAACGCCGCAGTGACAGAACAGGCCGGCGCACCGCCACCTGTCCAGCTGCCGGGCAAGTCATGGTTCAAGTCGACCATCCACAATGCCGACTTGACTGAAGCCCGTCGCAAGGGCCTCGAGACCTACATGCGCACCGTCGCAGAGTCCCCCGACCGCCGCTGGCGTGATACCCCCGCGTGGCGCGCCTTCCTGAACCTTCCCTCGGCTGGCTCAACATCAAACTCGGCAGCCTCGGCGACAGGCATGCTCCCACCTGGGGCGGCGGCGGCTGGCGTTGGCGCAGACCCTACAACTTGGCTGGACTTGCACCGCGAGATGAAGGCCGCCCTTCACGAGGCGCGTCTGGCCCTCTCGCGTCGCGATGCGGCCGCCGAGTCATCCAACTCTACAGCTGCTGCTGAGGCCGGCGCGGCTGCCAAGCGCTCCCTCGTCAAGGCTGCCAGCATGATCACCACACTCTCAGATGGTCTGCGGCGCATGCAAGAGGCCGGACGGCTGGGTGATGGCGAACTCCGACGGAGGCGTGACCTCGTCTCCAGCGCCCGGGTCGAGCGTGACGGCCTCGACCGGCTTAGCACATCCCTCTCGCCTGCTATGCAACAACTCCAAGGCGGCGGCATCAGCGGTGGTCGAGAAGGTTGGGCAACATCAAGCGACAAGGCGGCACTCCTCGGTACTGGAGCGCCGCGCGCAGGGGGCAGGGTGCTAGGCGCACCGCTGCCTGAGACAGACCGCACCCGCGAGCTTGGGAACGACAGCGTGCTGCAGCTCCAGAAGCAGATGATGAGCGAGCAAGACGAGCAGGTCGAAGCGCTTGCTGCGATTGTTCGGCGGCAAAAGGAGATGGGTCTGAAGATCAACGACGAGATTGAGGCGCAGACGGAGATGCTGGACCGCATCAACGATGACGCTGATCGTGTTGGAGGCAAGATGCGCGTAGCGAAGAACAGGATCAAGAAGCTGTGACGGGCGAAGGCGAGACTCAGGGTTAGTGTACGAGGTTTCCGAGTGTGTGCATTACTGCATAGCGTGTTGCTGTTTTTGGTTGTTCCCCTTTTCGCCGTCTTTTTTGGCTGGAGCGGGCCGGCATCTTGGGCTTTTTTGATATCCGGGCTTGTAATCATGGGAGCAATATGTGTATACTTCTGGCGGTCACGGGGGTAGTCTAGGATGAGACAATGATGTGCTCCGAGACATGCATGCGAATCATTCACTGCTTGCTTTTTTCTGAGGTGATGACTTGACTGGCGTTGAAGCATTGGGATGCGAAAGTTATAGAGTGAAGACAGGGGCAGATTGAGCTAACAGGCAAGATTGGCCATGTCGCATCAAAGACATCACCAACACAGACGGGTGCAACTGTCAATGCCGTCATCCTTGACCTCCACCCAGCAAGTCGGTCACCACTAACCTATCACCGGCGTCATACCACGCAATGCCGTCCGTCGGGCCAGAGGCTCGGTCCGTCTTTCTCTTCGGGACGAGACTCGAGGAACAAAGCAACGACTTGACGCCCCCCTCATCTCCGGCGACATCAGGCGGGCCACGTTTCGTCCAGATGACAAGCCGCACTGAAGCATGCCATAGCTACGATACACCGGCTAAGGTAGCGTGCCTGCATCCCTTGTAAACCCGTTTTGAGCACACAACATGTATATAAATGCTTCGCGTTAAGATGCAAAAGCCCTTCAGTTACAGCGATCCAATTTGCACCATCTAGGTAGGTACCTAGGTCGAGCAACCGCTGACATAGTTGATGGTAGTCATGCATCCATCTCCCCAGTGCTTGGTTCCGCAGACCCTGCAACCGTTGTTCCGGATGTCCTGGTAATCCCACCACATCTCGTTGCCTGAGCGAGCGCAGTGCGACTTGCCCTGGATGAACACTCCGCATCCGTAGCCAATAGAGATCTGATCGCAGGCACCTGTGAACCGCCTGCCGCTCCTGTCCGTGGGTGTTAGCTTGCGACTCGATGGCTCGGGGGGAGGGGTGGGGATCGGCTGCTTACCCAGGAGCGCCATAGTTGACGTCGTTGTTGCGGATCAACCTGAAGTTGACCGCGTTGTTGCACGCGGCGACGTTGAGCGACGCACACATGGAGCTGCCCTTGCAGTCGAACGAGTCGCGCTTGTCCAGCACACTCCTGGGGACAGGAGAGATATCCTCGTGGACGTGCTCATGGGTGTAGTCGGCAGGGATGGCACTGCCTGTGACAGTGGCCGCCAGAGCAGCGAGGGCAAAGAGGCTGAAGCGCATGTTGAGTGAGGGCAAGGCGGTGCCGATGGGAGAGGATGAGGGAGGGTGGACTCGACAGTAACCAGGGGGTGTGGAAAATCCTCTGATATTTAAATCCGGGTATTCTTAACGACCTTGCCGCCTGTCATACATATTACAAGAGATCGTAGTAATTCCCCCGTGTCTCCTCCCAAAGCCCTCGCGACACTCGCCGAGGTCACGGAGGAGGAAGGAGGCTGCTCGAGGCCGTCCGTGAAGGAGCCAGTTCAAGCTTCCGATGTAACTTGAGACGGGCTCGGCCAACCGCGGAAGAAGGCCTGGTCTGCGGTTCTTTCAGCCTGCATCGAGCTAAGCACTACAGAACGGACACCCAACAGGGATTATATTCCTTCAGCCGGGGTCGCTAATCTGGGCGGGGGGTTGGCGGTGCCTGAGTGAGAGATTAGGCTGGAGTCATCGATTGGACTATGAAGTCTATGATCGAGTTACACCGCGGCAATTTCTCTTCCTGGACGAAAGATCCCTGGCAATGGCCCCCTCTTTGCTTGACCCCCGGAGGGCCACTGGACGGCCCGAACCTTAGCCTGTAGTCCAGTATCATTGAGTAGGTTTGACCGAGATTCCCGAAATTTGATAGCAATATCCATCCTTGCAGGCGGTTGGTTCTGCCGCGCAGGAGAACGAGTCGATTCGTGGACTCTGCTCCTTCCATGTTCCCGAGGTTTGGCCCCCAATGCACACTGCTTAGGTCCCCCAATCAAGTCCCCATCAGTTATGTTGGACTAAGGGGAAGGGCCTGTAACTGAAAACCTTGTCAATGTAGGTACTTATCGAGTTGAGGTGTGTCGAGTACCTTAGCGCTTACTGGTACGTTATCGGCACAGGTATAGGCGCGTCGGTCATACTCACCTGTTGTCACTTTCCCTTTACGGCGCTCATACCTTGCAGCAGGACACTTCTCAATGCACTGTGACCCCTGCGATGTAGTACTTGATCCTCCGATGGCACTGCGCCCGGGCGAGCTCTGCTTGGACTACGGAGGCCCACATCGTTACTGTTCCTCGGCTTGGCCACGGAAAACAGTAAAGCCCCATCACAGCCTCCGGATCTCCGAAGCGCCGGAGCAACCTGGTTCATCGCTTCGGATGGGAACTTTGCTGCTAGACAGAAAAGCTTGACCGCCACGTGAGGAAGCGACGCCGGGCGAAGCCCCCATAGCATGGAATCACCCCGCCCAGCCCGCGCACACGAAGCGCAGGGGTACTGTACCATCCACCCCAACGTCCCACGTGCCGTGATTCATGGATGAGCTTTGCGGTTGACCAAGCCTTGGCCCCCTTTTAGCAGAAGGAAGCCCCGCATACAGAGAGATACCCATCGACGAGGCATTTGACAACTTGAGGTATTGCCGAGATTGCAACTCTCTTCTTGGTAGCTCACATCCCTTGAAGTCACGACTCTGGCCCGGTACTAGTAATGTCATGGCACACGATGACTATGTACCTAAACATAGGGCAGTATTGATCATGGCCATACAATTGATTAGCCCTGCTAGCCTTGCGTCGCGAATCCGCCCCAGTACTCAGGCGCCCCCTCCATGTTCGCCGTGTACCAGTAAGCAACAGCGGCTTTTGAGTAGGACTCTGGGTTTCGAGCAGACTCCGTCCCTTCCATCGCCATGATTCGATCAACGAGATACACCTCGCCGTCTTCCGGGTGGCTCGCCTCCCTGCCGAGCACCAAGTGCATGAGCTCATGGAAGAAGGTCGCCGAAGGCGGCATGATGTGATGGATCTGTTGCAGGCGATCCAGGTCAACATAATCACCAGTGGCGTCCGCATAGGCCGTGCGCCTGGTTATTTCGTCTTGCGTGGCTACAACAGGGGCCACGCTCCCCAACTGCGCGTCAGGTTTTCCCCAGAGCCTGGAACAAAGCGTAAGTACTCGAGGAAGCTCGAGAGAAGGCTGTATCCCCCAGAACTGGACGTTCCCCAGGGTGCCGCCAGAGACACTGCAGACTCGCCGTTCGATAGCGCTGGGCTGAATTACATATGCGTTGTGCACGGTACTCCAGAGCTTGGGGTGCGGGTTAGCAATGGCCGACGTCAGGGTCAGATGCAGGGGAATCACTCACCAAGTCTATAGCATTCGGGTTGTTCCAGGCGAGGCTCAAGCCAGGCGCATTCTTGTTTCTGACAAGCTCGTTGTTTTCGTTTGTGTAGATTCGTCCCCGGTTGTCCCTGGCAGCCTCATCCCAGGTCACGTAGTAACTCCACTCGTCGGAGCAGAAGAGGTTGGGCTTTCCTCCTGGTCCGCTGTACTCGCCCTCGGTCAAGAACCGTGCCACGGCCACGTAGTTGTCTGTTTGCCGTGTCAGTGGTGTCAAGTAACCAGAGGGTGGACGTTTCTTACTCCGGATCAATCGTCGGAGGCGCCGGCCGCCCTGATCAGCTTGCATCGAGCCCCGGAAGTAGGACTCCAAAAGTCTTGAAGCCGGCGCGGCTTGCGGGTCGTCTGCAGCGGTGACAGCCTGTTGCAGCAGGGTGAGGCCCGCGTCCACCAGGTCGACTGCGTCAAAGAGGAAATCCTCCAGTCTGGCTTCATGGCCACGACACCCGCCATTGTCATTCGAGGTGAGATCAATGTTGAATAGACTCTGAAGGGGGAGCGGATCATCGCCAACGACTGCTTTCGTCCATAGTTGCAGCCCGATGACGAAGATGCAGAGGAGTCTCCTGATGAGAGACATTTTCGCAAGGGCGACGAGTTCTTGGAATGGGTCACCGAGAAGCCGATGAGGGATTAGAGGAGGACCAGAGCAGAGCAGAGAAGGTAGGTAGGTGTTGGGGAGCTGTCAGTCTCGAGGCCCGGGACAGCAAAAGGCAATGCAACGGGCGAGCAGTCCGAGGCGAGTGGTGTGAACCTCGGAATCGGGCAGCTCCCGAGATAAAACCTCACAAGCGGCAGAGTCCAGCCGGCCGTGTCCTACCCCAGTACGTGCAGGTCGCCCCCAGGTGGTATCCATAGTGGCCTGGGTGGATTTCATCCGGCGCTAGATGGGAAGGAACTCAATACTATCATGTGGGTGGTGGTTATCGTGGTCAGGGGCTCCCTGCCGCCTTTTGCTGACCAGGGACCCGGACGACAGTGGATGGACGCCCTACTCAACTTGTCGTCAATAACGCAATCAATCGGCCAGCATCCAAGCCGGCCGAAACTGGAAGGACGCCCGCAAGTCGGGGGTACCTACGGACCCTGCTGGCGGGTCTTCTGAGCGGGCGGCGGTCCAGCGAGCCATTTCCGTGGTCACATGGAACTAAGCTGCAGGCCGGCAATGAGGAAAGAAGCTCTGCCTGCACTACCTTGCGGCCGAGGGGATTCGCAACGTAGCACCCCTAAGCCCTTGAGGGGCCCCAGCCCCATTGGCCGGGGTTGATGCGCTGGACTCTTTGCCCCTGGTACTGTCCATCCTGGCACGGCGTAGTCTAGCCTGTTGAGATCATCTCGACCTGGGTTCTTGGGAATTCAGGCCGCGAACTGCGCCGCAAGGTACAGGCTGGTCGGCGCCCAGATCCGCCTTTCCTATATTCCGTTGCTGCTCTCTCTCTCTCTGTCTCTCTCTCTCTCTCTCTCCAGACTTGGTGACGACTGGCACTTGCGTAGGCCAGTCTAGTACTTCCCCCTTTTTGTGAGCACGCAGACACGAGTCTACCGAAGCCATGCGTAAACTCTGGGCTCTCGTTGTGGCCTCACTCACCCTAGGGGATGTTGTGAGCAAGATCACGATGCCCGATGGCCCGCTGGGCACGGCACTACCGCTTCCCCGGGGGACTCCCCAGGTGAGTTGAAGCCCTCCAAAGACATTATCCTGGTTGGGAAGAAGAAATGCTGACAGCCAGGAAGCCGCCTCCTCCATACGCCAATGGTCATGCAAACAACCAGGTTGGCATCTCGCCGGACAAGCACAACATGACGGAGCCCTTTTTCGGAGAGCCAGATGGCTCCAACACGAGTAACGCAGGAGGTTCCCGCCGCGCTGCACGCGCTGGCGACGGCTACTGGCTGCCCGAATTTGGACCCCTGGGCGTGTCACCCTTCGCACCCAGCGGCTATCAGTTCTTCAGAAACGTCAAGGACTTTGGTGCCGTGGGAGACGGCGTGACCGATGATACGGGAGCCATCAACCGCGCCGCAGCCGCCTTCAGCCAGTCCAACCTGGACGATGTCCGATGCGACGGGGACTGCGGATCTACGACCACACTTACCGCCGTGGTGTACTTCCCCCCGGGCACCTACCTCATCTCCAGCCCCATCATGCAGTATTATTACACCCAGTTCGTGAGCAACCCCGAGGCGAGGGCCGTCATCAAGGGCTCGAGCGACTTCAGCGGCATCGCTCTGTTCGACGCAAACTTCTACATCCCCGGCGGTGCCGGGAAGCAGTGGTACGTCAACCAGTCCAACTTTTTCCGGCAGATCAGGAACTTCGTCTTCGACATGACCGGCATGCCCAAGGCCAACTACCAAAACGACCAAAAGTATGTCCCCACGGGCATCCACTGGCAGGTCGGACAGGCCACGAGCATCACCAACTGCCACTTCGAGATGCCCCTCTCCGACGCCGAGGGGTCGACGACGGCCATCGGAATCTTCATGGAGAACGGGAGCGGGGGTGCCGTGAGCGACCTGTCCTTCTTCGGAGGCAATATCGGCTTCCTCGCGGGCAGCCAGCAGTTCACGGCACAGAACCTCCGCTTTACGCTGAGCCTGACGGCCATTAAGCACGAGTGGAACTGGGGTTTCGTGTGGAAGAATATATACGTTCAGTCATGCTACGTCGCCATCGACTGTACCGCCTTCTCGGACTCGACGAACCCCCCCCAGGGGACGGGTTCCATTACTGTTCTGGACTCCCACTTCAACGGTGTCCCGTATGCCATCACAGTCTCCCGCCATGGGAACCAGCAACCCAATATCGTTCTCGACAATCTCCTCGTCGAGAATTCCGAGTCCGTCGTGCTCGTCTCAGGCGGCGAGACCTTGCTCGCAGGATCCGCCGGGCCACTGACCATCAACGGATGGGCTTCTGGTTACCAGGTCCTCCCCGGCGGCTTCGCCGGCAAGACCTCTGGATTCATCAACCCCCTCCCCAACAAGCCCGCGGGACTGCTTGACGGCAGCGGCAAGTACCTCTACCGCCCAAAGCCGCAGTACCCCGGCACGACACCCATCGTCGCGACCGCGAACGGCGTGTCCAATGACGGCACGGGCGACCAGTCGGCCGCCATCAACAGCCTGCTTGCCTCCAGCGGAGGCTCGGTCGTCTTCTTCCCCGCGGGCGTCTACAAGGTCCGCCAGACGGTGCAGGTGCCTGTGGGCACCCGCATGATCGGCTCCGGGTGGAGCACCATCATGGGCGAGGGTGCCTTCTTCCAGAACGAGGCGGACCCGAAGCCGCTCATCCGCGTGGGGAACCCCGGCGACAGCGGCGTCGTGGAGATATCCGACATGCTCTTCACGGTCAAGGGCCCGACCGCCGGTCTCGTCGCCGTCGAGTGGAATGTCCACGAGTCGAGCCAGGGATCTGCCGCCATGTGGGACACGCATGTTCGGATCGGAGGCAACGCCGGCAGCGACCTCTTGCTCAAGGACTGCCCGGCCAAGGCGTCGGGGATCAACGAGAACTGCAAGGCCGCCTTTATGCTGATGCACGTCACGAAGCAGGCCTCTGGGTATTTCGACAACGTCTGGCTCTGGGTCGCCGACCATGACCTGGACGATCCCGCCAACGCCCTGACGACGGTCACCAAGGAGGGTATCCCTCTGAACGGCGTTGTCGAGATATCCGTCTACGCCGGCCGCGGCGTGTTGATCGAGTCTGAAAAGCCCTCGTGGTGGTGGGGCTGCGGCAGCGAACACACCCAGCTCTACCAGTGGCAGTTGATGGGAGCCAAGAATCTCTACATGGGCCACATGCAGACCGAGACGCCCTACTACCAGCCGAACCCGAATGCTCTCGAGCCGTTCAAGATTGGCAACTTTGCCGGAGACCCCACGTTTGAGGACTGCTCCGATGGCATCTGCACCAAGGCGTGGGCCCTTCGCATCCTCAACTCCACCGACATCTTCCTGTACGGGCTCGGGTTCTACTCCTTCTTCGACGACAACGGCCTCGGCTGCGCCCCCCTGGAGAAGTGTCAACAGTCGCTCATCCAGACGAACTATGCCGGCCGTGTCTTCCTGCACAACATCTTCACAAAGGGCACCGTGGAGATCGTCTCTCCCAACGGCCTGCTGCCAATCTTCTCCAACGACACCACTCGCAATGGGTACACGAGCAACGTCGCTGCCTGGTTCCCCCTGGCCCTGGGCGGCGAGGACATTGGCAACGGCCTGAACCCCGGGGAGGACGGCTCAGGAGTCGTGTACATTGACGCGTTGATCTACGACAGCGAACAGGACGCAAACGTCGAGTGCTTCCCTCCGTGCACGTACGTCCTGCCACCGTTCGTGCTCGACAGGCCCACGACCATATCCTTCCCTCCCTGGACCAAGACGCTCGAGGTTGGGTGGATGGAGACGGTAACGGTCACACGCGGTGTCAGCGAGGTCATCGTCACGAGGTACACAAGCGTCACAGAGGTAACGGTGATCACCATACCGCCCATCACGACAGACCGCATCGAGGTTCGGAACATTGTCATCGACGAGGGCGTGACGAACACGACCTTCTTCGCCAAAAGCAGCATCCCCATTCCGCCGCTCGTCATTGTACACACGCCAAAGGTCGATGTTGATGTCACGATCCCCCCGCGCACTCGAACCGTATCTCCGCCGCCTTGGCCGTGGCCCGAGAACGAGGTCTCGAGCGCCCCAGGAACTACAACGGCTCCGTCGCCGACAGGCACAGATACTGGCGGAGATGACGATGATGACCACGACGACGACGATGATGATGATGACGACAACTCGAATTCCGTCGTTCTCTGGCCATTCTGGCACAAAACTGGCCCGCCCAGGCCACGCTGCAGGGGGATCTGTGGTGTTCTCTGCAAGTTCTTCTGCATCAAGCCATGCCTTATTTTCTGTCCCGCGGCAGATCGTAACTTTGGTACGTTGCCAGACATTCGCCAGGTCTCCCTTTTCCTCATGTTCATTCTGCTGACCGACCCCTCCCGCCCACAGATCACCGAGACCCGATAGACCCCCTGAGCCCGCCACCGCCGGGGCCAACCGAGACCTGCACCACCAGGACGTTCAGCTCCTGTCGGGACTATTGCACGGCCTTGCCCGTCCCAACCTGCACCGAGTCTTGCAGTCGTGTTGTCGGTTGCGATGCTACCGGCACGCGGATACCGTCCACCGTGACGCCGGCGCCTGTTGGGTCCGATGGCATATCCGACCCTGACCACACGACGGCAGATGGCCAGGGGCTCGCGTCAAACTTCCTCGCAGCCATGTCTCACTTGTCGGCGGAGGGCCTGTTCGGAATAGGCCCCCTCCCCCCGACAGTCACAGACGGGCCTCAGCTGCCCACACTGTCGCCCCCGTCATCATGCGACACGTACACCACTACGACGGTGTGCAACGGCAGCGGAGGGCGCCCCGTATGCATCACCAGCAGCGTCTGCGCGACCCTGCCACCGCTGACCGGGATCGGCGGGCCATACAGCGGGCCAGGCTGCGCGACCTACACATCGACAGTCATCTGCAACGGAAGCGGCGGCGGGCAGGCGTGTATCACCGACAACATCTGTGTCGCTTCCCAGCCGCCTTGCCCGACCTGGAAGACCATCGGGACACCTTTGTGCCCTACTGACAGGCCCCTTTGCATCAGGCCTTCATCAATCACGCGATGTGGGCGGGTGGCGGAGCAGACGGAGACTCCAGCGGTGGCAGCGGAGAAGAGAGACGTGCTGAGACCATCGCAACTCACCGCCGAGTCTCAACCCACACTCGTCCCCCAGGCGCCACGGAATCCCAGTCCAGAAGGCAGCCTTGACATGGCCCCGGAAGCCATGGTTGCCGGCGCACTGGATGCTGCGGATGACGACGTGGCCCTGAACAACAGAACCGGCGTCATCCCAAGGTCCCAGCTCCTCGGCGAGCGCCAGGCCGTGCCGAACGGCTGCGGCGGCGACGAGACAGGCGGCTGCACCGTCATCCGCTTCTGCCCGGATAACCTATGCGCAACCGTCAGCGTGGTGTCATGCGTGCAGGCCTTCCTGACCATCTCGATGCAACCCATCAACACCGAAGTCACGCTGTCCATCTTCGAGGACGGCGAGCTCATGTGCACCTGGTCGATCAAGTGCCTAACGATCAACACGCCAGGCTGCCTCGAGAACCTGACGCTGGGCGAGCGCGACTGCGGCGGCGGGAACAAGATCGAGGGGTGGGGGAACACCATGTCGACCGTCGCGTACATCTCGGCCAAGACGAACGGCCGCCGATACATGCTGTATCTCGGCCAGAATGGCGACAACCAATACTACCCCTGCCCGGTGACGATACGTTTCTGGGCTCTCTGCGTTGACAGCGGCTGGTCAGCCTCGGAGGGTCTCTGCCGCCCGGCGGCTTCGTTGCGAGATGTCTCTCCCCGACGACTGGAACTGGGTCAGTAGGATGCAGAATGCGGCTGCAGCTGTATCGCAATGAGGACAATTACATAATCAGGAATCGTTCAGGCAACGGGTCGTAAGGAGGAGATGGGATTGAATTTTACCAGCCTTGCAAAAGATGCCGCATCTTCATCCACATGTGCCCCGATGTTCCAGGTGCGAGCTTTACGAGGAGGCTCTGTTCGAGACCTGGGACGACGCTGACGGCAGTTGCCGGCGATAAGATATGGAAGTGTCGGAACCTGGAATGTGACCAGCGAGCAGGCTGCTGACGGCTTGATCAGGTGGCTACAGCCGGTAGCCGCTAGTAGAACGCATAGGCGCCCCACGGTGTCGACGGCGCTACGTCACGTCAAATTTAACGCTGTGCGTCGGGTAGAAAGGGTCGTCCCGTTTAGTTGCCGAGCAACGGGGGGCGTTGAGTTGCTTGTCCCGCCAAGTGTGTCAAGATGGTGCCCCGTCATTTCAGTGGCCTCCCCCCTCGAGGGAGCTGGCGGTAAATTTCGCAATTTCAGTCGGGACACCTTGCCAGGGTTCTTCCGTTGACGTCTTGACTCGTCACGAACGAGAGTCTCCTGAGCTCCGACGGGCGGCTCGCTCGGGGTCTGTGATGAAAATCCTCGCGACAGGATGGCGGCTTTCTCAAGTCCCCCCACACGACCGCCAGCCGGCCCACGAAGCTGTCCTCCGCGATTCGCTGTCACAGGTGGAGCTTGGGCGTCCATTCACCGCCAGAGGCCCCCAGAGTCCCCGACGTGGCGAGCCTGTCAGAGGCCTCGAGTCGTGTCTTCTGCAGGACAATGGGCTCGTGTCGACGTGCAGAGTGAGGGGTTTGCGCTGCAAGGACGTGGAAAGCGCTCTCTGGTTCGCGGATAGCGGGCTTCAGTTTGTTTTGATCATCGTGGGCTGTCCCGGCGACGGCGGGCGTGGGGAGGAAGATCAGGACGCATCGACGATGGGGGTTGCCTGGGCCAGAAGAGGGGATGATTCTCGGGGTCCGGAGGCTCCAGGGAGTATCCCCATGGACGTGAGCACACCACCGAACAGTGTTGAAATTGCTGAGGGCAGACCCCGGAGGACGACATCTGCTGATGACGAGATTAAATGGAAGTGTGTGAGTGACATTGACGGGCTGTTCGAAGAGCCCTAGACTGGAGGTCAAAGAACATTGTGAAGCAGCGGCAGGCCGTTGTGGGGGAGCATTTGCGGAAGCGGGTGCCTAACGAACGCCTCTTCCCGGTGGCCGCGGGCCAGTTAGCGTCTGAGCTGGACCTACCCGATCCACTGGCAGGTGTGCCCACTGGGGAGCTCCTTCCCCCCATCACCTCATGAGAAATCCAAGTAAACATGACCCGGGCCCCGTCGACGACCTTCCTTGCTAAACTTTTCTTCACCTTACGGCACCTTTGGACTCTTCCTCCTCCCGACCTGGGCTTTCATCGTCAAATCGACACGCAAGCGCCCTACTAACCCACAGCAAAGAGACGTCAATTGTTCAAGCACTCATCCGGAGCATCACCGACTGTCAACATTCCATCGCCCACACGGGAAAAAAATTAGTCGACATCCGACGACGTGGGTGACACTCCAGGCCACCCAAAAGTCACCATCGACGACCACCCACGACTTGCCTCTGCTTTTTGCATTGCCTTTGGACTCGGCGTTGGCTCTTTCCTTTGTAGTGAGTCGCTCTGCTGCAAAGGCAGTCCTGCGGCCAGATCGGACCGCCGCGACATCCAAATCGACCCTAACATCGTCCCCAGGTGACGACTTGACGACTTCCAATGGCCTTCTCAAGATACCACCCCCTTTACCTTTCATAACCAACACCACCACCCGCAAGACCCTAATCAGAGGGAGCTCTGCGGCCTCTCTTTCGAGTTTGAGCCCGAGCTCCGACCCTGATTTTCGCCGGCAACTTGCCCGCGCTACAGCGGTAACCCCTGGACGGCCGACCATTGTGCCTGACAGCGCATCACAACAACCCAGCCCCCCATGGATGGACCACCACCCCCGCCTCCGCCTCATGGCGAGAAGCCCAAAACCACAAACGGCGGCGGCGGCCTCGGTCCTGGCAATTATGACATATTCATCATCCCGCAGCGCGACAAGGGCGGAGGCTTCATCTACCTGCCCGCTATGAATGCCAACGGACCTAGCTTTGCCGCCGGTTTCGCCTGCGCCCTCGTCCTAGTCGTCCTCTTCCAGAGCATGGCTCCCGCCTTCAAGGCATGGTGGCGCAACTTTGAAGGTATGGGATCGACCGGCGTATTCCTACTCATCATTGCCGTCGGCCTCGTGGCTTGGGCCATGGGCCAGTGGCAGGCACAGACACCTCCCGCTGCTGGAGCCTCCCCCGGCGGTAACTCCTACGGAGGCGCCCATTATCCCGGTGGCAGCCCTGGTGGCACCCCGAACGCCGGTGCATCGTCGCCGCCGCCACCACCGCCACCACACAACGACCCCCCTCCGAATCCCAACGGTAACGCAAACGAGCGACCGAAACAATCCTGGCAGCAACCGCCCCCGGGCGCCAACACCAGAGCCGAATCTCCCCCGCCGCCCCCGCGGCAGCCCCCGCCGGGCCCGAGTGCTTGGGAAAGAGCCCGCGAGGAGACGAAACGAAAGGAGGAGGAGCGGAAGAAGAAGGCGGAAGACGACAAGCGGAAAGCCGAGGCGGCCCGCCGCCTGCGGGAATTCCGAGAAAAGGAGACCCGCGAGCGCGAGAGGCGGGAAAAGGAAGCCCGCGAGCGCAAGGAAAAGGCCGAAGCCGAGGAGCGAGAGAAGGAAGAGCTCCGGCAGAAGCTGCAGAAAGAGACGGCCGAGCGGGAACGCCTGGAGAAGGAAAAGGCAGACCGGGAGGCCAAGGAGAAGGAAGAGGCTCTCCGAAAAGTCCGCGAGGCTGAAGAGCTCGCCAGGAAGGCAGAGGCCCGCAAGAAGGAGCTCGAGGAGCTCCGGAAGAAGGAGGCCGAAGAGCGCCTCCGTCGCGAAACGGAAACGGCCGCCCGGACGGCCCGCCAGGGAAGTACGTACGCCTACTCGGGGGTTGGCGAGAAGACCAACCCGTGGCCGAAAGGCACCGCTCCCACTCCTGCGCCCCCTCCTCCTCGCGCCCCAGCATCTGCTTCTGGTTCTGCTCGTGCCCCAGCATCTGCTTCTGGTTCTGCTCCCGCCCCTGCGCCTTCGTCCGCTTCTGCTTCCACCCCCAAAGCCGCTCCGTCGCCAACAAGACCTCCGCGTTCTACAGCTTCATCGAACAACCAAAGCAAACGGCCCCCGGCGCCGTCATCGAGGACCCACCTCGATCCCGACGAGGAGACCCACTCCTACCGACCGTACGATCAACCCCGAAAATCCCACCACGGACGGGCGGCCTCGTCCGTGGGCTCCGAATCCTCCTGGGCGCCATCGGCGACCACGGCACATACGACGCCGCCGCCTAGCATGCGCGCCCCGTATACGACCAAGGACCCCGACAAGATCGTCATCAAGGCGGTGTACCTGTTCATGAACCAGTTTGCCAAGACGCCCGCCAGCAACTTGCTGTCAGGTGTCGGCGCGGTGACGGACGGGCTCATCCTCCGGGTGACGACGGCGGGGCTGTTCATCGACGACGACGTCCGGGGCGTCCCACAACGCGAGTGGGACGTCAAAGCCTGGACGCTCAAGTCGGTCGAGGTATGGTGCCCCCAGCACTGCTTGTTCGCCCCTGCGACCCCTTCGACTGGTTCGGGCCCACAGCCCACGAGTTTCTTGCACAAGATGGCAGCGAGCCAATTTGGCCGTGCGGCGGAGAGGGGCGCAGCAAAATCCCTGACAGGCGACGAGGCCGAGGTGTATCTGACGGAGCTGCACCGCTCATGTCGGGACTCCTGCCGCCTCGGACAGTGCGACGGCAAGCTGCGCGATGCTAACATGTCGACTTCGGCTGGGCAGACTGGTGCGTGGAAGGCCCGAGGCCTGCACGTGCTGCGGGCGACGATCCGCGATCAGGAGAACAAGCGATACCTGTTTGTGCTCGACGAGGAGGAGGCGTGGAAGGTGGCCGCGGGACTGCAGCGGTTGCGCAAGGGCACGCAGGCCCGCGCTGTTGGTGTTAGCGGCATGAGCGCTTCAGACGCCCGGAACACGCTCGACCTTCTGGGCTGGCTGTGAGAGAAAGGCATGAGGCGAGGAAGGGCATGAGGCCCGATGAGTGAAGAAGGACGACGATACCCGGACATGTCAGGCCAGGCCGATGGTGGGCGGACACTCTGTTTTTGTTTTATGTACGGCGCAGCGGCGGCGGGTCAGGGGCACGGCTGGAATGTGAAGCAATTTGTTGCATGGCACAGCGAGAATGCATTGGTGCGACAGACTTGGGGCGACCCGGGCCTGTCAGCATGACGACAGGCTACGTACGAGCGAGAATACATGTTCTGAACTTTGCGTGTGGAAGTCTGGGTGGACTTGACGTTGTGTGTGATGATGTCATGGAGGTCTCGCGTGCGACGCGGTTATGAGCCATTAGACAGGAAGAAAGACGGAACGACGAAAGGCTGAACGACTGGGGGGGGAGTCGCTAGTAGCTTGAAAAATCTAGGGCCCACTCTAGGAGATCAAAAGGGCTGAGAGAACGCTGGCTTTTTACACTACCACATGCGCGGGCCGGACTTTAGAAACGGTTCTCGGGGTTAGGCAAGCTAATGGGATCCGACGACGAGGAAGAGTTTTAGGTTGACAAGTATAAAGAAGCTATTTAGCTGGACAAAAAGTGAGTAATTATGGTCATGATCAACCAACTTTTACCTTCTGATATCTTCATCAACAACCTGCCTGCTCCCCTACTTCTCCTCATTCCAACAAGCCCAATATGAGTATGAAGCTGTACGAGGCTACGGCCCCCAACCCCTTCACGGTGCGCCTTTTCGCTCTGGAGCGGAAGGGCCTTGAGATGGAAACCGAGATGGTCGACATCATGACGCTGCAGAACCGCCGCCTGGCCTACCGCAAGATCAACCCTCGCGGCGAACTGCCCGCCCTCCGCGTCAACAACGGGGACGAAAGCGTCATCATCACGGAAATCACGGCCATCTGCGAGTATCTCGACGAGGTAGCCAAGGGAGGCACCTCTCTCTTCGGCCAAACTCCCCTCGAGCGAGCCGAGACGCGCATGTGGCTCCGCCGAATGGACTTGGAAATTGCGCAGCCTGTCATCGAGTGGTATCGCAACGACCCGGCGACGATTGACTTTTACAAGGGCAACAGGTTGCCGACGCCTGAAGCGAGGGTTAATGGAAAGGTGGCGATCAACATTGCGCTGAACAGGTTGGATGATGAGCTGGAGGGAAAGGAGTGGTTGGCTGGGGACAGGTTCTCGGCGGCGGATGTGCATGTGTATGGGTTGATGAAGATGATGATTGATGGGCCGATGGCGGTTGCGCCGTGGGTTTTGGCGCCGGGGAGGGAGAATTTGTTGAAGTGGTGGAAGAGGATTGATGAGAGGCCGGCGTCGAAGGAGGCGATGGCGACTTTTGGGCAGAAGGTTAGCAACTAGTACAAGGGGGTACGTCTTGGAAAGGGAATGGGTACTTATCGTGGCTCATGCGGGTCGAAGGGATCTTTTTCTTTCTGATCATGATGTGTATGAAGACCAAGGAAGAGTTCATGGAAAGCGTACGTTTCGTACCCTCATGCTGATATACGAGTGATGCTGGGTTGGTAGTCGGAGAATATCATGTAAGCGGATGCCCGCTATTGTTTTTCCCATCTACACCCGAAGAGGCAGTCCGTTGAAGTCCCTTTCTCCGATATTTGCAGTGCAGCCTTCAGTACTGTTATCGTCATCAGCTTAAGCCTAATAAGAAGGCAAACAATATGCAACAAGCACGTGGGTTTACACTCGGCCGCCAGGAGACGTCATCGTGGCCTTGGGATATTTGTCAGGGGTCCACGTACCTAGTTACGCCGGTGGTCGAACGACAGAGGACCTATCGGCACTTGGAGTGTTTGGGTATATCAACAGATGTCGCACCTCTTGTTGACTTTTTGGACTGCCTGAATTATTACTCAAAGTACGACACTACCTTGCATATATGTCTGTCACGAGGTACACAGTTGGAACAGCCCGTAGGTCGTGGACAATTTCCAACATGACAGCAACAAACGAGTCCGAGAAACAGACAACGGGATCGTATAGGCAAGACGCAATGGTCCTCGGCTCTTTGGATGAGGTTGAAGATGTGGACTGACTTGCTCGGTCTGGGAGGCATGGTTGCCAAAGGCACAGGGGTGGGTGGGCATGACCAAACGAAGAAACATCCACACACACTGCGAGCCCCCTCTCTTAACCGTCCGTCCAACAAACCAGTCGGATTCTTCAACGGACTGTAGGTGAATAAACACAACGTAATGGATGACTATCAGGAGGAGAGGAGGAGAGGAGGTCGGGTGGGGGAGGGGCATCGGCCGAGCTGGTCCTGCCCGGCTTGAGCACGGCCTTGAAGTTGAGTTGACGGGACGCTTGGGGCCGGCTTCGGCTCTTTTCGAGCTTCTTCATCGGGCCTAGCACCAACGGCAGGGATGCGGAGGGCGTCTTATCGCTGGGCTGGCTGAGCTGGGGAGAAATGTCATGGACTGAAATGAAAGCGGGAAGATGGATAGATGATATGAAGTGGATGGATGTTGTGGGAGTTTGTGAACTTTTCGAACTTGATGTCGATGTTTTAAAGTGATGATGACATCGACAGACAGAGGAGGTCGTTCCTGCCGTGCTGAGGTGAGACTGCTGGGTGCTCTTGCCAGTGGGTGGTCCTTGCCATGCCATACCACAGTGGGCCTTACATAACCCGAACAACGGTCGTCTCCACGCCCAGGCGCTATCGGCCATTATCACCCCGCACAAAAGTTCCCGACGATAAGCCATCCAGGTCACTTTCATCACCACTCACTACTGCAGCAGCAACAGCCCAAGCGAGCCCCAAATCAGACTTCCCTCCCCTCGACTCACCGGACGGATTCCTTATCTCGGGCCTTTCGTCGTCTCTTCAGCAAACGAGGGAACTCCGGAAGACAAGCCATGCCCATCTGAGATGCGGTGGCGTCAGAGACTATCGAATACACGCAGGAAAGATATCGGGTCCTTCGGATGAACCACCCATCAAGCGAAGCGAGGCCATCATGAACCATTCCCCTGGCGCCGCACCCATACCCACGTGGCCGGCGGGCGCTGTTCGGCCTGTTCCTGGCTAACGGCGCATCGTCAACGGCGACATGACAAACGTCAAACTTGATTCCCTCAGCTCGGTATCGCCATGCTGTCTCCCCACAACACCGGAAACAAATCGTCGGGCCCAACATCACGACCGGGGATCCTGGGGCCATACCACGCCCCGGTGAGGTCACTGATAAGCCCCGACGACTATCACCATAACCCCCCGGTCCGCCAAGCACACTCCGCCAGGCACCACGACGCGACAGGCACAGCTCGCCATGGCATGCAGCTCCCAAGCCTTCCTCTAGCTTCCGCTTCTAGGAAGCCCAATATGTCTCAGAATGCAACCCCACGACCCCGGACTATAAAACCACGCCAGGAACCCGCCATGCTGCTCCCTCGGCCCCTGTGTCTAGCAGCAGCAGCAGCATCATCATCATCATCCCCTCCCCGTCCTTCTCTCTGCCCCCTGCCACAATGAGGTCCCTCACCCTCCTCGGCCTCGTCGCCTCGGCCGTCACCTCGGCCACCGCCCAGCTCGTCACAACAGGTGCCTCCTTCAAGCTCGGCGACGTCTACTACTACGTCTCGCCCTTCTCCCAAGGCCGCGCCCACGCCGGGCCCCTCGACGTCCGCAACCTCCCCCAATCCTTCGGCCTCACCCCCGTCACAGTCGTCTCCGACGATTCAGTCGCCGCCTCCGCCCTCCCTTCCCTCTTCGACACCTGGTCCACCAAGGACGACGTATGGCAGTCCGGCTTCCTCTCCACAGTCCTCCTCGCCAGCCACAAGCCCTCGCCCTGTCTCTCAAAATCCTCCTTCCACGGCGACGTCCGCTCCCTCGTCCTCCCCTTTGCCGGAAACGACTCCATCCCCTCGGGCCCTTACTTCCTCGACACCCGCTCCGGAGACGTCTACCAGGCCTTCCGCCTCTATGCAGACTTTGGCGGCGCCTTCAGCGAGGCCCTCCTGCACAACCCCGATGATACCTTCCAGCCGCTGTCTGCTCAGATCCCAGCCACCGCCTCGCTGACCGTTGGCGTCCCCTCGCGTCTCTACTTCACCCCTTCGGCCGACAAGCCCCTGGCTGGCGTCCGTATCGGCGTCAAGGACATCTACGACCTCGCCGGTTCGCGCAAGTCCAACGGAAACCGCGCCTGGTGGTCTCTCTACCCCCCTGCCCGCCGCACCGCCCCTTGCATCCAGAACCTCATCGACGCCGGCGGCATCGTCGTCGGCTACCAAAAGACGTCTCAATTTGCCAACGGCGAGTCCCCCACTGCAGACTGGGTCGACTACCACGCCCCCTTCAACCCCCGCGGCGATGGCTACAACAACCCCTCCTCCTCCTCCGCTGGTGCCGGCGCCTCCATCGCCTCGTACCCCTGGCTCGACATCGCCGTCGGCTCCGACACGGGTGGTTCCATCCGCGGTCCCGCTGGCGCTCAGGGCATCTTCGGCAACAGGCCCTCCCACAGCCTCGTCACCCTCGAGAACGTCATGCCCCTGAGTCCGACCCTCGACACCCCGGGCTTCCTCGTCCGCGACCCCGCCATCTGGGACAAGGCCCAAAAGGCCATGTACGGCCCCAACTACACCTCCTACGCCGGCGCCTCCGACTTCAAGTACCCCTCCACCCTCCTGACAATGGGCTTCCCCAACTCCAACACCGCCGCCGGCCGCCTCCTCAACGACTTTGCCTCCGCCCTCGCCTCCCTCATCGGCACCTCCCCCACGCCCCTGAACATCAACACGGCCTGGTCCTCCTCCCGCCCCTCCTCCGCTCCCGACGTCGACCTCGCCACCCTCCTCGGCGCCACCTACGCCACCCTCATCACAAAGGAACAGATCCCCCTCGTCCGCGAGCCCTTCTACCGGGACTACGCCGCCGCCCACGACGGCCGCCGTCCCTTTGTCAACCCCGTCCCCCTCTCCCGCTGGGCCTGGGGCGACTCCATCCCCGACTCGTGGCACGAAGATGCTCTGACAAACAAGACAATCTTCATGGACTGGTTCAACGCCGAGATCCTCCCCCCTTCGGACGACCTCGCCCAGTGCACAAAGTCCATCGTCCTCTACCCCGGCGCCACTGGCGGCGCATCCCCTCGTAACCGCTACAGCGCCTCCGTCCCCGGCGCCCCTCTCGGCTTCGGCACCAGCCGCATCTCCGTCTTCACCGAAGCCCCCGATAGCGTCTTTCCCCTGGGAGAAGTCCCCTCCGTCTCCTCCATCACCGGCCGCGAAGAACTCCTCCCCGTCGCCGTCGACATCCTCGTCGCCAAGGGCTGCGACGGCGTCATCGTCAAGCTCGCCCAGGACCTCATCGCCTCTGGCGTCCTGACCATCCCCAAGACCGGAAGCACCATGGCCGGCGCCGACGTTCTGCTCCGCCGCGAGCTCGAGCATGAGATGGAGTCGTGGATGGAAGAGGGTTTCTAAGAGGTGTCACGAAAGTAATGAAGAACATAGTAAACTAATCGTGATGAATAAAGACTTAATCGCAATTCCACCAAAACTCATCATGCTATCCTATCCAGTGCGCGCGTGTGTTGTATATGCCGGGAGACCCATGGCCCCCGTCTCCCGGATGATGCTCCCGCGAGAAAAGACTAGAGGGGGGAATCATCGCGCGAAACAACCAAAAGTTCACCTCATCCATCCCCATACGACGGCCCATGCCCTGACCCATATGATGGTCGGTAGAGCGGCTGCTGCTGCGGACGCCAGGCGACCTACGCCCCGCCCTGATTCTGCCGCCGCTCCATGTCGCTCGCCAGGTTCATGTGCATGATGGCGTCCGTCGTCCAGTCCTCCTCGTCCCTCCCACCACCGCCGTTCCCGCCGCCGCTACCACGCCACTCGTCGAGGCTCTCGCGACCGTCCACTCCCGGCAGCCGTAGTTGCGGCGCCCCGTGGTAGCCGCCCGCTGATGACATCGTGCCGGGCTTGGGTCCCACGGCCGGTGGCGAGTCGTCATCATCATCGTCGTACCGATCATACCCGCCCGAACCGTACCCATGTGCTCCGTGGTCAACGAGCTGTAGTCCGCGTCCTTGCGCCTGGCCGCCGAGGCCCTGAGCCTCGCCGCCTGTCGACGCATAGGACGCTCGCTGGTCGTCAGCTGCCATCTCCGCTGGGGGCATAGCTGCCATGCGCCCCATCTGCTGGTCCAACTCCTCTTGCTCCAGGATCTGCGGTGCGTGCTCCACGTTCCGCAAGCTGGACGACCCGGCCGCCGGCACTCCCCCGCTGCGCTGACTGCCGACGGAAGCGCGGTTGAGGTCGGTGGCCTCGCCGCTGCCTGGCTCGCCTGGCAATGTTGCCGCGTCGCGGATGGCGAATTGCGCAATGGTGCGCATCTTGCGCGTCACCCATCCCGCAAGAATCTTGCCGCGCTGCTTCTCGCCGAGTCGTGACCGCGGGAACTCTCCCTTGTTGACAAATGCAACAATGTCCACAATGGTTTGGTGTTCGTTCAGGATGGCGTTGACAATGACCGGCACCATCGAGGCAAGGTACGCCTTACGAGCCACTTCGACGAGCACCACCACAAGACCGCCCGCCTGGAAGACGGCACTACACAGCTGTTAGCAACTACACTCTTCACCTCGTTGAAAAAACTTACCATCCGCTCGGCACGACGCTGCGGTGGCATCGCTCGACGGAGTACTCAATGTCCATCGGGAAGTGGCTCAGGCCGTTGATCTCAAACGTCTCCCCAATGCTGCCGAGCACAAAGAGGACCTGCATGTCGACCTGCGCGCCATTTGGCCCGATAGGCCTGCTGACATTGTGCAGGAAGCCCAGGTCACCCGTGCGGACGTAGGGGATGTTCGGGTCGCCGTCGACGGTGCGTCCGTCGAACCGTTCGGCGTCGAATGCGTCTTTGGATCCGTAGAAAGCCTTGACACACGCCTCCGAGTCGACCCAGATCTCGCCGTACTCACCGTCGTGACACAGCAGCCGGCTCTCCGGGTTGACGATAGCGATCTGTGTCGACACAGGCACCATGCCCGAGTCCTGGATCAGGAGCGCCTTGGCGTCTGTGTCTGGGTCGACCGGGATGATGAGGCCGCGGCGCAGCGCCTTTGTGTCGAGCCACAGCTCGATAGGCTCAATGCACATGTACGACCGCGACGCGATCATGGGGTTGAGCACGTGCGAGTACACTGTGTTGATGGCCGTTCTGTCGAGGCCCGTCGCCGCAAAGTGGAGGCGCACCTTTTGGAACACGTCAACCCGCGGCCGCGCATCGGCCGTGATCATCATGTTCTTGAGCTCGTGCAGCGTGAAGCCCTTGCCCTGCATCAGGGCCATAGCGTGATCCAGCATCTGCGGCGTCGCGTACGTATCCTTGATCTTGTACCGGGACAGCGTGACAAACAGCGACAGCGGGTTCTGCGCAAATTCAACAGGCGAAAGCAGGTACGTCGGTGTGCCGATGTAGGTGCCCATGAGAACCGAATGGATGAAGCCAAGACCCGTCGTACTGCGGACACAGCCCAGCACAGGCCGCGAGCTTGTCATCTGGCATGTCTCTTTCTGCACCTTGCACATGCCCAGGATGGTGTCGTGGCCCAGCTGCACCGAAATCCTGCGCTGGTCGGGCGTCCAGTACGTCCAGATGATGACCGGGTACCCGGGCTGGATCCATGCCGGCTGCATGGTGATACCGAGGTCTCTAAGCCCGTTGTTCTGCTTGGGCGGCTTGGTTGTGTTGTAATAGTTGGGAATGGCGATCTTGAGGATCTGCGCCGACTGCTTGATGTGGCTGGACACCCCCTTGACTTTGATCAGGTGGTCGACGTCCTGGTTGACCAGGCACGCCTTGACATTGTAGTCGGCCACGACGTGCAGGAAGGCTGGCACGTCCTCGTTCAGTCGGTTCTGGTCGAGAGGCGCGATGGGGATCACCACAGCACCCAGGTTGATGCAGGCGTGCACCGCGAACACAAACTCCTCCGAGTGGGTGTACATGAGAATGACGTGGTCGCCCGCGCGGATTCGCACCTTGTTCTTGAGGTACAGGGCGACAGCGGCCACCTTTGTGTCAAACTTCTTCCACGTGATGCCCTTGCCTTCCCTGCCACGGCCGTCGATGGTGCAGTACGACAGCTCCTCGGGCTGGCGGGCGACGCGCCACTGGATGAGGTCGGTGATGCTGGAGAAGTTGTTGAGAGGTGTCGAGGTCCGGTCGTCAATGACAACCTCACGGCGGTCGATGCCCGAGTACTGCTTGTCGGCGGGCATGAGAATGTCAGCACGCGACTCCGAGGCTGCCGGCGACCAGATGCCCCCAATGGGATCAACGCCGATGGGCAGGTTGAGGACGGCATGCTCGACGCCAAACTTGACGTGCACACATGGCAGGTTGCCCAGGTCAAACTCGCGCCGACAGAGCATGTTGCCGATCTCGCTTCGGCCGTTCTTCACCACCCTGGGCAGCGAGTTTGGCGCCGTGATCATAATGCAGTACAGCCTCATGTGGTGCTCCTGCATCAGCACCTCCATGCACTTCTCAGCCAGAGACTCGAGCAGCGGGAGGTCCAGCTGCCGCGGCGGCTGACCCGACGCCACCGGTGCCGTTGACGCTGCTGGGGACTCGAGAACCACCACGGGCAGATGCTCCTCGTTGACGAAGACGTCAAAGGCTGAGCAGTCGTAGATCTTGGGCACGTTTTTGACAATGCTGACGACGATGTGCTGCACGAAGAAGTACCGGTGCTCGGCAATCTCAGTGCCGTGCTCGACCCATTCGACCTTTTGCCGAATACGGTCCTCGTACAGGCCGAGCACGAAGATCTTGCCCTCGATGATGGTGCCGAGCAGGCCGGTGCGCAGGAACTCGGGCTCGACCGGTGTTGGTGTTGGCTCGCCGGCCTCGAACTTGTATGGCCGGGCGTGGAAGATCTGCTCCGTGTGCTTAGGCAGAGCCCAGAAGCCGCCCGACAGCGATGGTGAGTCGACCCAAATCTCACCGACCGAGTGCGGCGATGCGAGGAGGCCCGTCTCGGGATCCACGACGGCCACGGTGGCATCGGGGATAGGGTACCCAAAGGCGCCCACGCGCACGAGGCCCTGCTCCGTCGTCCTCTTTCTCGCCTCGTCGCCAATGGCAACAACGACCACCTCGTTCGTCTTGAGAGCCTCGCGATCAAGGAGTACCTCGCCGAGCTCTGTTTTGGCTTTCTGCTCCGTCGTCGTTATCTTGCCACCGCCGAGAAGACTGCCGAAGCCGTTTGATGGCGTGGGCTTGACCTCCTTCTCCTTCTCCTCGTCGGTGGACACATCCTCGCCGAGGTCGAGCTTCAGGGGACATCCCATCCGCTCCTCGCCCCCTAGCCAGTCTCGAATACTGATGACCATACCACCGTGTTCTGGCAGACAAAGCATGGGGGCGACGACCTCGCGGGCGCGCGGGTTGCGGAGGGGCCGCAGCCAGCGATCGGCTAGCACCTCGTGGAACTCGCTGTCGACTGTCAGGGTGTCGATGAGACACAGCTTGACGGCCTGGAAGTTTGGCTCCATGCCCTTCTTGTAGTTTCTTGTCGTCATGGGGTCCTGTTGGTAGTTGTAGGCAGCGCGCTTCAGGCCGGGATAGTCGGCGATCATGAGGGTGGCTTTGTACTTTGTGATGAGGTTGGCGTAGAGGCCCGGGACCTCGACAGCCTTGTTCTCGAGCCAGACGGTCGTGTGGCCGCCGTATACCGCGAGGAGAACGCCGAGAATCAGACCAACGCCCTGTCTGGGGTCCAGGTACGAGAGGAGGATCTCGCTGCCGGCCACGCCGCCGATCAATCGCCCGTTCTTGTCCCGGAGCGAACGGTTGAAGGTATCACCGGGGCCATTTCCGGGGACTGTGGACACAATGGCGGAGAGGCAAGCCATTTGGTGCATGATGGTGCGATGGCTAAGCACAACACCCCTCAGGTCGCCTGTCGGAGCTCTGGAGAATTCGATGTAGGCCAGGTCCGGGACCGTGAGTGGCGGGATGTCATCCTTCCTCTTAGGGTGGAAACTCCCGAACTCATTGGTCTTCCACCACTCGACACCTTTTGGCCAATTAAGCTTCTGGGTGGTGATGTCGCGTTGGAAAGCCTTGAGGTTCTGGTCGGTCGTCAGGGCGAGGTGCGCTTGTGTCGTGGTGAGAATGTGGTTGAGCTTCTGGTAGTCCTGCAGGTCGTTAATCGGCACGGCCACGACGCCAGCAATGAAGCAGCCGAGCAGGGCAATGGCAAAGTCAATAATCTCCGAGTCGCGGTAGATGAGAGCTACACGATCTCCTCGGTATAACGAGCTCTTGTCCCTGATGACCTGGGCGACCTTCTCGGCGCGCGAGGCGAGCTTGTCCCATGTAATGGAGGCGATCTCCTTTCCCTTGCTGTCGAGCACCCAGTAGGCGGGCAGCTTGGCGGTGGTGCGCCCCCGGTGTCGCAGGACGGCAGCAATGTTGTCGAACTTTGACATGGGCGTGTTGGAGTCGTGGGGGTCTTGAATGGCAAAGGGGACCTCGCGCGGCTCGAGGGGCATCTGGTACTCGAGGACCTCAGGAGGCGGCAGGTCGTTGGCGGTCAGCATGGGCGGAGCCATGGCGGCGGTGGGCGAGAAGGCCTCGCTGGACGAGTAGCGCTGGGGCACGCCGTACTCCTCTCGCTGCGCTGGTGGTTGCTCAGGGGCCTGCTGGCCGGTGCCGGTGAAGCCGGAGAAGTAGCCCGTCGAGTCCAGCATGGTGCCAGACCTGCTGTCATAGTGGCCTTGGTACGGGTCTTGTTGTTGGTATTGATCGTGATACATGTGCTGTTGCTGGTCCTGGTAGCCGCCTCCTTGCTGCATGTAGGGGCCCTGCTGGTCGTAGACGCTCTGCTGATCGGGGTTGAAGGCGTAGTCGGTCGACACCATGGTCCCTGACCGAGAGGAGGGCTCCCCAGGTGCCGGCGCCAGGAAGAGGGAGTCATGCTGCCTGATGGTAGGCCGCATTTCCCCAATGGGGCCGCCAGGACGAAGCAATCCTGGTGGGCTTATAGGGTCGGGAGAAACGTAGCCGGCAGAGCTCTGGGCGTATGGCGAATGCGATCGTTGGGATGGCGACGTCGGGCTGCTAGGATCGGAATCTCTGCCGCCAAGAGCGGCCAATGCCGCGGCCCGATGGCCCTCGTTTGGCCCATCTGTAGGTGAGTGAATGCTGAGTCCGCCGGGGCGTTGCTGCTGCTGCTGCTCTTCCCCGGAAAAGTCGAATGCGCCGTATCTGGAGAGCAGCTGGGTGCGTCGTTTCTGGTACCTATGGCCCCTGGGTCAGACGGGGGGGCACGTCGCGTGAGGGGAGGACTCGGAAGCGCGGGCTTACCCCTTCTCGGTGATGTCGCCTTCCTACAGGAGAGAAAACAGTCAGTCGGCGGTTCAGGAGTACCAGACGACAAACCCCGCGACAGGACTCGTCGGGGCGCAGAGCTGGTCTCCGGGTGCGCGGTGTGCGATTGAGGGGGCACTGCGGCCGAGTCGCGTGAGGCGGGGAATGGAGACGCACCTCGAGCTCCTTCTCGAGCTCGTTGAGCTGGTCTTGCAATTCTGGATCCAACTGCGCTGCCATGGCTGCTGTCGCCGATCAAAGCTGGTGAATCGGACTTTGGCGGCGTATGGCTTTTGCTCTGGAGGTAAAGTTCCCGCGAAGCAAAAGATGTGGAGGAGCCGGCCCAAGCAACAAAGTGGCCCAGCCAAGCCAGCCTCTAGGATCGACTTGTGCTCGCTCAGCAGTGCGGCGGACGAACGTGGGCCGGGTTTGTGCCCGTGAGCAGTGGTCGATGGTCCAATGGAGAAGCGCCCGTGACGTAGGAGCCCAGGGGTTCTGGGGGGGGCAAGGGGGGGGAAACAGGTGGTGCGGGAATACGAGAGGGGTCCTCGAGCAGGTCAGGTCCGAGTCTAGGTCCAGGCCAGGGCGAGCTCAGGCCAAGCACGCAAACAGGTCGGGCTGACGGACGGACGTGGACAAGGGTATTTGGCAGCAGGTGTGCAGGTAATATGGTGTGTCTTGACAACGTCTGGCGAGGATGCGTCGAGTTGCACAGGCGGGTACCTATTGTTCGCGAGGCAGTTGAAGGGTAAACGAGATGGATAGCGGTCGTGTCGCACAGGTTTCGGGTTGATGGGGACGCTGAGGAAGCCGATGGATGGATGGAGAGATGCTGCTAGGAGAGGGGCCGCTAAAGTCAAAGGTGCGCCGTGTCGGGTTCCTGTGGCCCATCCGATGGATTATGCAGATCGGTGGAGATGCGGCCAAATATAGGGTTTGGTAGAGATGTTGTGGTCCTAAGAAAGCGATTGTAGGCGAGAATGGATTCACTGGAGATGGAGAGTCCAGAGGCAGGTTTTGGACGGGCATGCCTTGGAATTGATTCATGGCGATGCTGCCCCGTCGGTGGTGTAACTCGACGCCGAACTTGGCTTGGCCCCTCCGTCGAGTGCTCCTTCCTCCGCAGGACAATGGGGACATCTGCTTGAGGGAAAGTGCTAGTGCGAAGTCGCCATGCACAGTGCTCGAAACCTGTAGCCAATCGGGTAAATTCTACAGCCAACCCCAGAAACCACATCCGGCAAGCCACAAACCCCACCAGCCACTGAAGCTCATCACGTGCAGATCCCACCTTAATCCCCCCAGCCACAGCCTCCAACATGGAAATTTCAACTTCAACGACCAGAGCATTCTTTCACCTCATTGTCCACCACCCAACCCTTCAACAACCTCGTTGTATTTCGTTTTCGCACTCGACCTTCTCGAGCCCTGCATGAAGGATGCTCGACTTCATCGCAATTTGCTCCCAAATGGGATGAGGACCGCATGAAGCCGCGCCCCCCCGTCATGCAGCTCGACAAATTCCCTGAAGAACGCCGGACGCGCGCAGCCGGTTCCCCGACCTGATCTGAATCGGCGTCGACAAAGCCGCGCCCTGGTGTGCCCACCCTCCGCGTTCCCTCGCCAGGAGGTGCCAAAGGGCCCGCCTTGTCCTCGGGGTGTACCCCCTCGAGGACGCTTGCCCGAGTCTCTCCCTAATTCGGGGGAGACATCGGGCAGTGTCATGTCAAAGGTACGTTTTCTTGACTCGGCTGGCGAATCCCATTCCCCCGCCTCCTCCACTCCTCCCTACATGATGAGATAGCAATACAACACAGACCTGTTCGGAATTTTCTGTCGACACCGTTGCAACTTTCTCCTGATCTTTTTTTCCCTGTCCCTCAACCAAGAGTCAACAGCATACCTCTTCATGAGCACTCTCGCTGACTTTACTCAGGCAAAACCACACACACTTCCCGTGTCACCTGCTCAGAGATGGTGCTCTCGGCACAAGGCCAGCCNCAGCCCGTCCTCTTTAGATAGCCGTTCCTTGTCTGCGGGAACAAGTCGTCTGCCGTCGACGCAGCCCTGTCAGACCGTAGCTCAAAGACGCTGTCCAACCCGCCTACCGACGATACAGTCGAGAGGGCTCGGACGCAGACAATGATACCCAGACGCTTTGTGCGCCTTTATGTTCTTCTGTCCCGTGTCAAATACGCTGTCCTCGCCTCTGGTTGTCTTGTTCTGCAGCCCTCGTCCCAATTCATATAGCGTCGAAAGTATGCCCATTTCTGTCGAATTGCTGGGCCATCAACACACCAATCTCGACGCAGTCACTCCGCTTCGCTTGATCACCCTCGACCTACTCACACAACACTTCGAAGCATCTCCATCGACAGGGCAGGCCTCTGTCGAATCGCAACCCCGCCTTCCTGCAAGCACGCTCAACCGTGCTTGTGACCGTTGTTTCTGCCGCAATGGAGGGCCTGGAGGACTTTGGCGACTTTGACTGGACGCAGACCATTGGCGACTTGGCCAACTACAAGACGCCCACGACCGCTGAGTATGGCGACATCTTCAGCTTCCCGCCTCCGCCAGACCCCTACGTCCAGCCCGCCCTCGACCCTCAGCCGCAGCCGCCGGCGCTGTCGCTGCCACTACCACTGCCGGCACCTGTCCCAGAGCGAGTGCCACAGCAATGTGCACAGCAGCAGCAGCAGCCTCATGTCCCGATCTCGTTTGACATCCCAATCGACCCGCTCTTGGCCCTCACCTCCGGCTCGGATGACCTTTGGGGCGGCGAGTCCAACACGCTCCCACTCCCGCTCCCTCTCCCGCCCAAGCCCACGCCCACGCCCACGCCTCAACCTCAGACTCAACCTCAGACTCAGCCTGGGCATGATATCCTTCCCCAGTACGCCGGCCGCCCTGCTGTCCCTACTCTGCCGCCAACTTTGCCACCACCCCCCGCCGGCCGTCCAGCCCAGTCGACCGCTCCATTCCGCTGCTCCGACTTCACCTTTGACCCTGTTCTTCCCTCGTTCCTGGACTTCTCTCTGGTGCCTCTTACCGCGGACACCGCCTCTGCGCCGGTCTCTCGCGCCCCCTCAACCCGGTATCCCACTCCGGCCCCTCGTGCAGTCACCGAGGCCCCTCCCTCGCCGCGGCAGGACCCCGTCGATGCCGCCGGCACCGCCACCTCCGACCCCTTCGCTCTGCCCACCTACTCGCCGGACCACACCGACTTGATCCCAAAGAAGCTGAGGGGCAAGGAGGTTGACTACTCAAAGTACTACGCCAAGCTACCCCAGACGCCCGCCCCTTTCCTCAACAAGTTCCAGTACAACCGTAATGGAGAATGGAAGGGCCACCTCACCTTCGACGCAAAGGAGATTGGTGAATACATCAAGGGTCGCCGCGCTCAGGACCTGCCTCTCCGCATCTGGATCCAGAACATGCCCGCCGGCTGCAACGACCGCGGTGGTTTGGACGGCCGCACTCGCAAGTGTCGCTGGGTCGACTGTCCATCCAAGCACAACACGATCCTTAAGGGTTTCTGGCGCGTCGCCTTTGACGAACGCCCCGAAACCTCCGGATACGTCCACGACCCGTACATGAACGCCGGCTACTTCCACCTGTTCTGTTTCGAGCGCTGCTTCGACCTCGTCGGCCTCATCGGCAGCAAGCTCGACGTCCGCCCGGAGAACCGCGCCTTCCGCCGTGAGCCCAAGAACCCCATGGCCATCACCCGTGACTGTTCCGCCCTGCTCGACACCTTCAAGGAGTGGATGCAGCGCGAGTACAACCTCTGGTACCACTGGCTTCATGAGGATCGTGCCCGTCGTGCTCGCGGCGAGCCCGGTCGCCGTCGCGAGCGTCGTAGGGAGAACTACCTCTGGTATCAGCTTACGGTCCGCCATCTCCAAACAGAGTCCATCGCCCGCCAGTCAGTTCGTGACCAGCGCGGTGGCGTGTCTCTTGATAAGCACTTTGGCGATCTGGAGCTCTTCATCCGCCTAACGGCCAAGCGCGTCGCCGCCAAGCGCAACTGGCGTGACGGCAACGAATCGGACTGCACCCAGGCCTTGATGCCTCAACGCCAGCAGCAGCCTGTCAACCGTCGTAAGCGCCGTAGACACTATGACGAGTCGGACATTGAGGAAGAGCCCGAGGTGGAGGAGGTTGACTATGACAATGACAACCGTTCAGACTCCTCCCCTCGCAGCGGAGAGCCGACGCGCCGCTCGAAGCGCATCGCCGAAATCAAGTCTCGCGATGCCAGCCCCATCTACCCCCATCCTCCTGCTGCGAAGCGTCCTCGCATCGAAGCCCCCATCCTGGCCGAGATCAACGTCAAGAACCCGCCTCGTCGCGGCAACGCGCTGAACAAGCTCATCACTGACGCTGACTCGGGCCGACTTCCACCCTCTCACCGCTCCAGCGGCACCCGTGCGTCCTTCCCTTAGGTCTCCTAGATCTTGGCCTGTTGTCCAGTGTGGTCTTGTTTCTGGGGGAGAGGTGGCGTCTCTTTGTCAATGCTCCTCGGGTCTCCTCGGGTCTCCTGTCGCTGGCCGACAAGGCTGGGACAAAGGAGTACGGAGCTGCTTTCCTGGATATCTGTCACCAGGGCTCACCAGTTGTTTTGTTTCTTTTTGTTTGTCTCTCGGCGTCAAAGTCTTATTAAGGTCTGTGGTTCCTGGGTTTGGCAGCATTCGCAGAGCGGCATCGGAAAGGGGGTCGGCGTTCTGGCACAATACCCGGTTACAACACAGCACGGATATATCCATGGAGTAATACAATGATTTGGGTAAATTTCTCTTCCACTGAGTGACATGTCCCACTTGATGGCCAGGCCTGGCAGGACAAGATTTCCTCTCAACTGGCAAGTAGACCGTGCGAGCCCCTGTTGACACGCACTGGGTCCTTCCGTTGCTGTGATATTCCACCATCAGCCAGATGGTTTCTCTAAAACTTCAGGCACGCGTAGAACCATCTTTTGTTTTCCTTCTCTTCACCTTTGGGGTACTTTTACTTTCACCCTCCAGGTTTGACCAACCCTCCACCCTTCACCCATCCCGAACCATACCAACTCGTCAAAGACACGACGAGACTCCAAAGACATCACTTCCCTTTCAACGACCATCCACCAACTCAATGGACGTCATTGACGGCGTAAGGTACCGCGGAGGCTACACCGTCTCTGAGGAGTGCCGCCTCATGATCCTCGGCACAACCACGTATCTTCAAGAGCTCTGCAACGGCGCCGAGAACATGGGCTACATCTCGCTCCTCCGCGCCCTCGTTGACTGCAAGCGCGAATATGCTGAGTCCCTGGCACATCTCCAGAACACCTTCGCCATGTGCAGCGCCACCCTAGTCATAGGAAATAGGCGTCTGAATGAGTACCAGCACATGCTCCGCGAAGGCATCGTCCGTGTCGTCGACTTGCAACAATATGGCGATTGGACAGTCGCACGCGAGCAGCAGAGGGTGAACCAGCTCTGCCGCTACCAAGTGGACAACTCCATTCGGCAATGTCAACGCTACGTGGCTCAGCTTGTCCGGTGTGAGAGGCTTTTCATGTCCATGGCCAGCAAGTTCAAGCAAGGCGCCGACCTCGAAGTTGCCGAATGTATGTGCCCTCCCTTTCCCACGATAACTGGAGGCCAGTGTTGGTAGTAGCCTCTCTTGTGGGACAAGTTTCTGACAAAGAAGCAGACCTTATGGGACTCTGAGTGTCGGTACTGCACACTTCACGAGACCCAGCGACCGTCTCAGAAGAGTCGGAGCGAGCTTCTTCGAGGGAACTGGCTCTGCTTTGGAGGAATGAAGAATAATTCGCAACGACCGATCAAGATGGATGATGCGATGAAGCAATGACGACACGAGCGATGAAGGCACGAGCCACGAATACACGAGCTATGAAGGACCCGGAGCGATGGAGGAGGAAGATGGATGTGGTCAGGCAAGGGGGTATCTGCCAAGAGGTGGTCAGCCATGTATGACCAGGGTCTCTTTGGTCAGGGGACAAAAAGCTCAGTTCTTCAACAAGGCTGCTCGTCGCCCCCAGCACCATAAAGTCTCTCGACTCTAATTGCACAAATATTCGAGTCTCATCAAAGTACCACAAGAACACATCGTGACACTCGTGCCCTTACGTACAACCCATAATTACAAGTTACCTCAAAAGCCCAAGATACTCGCCTATCGCTGCCACGTGTCCGTATCGCCTGAACTTGTTAGCACATCATCTCCGTCCCTTATCTGCCCCCTCTTGACCTCGGCCCTCCACCCCGACCCTGACTCTGACCTGACCCCGAGATCGGACTCGGCTGCCCACGGCTCTGGTCGGTGACTCCACCCGAGACCCAATCGTGTGTTTGCTGATTATCGCCCTCTATTTTTTGGTCTATCGGTCCAGAGTCACACAACCAAGCACCACGAGACCTCTCCCGTCCAAGCACCACAGAGGCCGTTTCCTCGAGACTCGACCTTCGGTTCTGCGGCGGCTGTCTCTGACGAGTCCTTCCGACACCAAGCTTTTGCTCCCCGACCCAATTGCCACCCCGCAGCCGTCCGTCGCAGATCGTGTCTTGTCTCGACCGCCTCGCCTCGACCATGTCCTCGTCCCTCCCCGGCAGCCGCCAGCTGCCCGCCTCGCAGTATGACATCTCGACATACTGGGGCCGTGTCCAGCATGCCGTCGGCCTGACGGACCCGAGGTGAGCTTCAAACATCACTGAATCCCATCGCGCCTACTAACCCTCTTCCCCTCCCAGCACCCTCCTCGCCGGCGCCTCGGGCCTCGAGAACGCAAAGCGCCTTCTCACCGACTACAAGCAGGGCAAGATTGAGCACATGAACGCCGAGCTGTGGAAGGCCAAGAAGCTCGTCGACTCGACGCTGCACCCCGACACGGGCGAGACCATCATGCTGCCCTTCCGCATGTCGGCCTTTGTCTTGTCCAACCTAATCGTTACGGCGGGCATGCTGCAGCCGGGCCTGGGAGTGCGTTTCCTCTTCTCCCATTTCCGATAGTATGACGTCCCAGACTAACTTTCGTTCTGCAGACCGGTGGTACTGTCGCCTGGCAGGTGATCAACCAGTCGCTCAACGTGGCCATCAACTCAGCCAACGCCAACAAGTCCTCCCCACTGTCCTGGTCCAAGATGGCCCAGTCCTACTTCGCCGCCGTCAGTGTCTCGTGCGGTGTGGCCGTCGGCCTCAACAAGGTGGTGCCGCGCCTCAAGTCCCTGTCGCCCGCGACGCGCGTGACGCTGACCCGTCTCGTGCCCTTTGCCGCCGTCGCCACGGCCGGCGCCCTCAACGTCTTCCTGATGCGCGGCGAGGAGATGCGCACCGGCATCGACGTGTACCCCGTGCTCTCCGATGCCGACAGGGCCGCCCTCGCCGCCGAGGGCAAGGGCGAGAACGACGTGCAGAGCCTGGGCAAGAGCAAGGCCGCGGCAAGGCTGGCCGTGGGCGAGACGGCCGCCAGCAGGGTCTTTAACTCGACTCCCATCATGGTGCTGCCCCCGCTGGCCCTCGTGCGCCTCCAGCAGACCGAGTGGCTGCGGGCGCGCCCGCGCATGGTCATGCCTGTGAACCTCGCCTTGATCCTGGGCACGAGCTTCGCGGTGCTGCCCTTGGCCCTGGCCGTGTTCCCGCAGAGGCAGGCCATCGCCGCCGATAAGCTGGAGCCCGAGTTCCACGGCCGTGGCGGCGTGGACGGCAGGGTCGTGTTCAACAGGGGCATATAGAGAGGAGTCCGAGGGGGTGGTTGTTGGCTTGACTCACGCATGGCAGGACGCATGGCGGTGCGGGAGCATCTTCTTTTTTCTCCCAGGGTGGGAAAGGCGTTTGGGGCGTCGCGGGCATCGCAGGCATCTTAGAGACAGCCAAGCAGAAAGCTCGGCCAAGCCTTTTTTTTCACAGTTTGGATCCAACCTCCTGGATCGGCCCGTGTCTCTGTTTGATTATTCCGGCGATGCTTCCATGACATCCCAGGCGATGCGGCAGTGGCCCGAGTGGCCAAGGCTGACTCCTGGCCGTCTCATCCCTTTGCGTAGGGCCGTGTTGTGTTTGGCCGCAGTTTAAAGACAGCGACCCGCCTCCCCGGGGCATGCTTGAGGCTGATGCCGTTCAGGACTCGTCCGAACTTGAAGACAGGAGAAGACTGATGGCGGAAGGCCGCTGTTTCTGGGAATGGAGCGGTGACATCACAAATGGAGAACCCTGAAGGCAGCCGAGGCGTTGGGAGCGACTTGGCGACCCCCTCCCTTCCATCACGTCGCGCGCCGTGCGGGACAGGCACAGAGGGCGGAGGATACGGCACTGTACTACAGTGGTGATGTCCACTAACGGGCAGTGGCGCCAAGACCGACCAGTCCAGGGCTTCTTGGTGGGCGATCTGGCGTGACTCGGCGGCGGGTTATCCGAGGGGTGATGCTTACTGCATGCCGCTGTCGTGTGAGGCCAGCGGCTGCACAGTGGTGTGGTCCGCTATCGAGTGCTAAGGCCCTGCGGTACAGTGGCACGTGTGATATCATAACTTGTGATGCAGTGGAATATTACCCACTGCAGATGACAAACGACCGACATCACGAGCCAGCTTGTCACTTTGGAGGCGAGGCTTCTTGATCCAAATGTGTCCCGGCGGATCGTGTCGTGGGGCGGCAGGGTCAGGGTCAGGGCCGAGAGAAGTGGGAAGGGTCTCGCCACACTGACGAGTGAGGGGGAGAGGAAGCAGGGCTACGTCAAGTAGGATGCCGGCTGGCGGTGGGTTGCTGCTGGAGGAGGGCCAGCGTGTGATTGAGAGGCCAGAGAATGAATCGTGCTGTGGTGGAGGGCGTAGGCGGACTGGCGGCCGGCGTGGGGGCTGATGTGTCTTGTGCGCCGAGACCCTGACCTGGGTCGGTCCAGTCGACTGGGCCGCCCCCCTCGATACGACGTTTATCGTCGACGGTGAACAGGCTGGATGTTGAAAATGAAACAAATCGTTTTTCGGAGGGCTGATGGGTGTGTTTCTTTCAGGTCGGCCCTGAACGAGATCTGCGGCGGCCTGGGCCACTTTAGAAGGAGAAAGGACGTCTGTTTTGGTTCGATATCTCGTCGGACGGAAGAAGCATGGCCAGCGGGCATTTGGGTTCGATGAATGGCTCGGGTTACCCCCTCCCTGAACGGGCTGCCGGGGAAAGGGTCCGTTCCGTGGCGAACACACACAACAAGTCAGGTTGGGCGGCAACAGAGTTGGCCGTTGATGCATGCCGTTCTCCCACTATTGTATGCAGCCAGGTCGAGACGACAAAGGGCTGGATGGAAACGTCCACTGTCCGTCCTCCTGTCTGTTCTCATTTCGGATAGGCTGTTTCCCGTCTGTGCAGTGGGTGAGATGCCCCGGGGGGCTGTGGCCTCCTGTGGGTGTCATTGCGACGAGTGCTGTCTCTATCTGCGGCAGAGCAGGGCAGTACACCCGCGACTGGCACTATTTGTCCGAGACGACAATTGCAGTATGTCTGTCGCCCGTCCATCTTGGTGACACTCGGTCGTTCGTTCGCTGCCATGGAGAAGTCAATGGGTTGACGGAGGCGCGGAACCCGAAGGCCGAAGGGACCTGCAGCTGGTGGACTGAACGCCCTCGGGCTCGTCTCTTCCAGAGAGCCTGGCCCTGGTGCTGCATCTTTGGTGGTGTCCATTTGGGTGCGTGCAGTCGTTGAGTGGGTGGCTGCTGATCGAACGAGGAAAAGTAAAACCGCCGGGGTGAGGGGCGCCAGGGCATTAGCGGCGTTGCTGGAAGAAATGCGACACTGTGGATGTCGGTATGAAAAGTGATGATATCGCCAGTGTGTCTGACGACGGAACACGGTGGGTGGCAAAACGGGCCCACAGCACTATCCACGGCGGCCGTGACCTTCGTCAGCACCGTCGTCGCCGTCGCCATGGGGAACAGAGGATTTGTTGGCGATGGATGGATAGAGATGGACTTGAGGTTGAAGGGGATAGAAACTGTGCTTTGTAGGACCGAGCTGTTTCTGGGCAGAGGAGCTGGAATTGGAATTGGAAGGTGCCTCGAATGAACTATCTGTTTCGAAACTGGGGATGCCTCCAGTGGCCTTGGTGGTTCGGCAATCGACCCGCCTGTCAAGGCTGTCCTGCTTGTCCTCCTCTTTAGGGAGCATGTCTCCGGCTGGTGACTCCCTTCACGGGGCTTCACGTGGGGGCACAAGATGGTTCCTGCTGAGCTGGTGTCTCTCGGGTGCTGCACTCGAAAGGAAGCCTTTGGTTTCTGCTTTGTACGGGTCTTTCGGATCCCATCACGGCCGTGACCTGATCACAGACAACTGGGAGGATTAGATTGAGGCTGCGTTTGGGGGGGNGGGGGGGGGGGGGGCACTCGGACCAGTCTCCGAGCAGGCCAGGCTCAACGCCGGCTGCAACGACAAGACAGCTGGAGGTGGAATGGAACCTAGGGACTGGACAAGTGGTGTCAGATTTGACCAGGCATGACTTGTTCGTTGCTGATGAGCAAGGGGCATTCGTTTGTCCCGATCACAGGCAAAGAAGCACCAGCAGGCACCTTGGGTAAAGAAAAAACATCAAAGTGATTTGTTCCTTCCATTCCAGATCGTGACTGCCAGTGCCTTCCTTCCCAGGGCACAACGTGCTGTACCTGTACCTGTACCTGCCCTGTTTCGGCGTGCCTACCCGCCCACTCTTGAATTGTGCTAGGCCCATCGTTTGCGTGCCAGGCGGGCCAGCCAACCCCAGCCCTGCCCTCACTGTGACTGGCTCCACTTGTACGGATCGGGTGGGCGGGCGTGCAGACGGGCACGACAAGTAGCGGCCGTGGCACACACAGTGGTGTGTGGGAGAATCGAGGGTCTGTTTGTGCTACTTGAGATGGAAGAGAGATAGATGCCTTCATGGTGGAAGATGGAATTGTCTGGCTAATGGATGACTGCGGACACTGGTGGACAACATTCCGTAGGTCAGCGGAAACCAGCGGAAGAGAGGCGCGGATTGGAACATTCAGCTAGAACAGGCGAGACGAGGCAGGCAGGACAACTGGCTGGAGGGCGCCTGCCCGATAGGACAGTACGGTACATCACTGCGGAACATCTCCCCTCAAGTCACTCCACGTCGAATTCGATTCGAATCAAACAGAGTCGAGTCTTGAAGCAGTCGGGTCACATCTCTCCCAGAGTCCATCTTCCTCGAGTCTTCTTCGATGCAAAATTCAGGCTGCCCAAGTTTGTCTGCTCCTGCCTCGCCTCAGTCGACCGTCGGGTACCGACTCGCCCCTTTCACTGCGGAAAGGTACCTGCCCGTAGACTCCACCGCGACCAAGCCCTTCCCCGACCGCCTGTCGAGTCCGCCTCGACCGCTATCGAGGCCTGAGGAAGCACTCGACCCCCCGCCCTTTCTCCCCGGCGACCACCACCGACCGGGCAACCCCAGTGGGCGAAG
>JACAFV010000068.1:133096-163431 GCA_014635975.1 Plectosphaerella sp. P0831
TCCTCTCTCTCTCTTCTCGGCCACCCAGTCCCGTCAATCCAGCCCATCCTCGCCCACCCACCCGACCGTGGCCCCGACGCACGCACGCACTACCTAGACGCCTGACGTGCGAAACGCTGCTGCCCTCCGCCGTCGCCCCGTCATTTTCGTCTACTCGCTCTGCCGTCAGTCGTCTGTCTTCGTCCTCGACTTTCGCCCTCACCTTCTCGCCTTCTCGCCTGCCCTCCAGTGTTGTTCATTCAACCCGACAACATCCTCTTATCCCCCCCATCCTTCCGGATTCCATCTCAACGCCCCTTCTCAACTCTCAACGAGCAAGCCAACGCGTCCCCCGGATCGAGCAGGCCCGGCTACTACCACCTAGTAGGCAGGCCTCCGCTCCGCTGGTCGCCTTGCAACTCCAGGATTGACGGCCTCGAAGCCCGGGAATCATGTCGACGCCCACAACAGCGACTGCGACGCTACCACCACACGCTCATTACAACAGTAGACATACACATTACCCCTACGTGTACACGTCTACCGCAGCAGCAGCAGCCCCCGCGCCTCCCTCGGCCTCGTCGCCCATCTCGACACAGTACCGCAACACCCTCCTCGAGCACGGTCTCCCTCTTCCGGGGACCACCCAAAGGCTCCCCCATCCTCACGCCGCCTACTACTCGCCCTCGTCACTTGCTGCGAACACGAATACTGCCGCCGTGACGGCCTCGTCAAATGGCATAGGCCCCTCTGCAGCAGCCAACGCCGCCCGACCCGTCAACGTCAACCGCATTGCCTCTGCCGCCAACTCGCGCCTCGACCACCAAGAATACTCGCCCGTCATGCCTCCCATCAGCGTCCTCCCGACCGCCAACGAGCCGGCCAGGAAAAAGAGACGCTCGAGGGAACCCGACTGGAACAAGTTTTACAAAAATGGCCTACCCAAGGAGATCATCGTCATTGATGACACTCCAGAGCCCGACGCTACCGGGCGCTCAAATCCCTCGGTCAAGGTCGTCCAACAAAACGCCGCCCACCACGCCGCCGCCCTGGCTGTCGCCGCCGTCAATCGCCCGCCCGCCAAAAAGCGAAAGCGGGACGACGAGCCCCAGCGACTCGACCCCCTACACCATAACAAGTATGCCGGCTCTCACCACACCACCCCGAGCGGCTCAACCATCTCTACTGACCGGACAACAAGTTCGGCACACAACACCACTGCTGCCACCTCGCTGTCTTCCAACGGCTACCCCTACGAAGACCCTCACGCCGGCCAGAAGCGGAAGCGGACTCGACAGCAGCTCGCCCAGGAGACCAAGAAGCGCGAGATTGAGGTCCTTGGCGACACCTGCCCGAGTTACCGACCGCCCCCATACCCGCCCAAGAAGGCCGGCGAGGTCAACGTTCGAGTCATCCCAGACGTAAAATACCGCCCCCTCGTGCCATGCCATTCTGTACATCAATCGCTGACTCGCTCTCTGCAGAACTCGCACAGCAAGAATGTCAAGGTCGATGATGACGACGGCCATTACATTGTCGTCCCCGATGCCGACCTGACCGACCGATGTAGGCTGCCCTGCTTCCACTTCCCTTTCTTTCCGGACACCCGCTGACGTGACCCAGATCAAATGGTTCAGCTTCTCGGCCAGGGCACCTTTGGCAAGGTGGTGAAGGCCCGTGATCGTAGGAGAAACAAGGCCGTCGCCATCAAGATCATCCGCTCCGTGCAGAAATACCGCGATGCATCCCGCATCGAACTCCGAGTGCTGCAGACCCTCAAGGCCAACGATGACGAGAACCGCAACCGATGCATCCACCTGCGGGATTGCTTCGACTTCCGCGGCCACATTTGCATCGTCATGGACCTTCTTGGGCAGAGCGTCTTTGACTTCCTCAAGGGCAACAACTTTGTGCCCTTTCCCAACAGCCAGATCCAGAGCTTCGCCCGCCAGCTGCTCACCAGCGTTGCCTGTACGTCCCGTCGCCACCTTTCCCGGACAGGCCACTGACTTTGATCCCGTAGTCCTTCACGATCTTAACTTGATCCACACGGATCTCAAGCCGGAGAACATCCTGCTCTGCGACAACACATACCAGACCTTTACATACAACCGCAAGATCCCTTCCTCGTCCACATCAGTCAACCGCCAGGCGAATCAAAGGCGGGTACTGCTCGACACGGAGATTCGACTCATCGACTTTGGTTCCGCCACCTTCCAGGACGAATACCACTCCTCCGTCGTATCGACCCGACACTACCGTGCGCCCGAAATCATTCTCGGGCTCGGCTGGTCGTTCCCTTGCGACATTTGGAGTATTGGCTGTATCCTCGTCGAGTTTTACACGGGCGATGCGTTGTTCCAGACCCATGACAACCTGGAACATCTGGCCATGATGGAAATGGTCTGCGGCTCGAGGATAGACACCCACCTCATCCAGGGCGTCAACAAGATGGCCACCCGCAGCGGCGGCAACCCTGCAGCCAAGTAAGTTGTGCCAACATCTCAGCTGTCTCCGGCAAACATTCTGACGTCAAACAGATACTTTAAGAGGGCAAAGTTGGACTACCCTACCGCAGAGACCACGCGGGCGTCCAAGAGATTCGTCAAAGCCATGAAGCGTTTGGAGGTAGGCATCAACCGACCTCTCCCACTACAGAACACCAGCTGATTGCTCTTAGGATATTATCCCCCACAACAACTCGTACTTTAAGAACTTCCTCGATCTCCTACGCAAGATCTTCGTCTATGATCCACAGCACCGCATCACGGCAAAGCAGGCTCTGGCACATCCGTGGTTCAAGGAGGCCGCCCACCCCGACGACGGCACCGAGGCGGCAAAGATTCGTCTGGAGAGGCTGCGGATGGAGCAGGACAACTCGCATCGCTTGCCGCACGGATACGTATGAGGCTGCCGGCATGTCGGCGCACTATTTCACGAAGCCATCATGGCATGAACCGGCGTTGGGATCTATGGGTTATGTACGACGTGACACGGCGGCGCAGCACATCGACTTCATAGGGCTTGACTCGCACCGCTCTCCACGCGAGAGGAGCGGAAGGTTCTGATTTGCGACCTGGCACATCGACCATGGTCTACTGGGACGGATCAAAAGCCTTGGCTATTGCTTCTTATGGGTTCTCTCTAGCGGGGAACCAGCCGCGCGACAAGCTGCGCAGGCTCAATGTACAGGCCGCATTCCCGTTTCCCCCATCCACCTGGACTCCCGTGACATGTGTACCCTCGACCAACATAAGCATCGAAGCCTGAGCAGTAAGTTTCGTCGCTTTCGTCGAGGAGTGACTCAGGCTGACTTGGAACAGACCTGCACAAAGGATGGTCATTGTTTGTCCCGACCCAGGAGAACAACGTCGCCAGGGGCCAGAAACATGACAACTGGTCCAAGTGTTCCGACAAAGAGATTGTTGCAGTAGGGCCCCGGTTGTGACGAATGTCCATGCTGAGAAGATGACACTGCAATTGGACAAGAGGAGTTCTTCAACCCCCAGACCAGGTTGTTCTGCACTGCGGGATGAACAGATGTTTGGGTCGGGGTGTTTATAAGGGGCGTTTGTCCACCTGTTTCCAGGTTGCATCCTGCTACAACCAGACAATTCCACCACCCTTCTACTAACATACCCTCCAGGCTCTCAGGCAGAGCCTTTCCATACACACTCAAACACATACGACTAATTAGACACCGGCAGCCGTAAGTTCTTCTTCTCCAAACTTGCTGGACACCATGTCCTTACGCGAACAGACGGACAAGATTACTTCCGTGGCCGTGCGACAACTCACCAAGTGTCTTTCCCTGGCACCCGTCCCTGGCCAAACTCAACCGTCGGAAACATGGCTTGCGAAGCAGAAGGAGGAGGTTGCTGCTCTCCCCCTGTCCTGCCGACGACCTGCAGCTAGCCTCGTCCGCGGCGTCATCAAGGCGACCGAGCTATTCTCCGACGTGCCCTTCGTTCCTGACGCCGCCGTGCTATGCAAGGCACACAAGAACCTGCACCCGTGGCGCATGCGTTCACTCTTCCTCCTGCTGGCCTCCGAGGTTGGCATCAAGAGCGACCGCATCCGCCGCCACAAGGGCGTCGACGACCTGCCGCCCTCGGACGCGGTGCAGGCCTTTGTGCGGCGCATGACGAGCGTTGCCGGCATGTGGATCGAGCCGAAAGACTTTGTGCGGCGATTCGGCTTCGCCCCGGAACTTTTTACCGTGATGCAGTCGTGCTGCGAGGCATGCATGCTGGCTTCCGTGGGCGCGAGGGCGCAGAACCTCATCGACCTGCGCGCCAATATCATGGCCCGTCAGAAGATTGGCGACGGCTACAAGCCGGCACTGCTGCGGTTTGTCGAGGCGTGGATTCACCACTTTGACAAACTCTCTGGGTATCTCATGATGGAGAGCGACAAGCTGGCGCACCAGCTCCGTGCTGTTCGTGATGCCGAGTATGAGATGCGCAAGCGAAGGAATCAGCGGCATAGGAAGAGGACGGGCCGGAACCAGAAGCTCCCTCGGCGCGAGCTGGAGCTCAACGAGGATGGAATCCCCGTGCCCCGCGCTATCAAGAGTACAACGTCTCAAGGCACGGGGAGTGGCAGTGGCAGTACGCAGCCTGAGCAGCAGCAGCCCCCTCCGGCTTTTCTTCACGAGCGTCCTTTCTTGGAGAAAGCACTACCCCCCACACCCAATGACAAGGACAGCACCACCAGCACTGATGCCCTGCTCCAGGGAATGCCGGATCGGCTCTCGGTCGACGATGCCCCTGTCGATGTACAGCTCGACGGCCGCGAGGAGGGCCATGGGGAATGGGTTGATGAGGTGGGCAGCTACTACTTCAACAACAACGCCGGCGGCGACAAGGGCAAGGGCAGAGAAACCACTGCTCCGGGCAACGAGTTAGGATACAACCCTTATACCTGGACATCTGTCAAACCTTCCGGCCGCGTTCACCCTGCCTTCAGAACTCAGGACTCTCCCTCCGCTAACCGCAGCACCTCCCCCGCCCCGTCGGAGAAGAAGCTCACCCCCGCTGAGAAGCTGCACGCTCTGTTCCGGAACAGCTCGTCCGCCAGCAAGCAGAAGAAACGCCAGTCGGCTGACTGGCGTCCACCTACCCCTGACGCTTCTTCGCCCAGCGGCAGCAACAATCGCACATCTGAGTCCCGCCGGTCCAGCCAGCCAAAGCCCGACCGCTCCGACTCATCCACCAGCCTCCCCTTCATGGGCTCTGTCCGCCGTGGCTCCGGCTATGACTACGGCTATGCCACCACCCCCGACGAGGGTGAGGCGGCCAGCATCTGGACAGAGGGAACCCTTCACTCGGCCGGTGGTAGGACGGACTTGGGCCTCGCGCCTCCTTCGCCGCCTGACTTCCTCTCGACTCTTGTTCGTGATGGATCTGAAGTGCGCAGCAACGGTGTTGGCCCCGTTGCGGCACCGCCTCCGGTCCGGCAGGTCCATGACGAAACCTTGGCCATCCTTGAAGGTCGTGGCACCCCCCGAAGGCCGGCGTCTTCGGGATGGATCGGCCGGCCGGATAGTTGGTCGTCGTCGGTGCATTCGGCTAACGAGCAGCCGTCGACGGTGGTTGAAAGGCCGCCCAGTCAAGCGACGGAGGATACGAGCTGGGGAGCGTTTGTTGGGCATCATCACAAGGCGAAGTAGAGACGAACTTGGAGGTGTTGGGAGCGGAGTTGGGGGGGGNGGGGGGGGGGGGGGGGGGGGGTTAATAGTAATATCGTCTCTTGCTTTGTTACGTGTCTTGTGCCAACTCTTGTGATGAACATTCTCACTGAAAATCGGCTGATATCACGCCCTGTAGCGAAACATCACCAACTTCCAACATCTAACCACGCTTCTTCAATTCGGGGACTGCATAAAAGGCGTATATGCCGCTTCCCGTACATACATGCCCGTCCGAAGACGACAGAGAAAAGCATAAGACTCCAATCCCGGCACGAGGCCGCAACGCCCCCCCCGCAGAATGCGTGATGCAACCAAAGACAGCAAGCACCCTCTCCTCTCCTCGTACACACACTCCCCATTTCTCTCCTTTAATACTCGCTCATAGCCTGCAGCGCCTGCGTCAGGGGCACAACCCTCAGGCTCCTTCCCCTCTTGAGCTGCTGCGGCGCGGCCGTAGGGCTATGCTCGTCGCGCCATGTGCGGAAGACACGCTTAAGATCGCGCGGGATCCCCTCGAGGACGACCGTCGACACGGGCACAAAGGGACGGTCTTCCATGCCCGAGGCGAGGATGGCGTATTCCTGCGCAAAGTCGAGGGCGTTGCGGAATGAGGCGTAATGCGGCTGCGCGTCGCGCCCGACGACAATGTACATCTCGAAGAAGGCGTCGAGCACGTAGATGCCTGCTGGCGAGAGGTCGGCTTGGCTGAAGGGGGACATCTCGGTGATCTAGGAGGGGGTGTCAGTATGCGCATTTCGTCAGACAGAAGGGGACAGGGAAACTTACCTGCTGCCGCCCTGAGGCGTCGGAGCAGAAAAGCCGACCGCAGTACTTGTCATAGTTTGGCTTCAGCCGCCAGTGGTCCGCAGAGTGAGGCTTTGAGCCAGACGCAGCACCGCCAAAGAGGGCCCAAAAGTTTGCAGGCTCCGCGCCGTCCTCGATCTCGTGAAGCTCGCCCGTCAGTGTCAAGTCCATACCTATCAGACGGGCGCAGCCGAGCTCGTCAACGTTGCTGCCACGGCCCTTCCACAGATAGCAGCCGCCCTGCTGCGTAATGAGGAACGGGAATCCCGAGCACAGGCTGGCAGGGGTAAAGTCGACCTCGTCAAACACGACCTGGCCGAGGTGACGGCGCCCGCAGAGCATGTTAGCCGCGAGCGAGTCGTACTTGTTGCCCGAGCCGCGCCGCGTGATGACGACGCCGCCCATGGCCTGAAGGAACGCGGGCGTCTCCTTGCCCTGACGAATCTTGATCAGAGGGCCGCCGATGGCGCGAGCCTCGCGGCTGGCAAAGAGCTGCGCGTCCTCGATAGCCGACTCGGCCACAAGATCGCCTGCCCAGAAGTACACCTCGGTCGCCTTCTTGCCCGCCTCGTTGTTGAAGTGATGCGCGCAAATGTACATGTCCTGCTCGAAGAGCACGCGCTCGTTGTGCGCCGGCACTGGCACCTTCTTGCCGTCGCCGAAGAGCTGGAAGAGGCCGAAACCGGTTGTGTGCACCCGTGGGGCGCCAGACGGCCTGTTCATGAGGATCTCGGCCGAGTCGACGTTGTAGTCGCGCTTGGGGCGGGACGTACCGAAGAAGCCGTTGAGGAGGGACGACACTTCGCTCGCCTGCTTGGAAGGGGAGCCCGGGGTTGGGGGGACGCTCTCGAAGCCGGACTTCATGGGGGTCTCGACGACGGCGAGGGGCTTGGGATCGATGCGGAGCTCCTTCTTAGGCTCGAGCTTGGGAATAGGCTTGGGCTCATACTTGGACTCGACCTTGGGCTCTGGCTTTGCTTCAAACCTCGGCTCCGGCTTTGGCTCGATCCTCGGCTCCGGCTTGGCCTCCACCTGGGGCTCCGGCTTGACCTCAGTCTTTGGCTCGTCAAAGAACCGCGACATCCTCTTCATGTCCAGCTTCTTCGGCGACGACGGCTGCGACACGGGCGCCTCCTCAGGCCTATCTCCAAACGCGGACTTGGTGGGAGACGGCGTCCTTCGCAGCGAGGCGAAAGGAGTAGACGTACTGATAGGCCGGCTTGCTGGCGGCGACTTGACCAGCGGCTCCGGCTGCCTGGGAGAGGCGACCTCGACGGGCTTCGGGGGCGAAGGCAGGGGTCTTGCCGATGCCCTCGCAGTGACCTGCTCCTGGATCGACTTGGGGAGGGAGGTCGACGGTGATGTGGGGAGAGGTGGAGATCGTGGGCTCTGCATGGGCTTGGGGATATCCTTGACAGGCGTCTCTGCTGGCTTGAAGACCATCTTGGGAGACAGAGGCTTGGGAGGAGGGGACTTGGGCGTCTCGGCCGCCTTGGGGGGGATGTTCTCCTTGAGAGGAGCTGGGACAGCCGCAGCCACGGGCTTGGGCGCAGGCGTGCTGACCGACTTGGACGAGGTAGTTGACTGCGACGAGCTGGGGGCCTTCCGCTTGGGACCGCGGGCACGACCCTTAGTCATGTGCGTCAACTGGGGTCCTGGAGCAGAAGGCTCGGAAACAGGTGCGGAGGCTGTCGGCTTGGAGACGCCCTCTTCAGACGACTTGCCGCCGTTGGCCGCCATCGGGGGAGGACCCCTTGCCAGCAGCCCGGCCAGGGCAGGGTTGAACCTATCGGCGAGGCCGCCGCTGGACTTGGTCTGCAGGCGTGCAGGGGCGCTGGTCTCCTTTTGCAGCGCAGGCGACTTGGGCTCGATGGGGGGGCTCTGGACACGGAGGGGAGCGACGGGCTCCTCCCGCGGCGTGAAGCTAACCGGCCTCTGTTCCACGGGAGATGTAACAGACTCGGTGCTGTATCCTGCGGCAGAGTTCTTGCGGCCGGTTGTGGATTTTGCCAGCTCCTGAGCACGAGCGAGACCTTCGGGGATGGACTTGTCGATAGGAGAGGTGACGGTCCGCGTGATGCCCTTGCCTTCTTCTTGGGCCTTCTTGAAATCCTCCTTCTTCTTGAGGATAGCATCCTTGAACTCGTCCTTACGCTCGCTCGGCTTGGGCCCATCTGTCACATTCAGCGCCGCCTTACCCCGGAGAATGTTGCCCTTCAACTCGTCTGGCGCGACATAGTTCTGCGTCTTGGTTCTTCGCAAGTTGCCAAAGACATTCTGGAACTCGGTGCCCTGGCCCTGTGAGCCGCCGCCAGCGGGGGGTTGGCGAGGCTTGAGGTTTGCACGGAAATCCTTCTTGGGCGGCGTCTCCGGCTTGGGAGGCTTGCTTCCGGCGGCCGACCCAAGGCTTGTCGTGGAAGATCGCTTGATGGCAGTCGACTCGTCCGAGAAGACATCAGAATCCAGGTTGGGAGAGAGCTCCGGCTTGGGCTTGATATCCGGCTTGTCAATGGACGTGGGCCGAAGGTTGCCCCGGAACGATCTTTGACCGGGCGTAGGAGGCGAGTAGATACCACCAAGACCGGTGGGAAGGGGCTTGGCCGCGGCACCCATTGGCGAAGACCGCATAAGTCCTCCAATGTTGACCTCGTGCCGCGACGAGATGGAACCGCTCCTACCCGAGTCGCCGCCCGTCTTTTGCGCCTTCGCCTTGTTCAGCTCAACCATCCAGGCGGGCTGGTTCGAGACAGCCGCAGCGGGCTTGGGCTTAGGGCTCTCGGGCTTGTTGAGTGCAGTCTCGAGCCAGCTTGCCTTTGTCGGGCTCCAGCGCCTGGGGTCCATCGTCTTGGAGGGGCTGGCTGGGGGGGTCGTCTTGTCGTCATCGTCCTTGAAGGAGGTGTCGATGGGGGGCAGCTCGGCCGCGGGCTCCTTGGCCTTTGGCGTGACATCGGCGCCGGTAAGCATGTCCTTGTTGCTGTTGCTGTGGCTCGAGGTCGGTCGCGAGTGGTCGGTCGAAACGTCGGATCGCTCGCGGAACATGCTCGTGGGACGGGATCGCGATCGCGAGTGCATGCTATTCCGGTTGGAGGCGACAGAGTCGGCGCGGGCGAGACCGGGCGGGGAGGTGACACTCCACCTCTTGACGCTGTCGGAGCGTTTCATCATGGCGCTTTGGACGAAGCCACCCATGCCCTTTGTCGGGGAGATGGGCCTCGTGGGTGATGAGCGACCCGAGTTGAGAGCCGAGCCAGGGCGACCGGTTAATTCGTCTTCCGTCGGCGGGTCGAGTCTCGGGGCGGTAGACATGGGCAGCGGCGACACGCGGCGCTCAGGCGAAGAATCTTCCCGGGGCGGCAGGGGCAGCTCCCTGGCCTCGGTGGATGACGGCCGGTCCATGCCGGGGAGTGCGGTCTTGACGGAGGACATGTCGAGAGTATCAGAGTCTTCCACCTGGTTCTTGCGGTAGGCGGCCGAACCGACGCCCCGGTCAGCGGTCTGCCTGAACCACGAGGGATCCTTGGAGCCCAATGCATTGGCGATCTGGTCCTTGGAAAAAGATTGTTCGCCGGCCTCAGGAGAAGGCTCAGGCGGCGTACTCGTAGATGTCCTGGCAGCATTGTTCTGGGCGGCGACCATTGAAAGCGGCCTGCTCTTTGACTTTTCGGAGCCGCGGGACGGCGGGCGTCGTTGCCATGACAGGGTGCGCGGGCCCTGGGGATTGTTGTTGTTTTGCGGCGACGTTGGCGAAGCCATGCTGGCGGCGGCCGTGGTGGCAGGCTTTTCGTCGGGCTCTGAATATTGTGCGTGCGATGATTCTCGGCGGATGGGATCGGTGCTGCCGTAGGCGTCCCTGTCGGGCGAATCGAAGGAAAGCGATGCTCGCGAACGGTCTCGCGGACTTCCCTGGTTGTCGAGGCCGGGAGAGAGGCGCAGGCTTTCGGAAAGGCGCGCGGTGCTGCGGTGGGACGAAGGTGGTGGGGTGTTTGCGGGAGATGATTTCTGGGGAGAAATGGATCTGGCGCGTTCTGGGGCACGTCAGCGAGTGGCCCGGCAGGCATGGCATGTCATGCAGAGGGGCAGCGCATTAAGGCTCGGACGAAGGAGCGGCCCCAATGGTCGTGTCAACAGGGACAACGACTCGAAGCACAGCATTGGGATGGGGGCTGTTGCGAGGCCGATGGAGCTATGCCAGACGGCCTCGAGCTAAAAGCGCGGCGCCATACAAGTAAGCATGCATGGCTGCTTCCATGCTTTGGCTTGGCTTGACCTGACAGCTCTCGACGACGGATGGAGTGTAACGGGGACAAACAAAACACAAAAGGGAAAACGGCCGCGGGAAGAGAACACGTCCATTGTTGACGTACCTGCGCGGCGGGCCTGGCGCTCCCGCTTCTCCTGTTGTATCTTTTCGTCCAGCTCCCTCTGGCGCGCGTCATCCTCCTCCGTTCTCCGCGCATTCATCTCCTTGACATCCTGCAGAAACTTGGACACGTCGTCCATCTTGTCGGGTGTTTCGTTCGAAGTGCGGCTTCGTCGCTAAGACGGAGGCATTGGGTAGTTTTTGTTGGGTTGGGAGAGGGGTATGTCGGCGTCGATAGCTGCCTTGTTTGCGAGAGGGGAATGTGTGCCCCCGAATGTCGATGTCCTGCCGACACGAGAGCTCGAGTAGACCAGCTCCAGGGAAAGAGCGGATTCGGATAAAAACCAAACAACAATTGTGCCACCGGCAACCGCGTCGTCAAGGCCCGAATGCAAGCTAGGGGTTCGAGAAGAGAGACAGGAGAGAAGGATAAGGTCGAGAGGGCGTCACACAAACGAGAACAAGAGCACGGCACGAGGGAAGGTTGCAGCAGCATGTCCCGGTCCGGCGTGAGCACCAGTGCCCTTAGCTGCATCTGGTGTCCCGGTTTTTCGACGCAGGTGCCTGTCTGCTTCGTCATTGGATCGTGCCCCCCTCCTAGTTCGTGCTACAGGCGGGTACAGGCGGCCTGCCCGCTGCAGCTGATCCCAGAGCCCCCCCGGCGCCCACTGGAACGGCCACCTATCGCAATCGGAGGCTCCCCATCGCAGCTCCTGAGTGGCCCGCTTCTCAGCCCACGCTCACCGCGGGACCCATTTTAGCGGGCTCTGGGCTCCGCTGTTTCAGGATAGCGTCATGTTAGGTCAGCAGCGAAAGCAGGCATCATCTCATCACAACAACATCGGACCTCATTCATCTGTGACCTTGTTCATTGTGCGTCTCTATCGCACCCAAAGCTCGTCCATCTTGTCTAGTACAGCAGCTTTCCGTGTCTCCTTGGTATTGCCTGCGTATCATCACCCCAAAGTCTTCATGGTCTCATCGGTAACCGTTCGTCAGTGTCGTCATATCCGTAGACCTCCGGCCATCCGAGCACAAAATCGAGCTTTGCCCAGGACGAGTCCTCACTCGTCGTCCTTCTCCAGCTCCTCCGACACATCCTTGGTCTGATCGCCGTAGTCGGGCTCCGGTTGCATCTGCGCCTTATACATCCATGTAAACTTGTCGAAGCACTCGCTGCGCATTCCACGGCGCGTGCTGTAGGCGCCGTCGATGTGACCGACCTCGTTGAAGCGGAAGCTGGCCATCATCTTGTCGAACCACTCGTATCCCTCGTCCTTCTTGCCCTGGAAAAGGCCCTCCATGACGATTCGGTTCGGGAGGAAGCGCTGCATGCGGGCCATCTCGGGGTCGTTGTAGGGGTGGTGCTCGTCAGACTCCCACTTGTGGTCGATGGCACTGCCGGGGTGGGTGCGCGACATGCAGATGAGAATGCGGTCGATGATGGCGCTGCCGATGTGCTTCTTGCGGTGATCCGCGTGCACGTACAGGCTCAGTTGGCACGACATGTTGCCCACGTGCTTGCCGCGTCCGAAGCCTCCGCCCAGGCTCTCCAGGAATCCGAAGCCGAGCACCTTCTCGGGCTCACCCATGGTCTCCTCCGGGGCCTCGAGGTCGTCAGCGGGGCGACGAATCGCGACGATGAAGGGGAGGGTAGCCTCCTGGCATTTGTTGAGGATACCGACAAAGTCGGAGACGGGAACCTTCTGCGTGTCCCAAGCTCGGAGGCTGTTGAAGACCTCGAAGTTGTAGATGGCCGCAACTCCGTCCATGTCCTCAGCAATGGCAGGACGCAGCACGCACTCCTCGTCCTCGACGGCAGGCTTCTTGTCCTCGGTGTGAACGTAGCCTTCGGGGGCGGTGGTCGCCTCGAAGCGCCTCGGGTTCTTCGCAGCGGCAGTCTTCTGCTTCTTGATGTACATGACGGCGCGGACTCGGCTAGTCCACATGTCGCGGTGTGTGCGCAGCGCGTGGCTGCACTCCTTGACCTCGGCCAAGTCGCGCTTCGACAGAGGCTGAACGATCTTCTTCATGTAGCTGCTCGACTCGGTGTCGATGGAGCAGGCAGCGTACTGGAGAAGATTCTTGGCGTTCATGGGGACAATCTCGAACTTGGGAAGTTTGGCCTTCCATCCATCGATGAACTCAACCAGGAACTCCTCGGTGTCCAGGACTTCGTCCTGGTCCTTCTCCTCTTGACCAGTTTGGAAGAGACGACCCTCGAAGCGGACCATCTTGTTCTCGGGGGCGATTCGGTGACGAATATCGTCGCTCTGGCCGGGGGCATCGCCTTCCATCCAGGTCTCGGCAGGCCAGTCATCCGAGCTCCAGGGCTCTCCCCATTCCAGAGTCGTGGCGGAGGGGGTGACACTGGGGCTTCGTTTGAAGTTCCGGATGGTGGACTCATTGCTGGTGCTCTCCTCTTCGGGCTGGGTCTGGACCGGGAGGAAGCCCGTCACCGGAATGGTTTGGAGGGCGTTCTGGTCGCCAAGTAGCCAGGCAAGCGCCTTCTCGTCTCGGACTGCGGTCATCTTGATGGGTAGACAGGGTCTGCGAGGATCTTGATGTGTCTTCAGGGGAGAATGGAGAGAAAACAGTGAAGAGTAGTGTGAGTGGTGATGGCGATGGTGAGAGTATTTGGGATTGTTTGCGGTCCAGAGGGTGACCGGGAAACGTGAGAAGAGGGAATTTGTTTTGGTCAAGAGAAAGACCTGAAATATTTAAAGCGGAGCTCCCCAACTCAAGTGAGAAGGCCGGGAAGGAGCAGCTGGGGTGAGAATTCACTTGGAGTCGTGAACTATAGCAGGGGCTTGGCCCCACACCGAGCCTGACCGAAAATCCGGTCCCACACCGAGCCACACCGGTAAGGCAGGCGCCCATTTTTGTCACGTGGATTTCGGCGACCTCCCTCCTCCATTTGGTGCAAGAACCTGGTTCTGCATCCCGCCAGCATGCCCGACACAACGATTTTTCGGGCCAAAAAACTGTGCCACATGACCCTTTGACATCCCATTCCATCATGTTGTCTATTCTGAGAAAGGCCCGACTGAAGGACAAGGAGATGCGGATCCTGATGTTGTGAGTCTTCAAAGGGCTTGCATCTGCACCCCCCAGCTGACCCCTTTTCCAGGGGCTTGGACAACGCGGGGAAGACGACTATCGTCAAGAAGATTATGGGAGAAGACGTCAACACTGTCAGCCCGACCCTTGGATTCATCATCAAGACCATCGACTATGACGGGTAAGTCACTTTCGAGTCTCCTGGTATCTCCAGAGCTGACAGACACAGGTACAAACTCAACATCTGTATGCCCCTCTCTTCGTGGACGACTCGGATGAAGACATGTCGCTGACTGAGATGCAGGGGATGTCGGAGGGCAGAAGACACTGAGATCGTACTGGCGCAACTACTTCGAAAAGACAGACGCCCTGATCTGGGTGGTCGATGCGACAGACCGTCTGCGCATCGAAGACTGTCGCGACGAGCTGCACGGGTTGCTTCAGGAAGAGGTGTGCCCTCCTCAGGCCCATTCTCAACGTTCGCTGACGAAAGCAGCGTCTCTCCGGCGCAAGCCTTCTTGTTTTCGCCAACAAGACCGACGTCAACGGATGCATGGACGAGGAGGAGATTCTACAGGCAAATCATTCCAACTTCCCGAAGAAATCCCTCACAAACTGACACCCGCAGGGCTTGAAACTCGAATCGATTCGGACACACCGTTGGAATATTCTGCGCTGCAGTGCCATGACCGGCACCAACCTGGAGGAAGGACTTTCCTGGGTTGTCGAAGACGCGAAGAAGCGGCTGTTCCTGTACTGAGGCCATTTTGAGGAGAAGTCTGTGGAGATGAAGCACTTGCAAATACATCACAATCATCACTGCTAAATGGGATGAAGGCCTGAATGTGTGTCATAATTGAGGAAGCATTCGCACACCTGCTGGATCTGTATTTTTCTGTGGGAATCCGTAGCTTCTCTGGCTGCTGCTGAATCTGTTTATCCCTCTGACAAACTGCCGCTGGCCTGCTGAACCAGGAACCTCTTGAGATAATCCGCTGGTGCTCCTGCCAAGTCCGTGTTCTCTGGTGACAATCCGTACCAGCTCCTGCTCGGCATATGGCCCTCCATCGGCTCCCTTGATGATAAATCAAGGAAACTCTGCAAAGAAAAATATCCGCAATTCTCGGGCAATTCGCATCCATGGCTCCCTTCTCCCATTGTCCATCCCTCGCCGCACTCTGCGATTGATCCGCTATCGTGCACATGTCTCCTTCTTTTCTGTCCTGTTCCGTCTGCTCATCCGTAAGCCTTTCCCTTCCTTCCAGGTTCTCGTAGTTGTCCGCCCGTTCATATGGATGCGCGGTTGATCCGCGGTGACTCGTCCGCTCTTTCCCGTAGTCGTACAGTCCGCGATGGACCCGCTTCCTTCCGCGTGATTCGCCTGCTTCTATCCGCGATGAGTCGCCCCTATCCGCAATGTGTCGCCCCTATCCGCGACGAGCTGCCCCTATCCGCGATGACTCGCCCCCCCCTCTCCAGCTGTCCCTATAAAAAGAGGCCCCCTCTCCCTCATTCTTCCCAGTGAAACGACCTCCAATCAAAGCCTTGCTCCTCAAAGTGGGCTTGGCGGGCCCTGACCCGGGGGCGAAGGAGGTCGGTGGTAAGTCGAGTGATGTACCACTCGGCGGCCGTCTCCTCACCCCTGCCCTCCCCCGCGGGCACACGGAGCTGCCCAGCTCCGTTGACCACCCGGGCGACCGTGTGGACGACCCACGAGCTATAGTCGTCCAGGTACGGTCCCCTGGAGCGGGGGACGCCGTCCCGGGTTTGACGATAGATCTCGTCAAATATCTGGTCGGTGTTGTGGGTGAGGGCGAAAGCCCTCAGGTCGGCCGCTTGGGTGCTGGTGATGCCCCAATGGGCGGGGGGTTGACCTCGCTTGCAACTGGTGCGGAGAATATGAGCCTCACAGGTTGCGTCTTGAGTGAAGCGCTTGTAGCATCCGGGGCATCGGTCTTCTTCCTCGTGATGGTCGACTTCCATATGCTTGATGACGTCGTTGATGGTCTTCAGTCCGAAGTGGCTGTCACACGCGGTTGCGTCGTAGGCATGGAGTGGGCACTGGAAGTACCGATCTCCGATGCGGACAACCTCCCCGTCTCTGCGCTTGGGAAGCTCCCTGTAGACCTCCTGGAGGAGGGCGGCCAGCTGGTTGGGGGCGTCGGTCCTGACTGCGTACTCAGGCTTGTCGGCGAGAGTTGCGTCATATGGGACCCACATGATGTCCAGAAGAGACTCGTTCAAGCGATCGGTTTCATCGAAGTGGAAGAAATGGGTAGAATGGTCGTCCTGAAAGTGGCTAGGGAGGTTGGCACTAAGTTGTCGGTAGTAATTGTGGACGGCGGTGCGTCGAATTTCGTCGGGTGAAGGTTCCTGAAAATAGTCAGCCAGCCCCGTCTGGCCAGTCTTGACAACATGGGTGGAGGTGGTTACCTTGTGATCTTGCTCAGCCACGTTATCTTTGTCGTTGTTGTTGTTGTTGTCATGGAGACTGGCAGGGATGCCGGGAGCGACGCTGGGGAGGTTGACGGTGTTGTCCATAGAGTAGGCGTGCGCGTAGGTGCTGGGGAGGCTGGCGGTGTTGCTCATAGAGTAGGCGTGAGCGTAGGCGCTGGGGAGGTTGGGGGTATTGGGGTTAAGGTAGCTTCTGACAGAGAAAGTGCTACCAGAGGCTTTGTGATCCTCGGAGGAGAAGCGAACTCGCTTGGGCGGGGGAGACGACATGGTGATGGTGTGTCGTGACTGGGAAGACTCAATGAAATTAAGTGTAGTGAAAGGAGTTCTTTGCGAAGGAAGACAAGTCTGAAGTGTCTCGGTACCAGAACTCAGGAGAGAGCAACCTCGAAAGAAGAGAGATGAACAGCTTGAGAAGATGGCTGTTGGTTTGCTCGTTGGTCGAAAGGCCAAAGGAGTTATGCGAGGATGAGGTGTGAGGACGAGGTGTGGTGTGTGAGGACGAAGTGTGGTGTGTGAGGAAGAAGTGCGAGAGGACGAGGGTCTCCCGCAAAGGATCTGAATTTATAGAAAAATCTGACGCCTGCCGTCAGAGGTTAATGGTGACGAATGTCCATTCAAGAATGGAAAGGAAGGACGAAGGTACGCTAGCGTGCTTTCCTAAGTAAAGTGGAAGTTGTGAGGAGTCAGGACGAAGTGTCAGGACGAACTGTGAGAGTGAGGTGTGGTGTGTAAGGAAGAAGTGCGAGAGGACAAGGGCCGCCCGCAAGCGATATGAATTTCCAGAAAAATCTGACGCCTGCCGTCAGAGATTAATGTCAACGTGCGTCCATTCAAGAATGGAAAGACAGGTACGCTAGCGCGCTTTCCTAAGTGAAGTTATCCCAACTGAAGTTGGAAGTTGTGTGAGGAGTCAGGATAGGATGAAGTGTGAGGTGTGTGAAGACGAGGTGTGTGAGAATGTGTGAGGAAGAGTTATGAAGACGAGGTGTGAGGACGAGGTGTGTGAGGAAGAGATGGTGCGAGGACGAGGGCCGCCCGCAGACGACTTGAATTTATAGAAAAATCTAACGCCTGCCGTCAGAGATCAAGGGCCATTCAAAATTGGAAAGGAAGGCATGCTAGCGTGCTTTCCCAACTGGTTGTCCAAGTGAAGTTGGCATCTCCAGGGGCTGAGGCGCTGAAGCGACCGCCTATAAGGGGTGTTCTTCAGGGGGAGCACGTGACTTCGAGGTCGTCCTCCACTACGCCATCTGATGCAGGAGGCAAGAGGTGATAAGGCAGAAAGATGGAAGCGACGGATTTGACCTGTGGACTGGCAAGGGTGGAACCTTGAGGAACGATTGTCAGATATGTATATCGAAATAGGGGGAGGGGGGCTCACTATCTGTGTTCATCTGGAGATGCCCAGCCTTCAGAGAGAGGCCAGACCTCAGCGATGCCCAAACCTAGAGAGAGGCCAAAGGAGCCATGGGGGCCCAGGGCTTGTCCGTCACATGCAGTGCCGTCAACTGCAGATACCTTAGATGAAACACACAACCCGTGGTCTGCTGAGAAAAATGGGTATTGTTCCCTAACTCTACACTGCTACGCCGGCAATTCGCTTACCCACATGGTTTTCCCTTTCCCATCCCAACCGAAGTGCGCACCTCCTAAGACTCGTCCTCCGTATCGGTGTTTGTGTCACTCGTGTCATCCGCCTCGTCGTCGTCCGTGCCGCTCTCGTCATCCGACTCCTCTTCCGCCTTCCTCCGCGGCTTGGTGGTGCCAGGCACGGATCCGCCCTTGAGCGCGCTCATCTGGCCGGCAAGAGAATCTGTGTCACTTGTTAGCATGGTTACTCTAGATCGTGGCACGTGGACCTGTGACGTACCCTCGTCCGGCTCGCTAATCTCATCCTCGGCGGCCATGGTGGCGGCCCGGCTCGCGTCCTCGACCACCAGGGTGACCTCCATCTTGGTATCGAAACCGACGTAGCTGTCGTTGACAAGGTGCATGACAAACGTGTAGTGACCCGGCTGTGGCGGCGCGGCGAACTGGGCCTTGAGGGTCTGCATGTTGAAGGTGGGCTTGCCCTGCTCGTCGAAGATGGGCTGGTCAAACTCGTGGAAGTGGAAGGGGGGCACGGCCATCTTGCCCTGCTTAGAGTCGGTCAGGAAGACAGACCAGCGGGGGTTGTGGTCGCGAGCGAAGTAGGGGGCGTGGGCGAGAGGGGGCAGGACGTTCTTCTGCTCGACGGCAACAGGCTTGCCGTCGGGTCCCTTGACAATGGCCTTCTTGCGACCAGAGTAGGCCTCTAGGTCGTCCTCGGCGGGATCGACGTCCTCAAGATCCAGCTCGTCGACGGCGGGAACGTTCTCGCTGCCAGGGGGGATGAAGCGGCCCTTGACAACAAATGTGACAAGGGAGGAGGGAATAATGAAGCGCTCGCCCGTGACCTTGAAGAAGGCCTTGGCAACGCGAAGGTTGGGCAGCTGCTTGGCCACGTGGATGGCCTCCTTGTACTCGGCGTCGGTGAGGAGTCCCTTGCCGACGGCGACGTGCCGTCTCTCAGCATCGGACAGGTCCATAAACTGCTGCATCGTAACGTGCGTCTTGGCGTCGCCATCGATGGACCGGACAACCGCAGGGGTGATGTAGGGGAGCTGGAGGAGGGGAGATGACTTTGGCACCATGGCCTGGACGAGGTGCTGGTTGGCGAGGAAAGAGCCGATGATGGGGCCTGTGTTACCAAAGGCCTGGGCGATGGTAGAGAAGGAGCGGTTAAGAGCATGGGCGATGGGGGCGACCTCGTACTTGGCGGCATCGAGTGTCTCGTCGTCAAGTTCCACACGGCCGAGGTAGGCCCACAGCAGCGCCAGGGCCTTGCGGCGGACGCCGCTGTCGAGGTCCTCGAGCGCGTGCTTTGCCTTTGTCGACATGCCAACGTCGGCGATGCGGGATTCAACCTTTGCGAGTCCGGAATCGGCCTTGTTGCCCTTGAACGACTTTTCAAACTCCTTGCCCGAGCTGAGAGCGGTGACAATATCGCCGACCTCGATGCCATCCTCATACGCGCGGAACAGGTTGTTGGCGCTCTCCATGAGAACGCCCTCCTTGGACATCTTCAGAGTGCCGTACCACCACGAGCCAACGAGGTAGGGCAGGGTGACGCCCAGAAGAAGAGTGTAGAGGAGGACCACGTATTTGCCGTTGCCGTCGGAGACAACCCACTTGGGGAGAGCGATACCGATGCTGAAGCTCTGCTTGCCGTCGGGGTGGCCAAACTGGATAAAGTTGTTGCGGACCTCCTCGTCTGTGAGGGCCTGGTAGGCCTTGGAGATCTCGACGTAGACATCGTTGAGTGACTCAATGGTCTCGTTCTTGGCGGGATCGGGCTTGACCTTGTCGGGGTGCAGGCGTCGGGACAGGTTCTTGTACGTCTTCTTGATGGTCTTTTCGTCTGCGGTCTGCGGGGGAGCGGGTCAGTGTGAGGGACAGAGTGGAGGGGGGAAAGAGAGGCCTACCTCGGAGATGCCGAGAATGTCATAGGGGTTCCAAATCTTGGGAACCGTTCGCTGGGTGTTGATAATCAGGTACACCATGCCGGCCATGAGGGCCCAGCCGGCCAGGACGAAGATGGCGCGGGTGACCCGCCGCTGCCTCCTCTTCTGCGCATTTCGCTGTGCCTGAATGAGGTTGGCATCCTTGGGTTTAAAGTCGGACTTGATCCGCGGCGCCTTGGCCTCGAGGTCCTTTGTCGGGAAGAGAAGGGTGTATGTCAGGGGGAGCGTGACGAGCCCAGTGAGCGTGAGGACGAAGACGGGGAAGAATTGTCCCTAAGTGCCAGCGAGGTTAGCGGAGGGCAACAGGGGCGGGATGCAGCAGGCAGCAAGCAGGCAGCAGTGACAAGGCAGAAAGACTAACCTGCTCGTCGTAGGAGTACTCGTTGCTCATCGTGGCGGCTGCGTTGGGCGACGAGCTGTTGTTCGATCGTTGGTCTGTCGCATGCGCAACGCAACTGTGGCCTCGAGTTGGAAATATTAAGAGAGCGCGGGCGGGCTGCTCCAACAGGTCTTAGCTAATCCGGAGGGCGGGTGTGCGCTCTGACGGAATGGGCAGCGCCGGCAGTGGAAATCTGTCCTTCCCTTGGTCGCACCACTGCCAGTGCACCCTGGGCTGGGCTGGGACTGGAAGCGCTGGTGGGGTCCGGGGGCCGGAAGCTTCCACAGGTACGACTTACCTAAGCAGTCTACCTTCTGGCGACGTCGCCGTGGCTGAACCATGCACCTACAACTCCTTTATTTGTCTGGGGCAGATTTATCACTGTCTGTGGAAGCTTCAAGGTTCCATTGAAAGTCAAGTCTTTCATCAAGCCCAGACAGCAGAAAACTCATCACTTGTGGCGCTGGCAGAAAGGAGGCCACAACGCCATCAGCCAGTGGCCGCAGATGGGCTGGTTTTGGAAACAAATGTGGCTGAAGAGCCCCTGAATTCAAACGCCCGCTTGTCTTTCCGCTTCTCATACACTTGTCCATCTCCGTCGACCATATTCCTTGAGCAAGTCCGCCTCCATCGGCAACATATTCTCAAGAAGTCCATCCACCCCTCAAGACTGAGAATTGACCTGCTGCCTCAGCTGGTTTCCCATCCTCGCCTGCTCCCTAAGACTCCTCGAGCCCCTCCGGCGCCTCATTCGCGCGATGGGTCGGGGGGGAAGGAGTGTGCCCTCCGAGGCCGACGGCACCAGGCGGCGGTCCATCTGTGGTGCGGGCAGTGCGGGCAGCTCGAGCTCAAACTCAAGATTGGCCTCGGCCTCGGCCTCAGGCTCCTCCTCAGGCTCTCGGGAAGAATCCATGTCGCTAGCGAGAATCGCCTCAATCTGGGCCTCAAAGTCGCTGCCCCAGTACGATGGCCCCGAATCCGCCTCGGCTTCTTCATCGGCACCTTCGCCGTCAAGGCTCAGGCTCACCTCGTCACTATCGTAGTGAAAGTAGTGCCTCTCCCTATCTCTGTCGTCCACATAGATCTCCCAATCGTCGCCAGACTCCTGCTCCGTGCGACGGAGACCACGCGTCGCACGGGGAAAGAGGTCTTCTCCAGCCGCGTTGCGGACAGGACTCTCGTAGCCCTGGTAGTAGGGGGGCTGAGTGCCTGTGAAGGGCGTGAGAGTCGCCGGTGGTCCTTCGTTATGGATCCTCAGCTCTTCAAAGCGCGATGCGAACCCGGCGCGGGCGGTACCTAGCTCGGGGCTTTCGGGGTCGCGAATGTGTGCAGGAGCCTGGATGTTGTGGATAGACACTGTTTTTTTGTTAGCAGAGGAAGAATGACACTTTGCGAGGCACATACGGGAGTTCAGCATGGCAAGAGGGGGGATGTTCTCCTTGTCCTCGTCCCAGAGAAGGTCGAGCAAGTCGGCTTGTGTGCGAACGCGACGGGCATGCTCGTCGCGGAAGCGAGGGGTTCTCATGCGGTTCATTGTCGCTAGAAGGTGTTTGTTCTTGCGGATTTTTGTAACGATTGGCAGTTACGCTGATGCTCTTGAGTCCACAATCCGAACTTAAATACAGGAAAGGTCGTAGGGGAGTTGCAGGAGTGTCAACGAGAGTATAAAATTGCCCGTGGTGTTCTGGGAGAGGGCGCTGTGCTTGATTTGATGCAGCTCGAGTTGAAAAATCAGAGGAGCCGCGTGTAGTAAAATGTGCAGTTGCCAAATGGGTGGCCGAAGTGAATGTGGAAGGCAGGCGCTGGGAGGCAAGCGCTGGGAGGCAGGCTCTGGATTTCACGGGCATCTCAAATTCAGGCAGGCACGGCAGGTACAGGCAAAAGCACCAGAACATGCCACACCCAATAGTAAATTTCTGCACTCGGTGCTCTGCATCACCTGGCTAACTTTGAAGGCTATTGCCAGGCCTTTGCAAGATCTCCTGAAAGTGATGGTCATATGATTCATTTGCTATGCCGACACGCACATCCAAACAACAGATGTAAATATTCGCAAGAACTTCAAAGAACACGGCCATCTATTTCAGGAAACAGATATCAAAATCAGTCCAGAATTCCCCAAGTTCTCTTGCTGCCGAAATGTGACAGAGATCCCCTGCCGACAACAGCGCATGCGACATCAGACTGAAACATGACCACTACAACAAGGCTCATCCATTCTACCTACCTTACATTATACCTCACAAAATACTCCAAAGCACGCCAATGAAGCACCGCTTTACGACTGCCTAAGAACCATGCTCGCCGGGCCGCCTTGCTCACCACCATCACAGCCCCTTCTTCATCTCAACCCCCTCAAACTCCTCCTCCTCACTCTCATCATCCGTCACAGCAACATCATTCTCCAACAACGTCGTGACCTCCCCATCAGTCGTCTCCTCCTCCGCATCCGTAGCCCCCCTCAACAAACTCCTCAGATCATCCTCACTAAGTATCGTCTCAATACTTCCCCTCCTCACCCACGGCCTCGTCTCCCTTCGTCCCCGCTCAATAAGCCGCTCCGCCTTGAGCCTGTTGCCCACAAACTTGATAACAGGGAATCCCCGCTGCTGACCCTCGTGTAGCATCCGCGCGAGCCTCGCGGGCTCCGGGTCCGACAGGATATGCCAAAAGTCCGAGGCCTCCGTCCTGGGCCAGATGGTGATTGTGCCGCTAAACTGCTGCAGGAACAGCTGCGACCAGTCCTGCCCCAGCGGGCGCGGGAGCAGCTCGGCGTGTCGGATGAATTTGAGCCATTTTGTCATGTCGAGCTTGAGGTAGTTCTCGACGGCTGACATGACGTAGCCGCCGCGCCAGCCTTTGCCCTTGCGGTGCGTGACGGGATGGCCGACGGAGCCGCGCGACGAGAAGAAGAAGAGGTTGATGTGTGGGTTGACCTGAGACACGATGGTGAAGTTAACGTTGAAGTGCAGGTTGAGGGCCTTGATGGGAATATCGGTCCTCAGACTGCCGTCCTTCCACTTGTGTCCGAACGAGTAGGGTGCCAGGGTGCCATCGCGCTGCTTCATCATGAGCACCACCGGGTTGAGGATGCCGGGTACGGCGGCCGATGCAATGACAGCCGACCAGATGACGCAGTCGGGGCTCGTGAGGTAGTTGCAAAGAATCGTCGGCGAGTGCGGATCGGCCGGCACGCAAGACACGTTGAGGATGCGCCCCGTCCGTTCGTATGCCTCGCGAAAGGTCATGGACCCGTGAGTCCACCAGCTGCAGTCCCGTGCCCATTTGATCGAGTCGAACCGCGCTCCCGTCTTCCACCACCGCAGCACCCACGTTGTCATGGACTCGCTGCACGCCGTGATACGACCCGCCAGCGCCGGCACCAGAAGCTGCTTCAGCTCTTCGTCGGTTCGCGTCGCCACCAGTGCCGCTACCAGCGCGCCACCGCTTGTCCCCGTGATGACTTCAGGTAAAAAGTCGGCCTCGAGCAGCGCCTTGACGACGCCAAAGTGGTAGTAGGCAAAGGCAGCGCCGCCAGACAGACACAGCGCCGTGCGACCATAGTTGGCGTGCATCCCCTTGAATGCGGCGCGCTTCTCCTCCATCGACAGCTGCTTGGTGTCTAGGAGGAACTTGATGCTCTTCTCGACTGCGTCTTGTCAGCATCGTACCCCGGAGAAGAAGAGGCAGGGCCACTTACCTTCATCCACAAAGTTCTGCACCAAGTTCTTGGTGCCGTAGTATGTCTGGCTATACAGCCTCGGGTTCTCCACGCCAACAAAGTTATTCTTGACGCACGCCTGCAGCAGTGCCTTGAGCTCCTCCACAGCCTTGGGCCGGTCCTTGTTGGCATCCGTCTTCTTGCCCTTGACGCGATCAATCTCAGCCTCATCACTGCCACCGCCAGTAGCGCTGTCAGGCTCGCCCCTCTCGACAGCCTCGGCGCGCAGACGACACTTGCGCAGCTGCTCCCACACGCGGCGCACCGTCTTGGAGTCGTAGTAGGCAAAATCGTTCTCCTCCTTCCACCGCTGACGGCCAAGGTAGTCGTCGAGCTCGCGGGCGGCAGAGACCCAGTCGCGGTAATTATTGGTCTTGCGCAGCTCCATGCGAAGCTGCTGGCGGCGACCACGCCATGTGATGAAGTGCTCGTAGACCCAGATGTACAGCCGTGTGTAGAGATATGTCATGGCGAGACCAGCGAGCCAGGCAACGACGAAGAAGAGCATCGGCCACTTCAACAGCACGTATAGGTAGCCCTCGCGCGTTTCATCCTTTGTGCGGGTGCCGAGGAGAGCGGTAGCCGCACCCTTGGCTCGACCATTGCGCCGTTTCCCACGCTTGTGCACCTTCTCGTTGACGGGGGCCCAGTCATTCTGCGCCGTGATGAACATATTGTTGTTGGTATGGCTCGGAGTCCGGCTCGGAGGGGCGACCATGTCACCCGTCTGGGCGGCGGCAGCGACAGCGACGGCATTGGACTCCGACTCTTCGCGGTGTATAACTTGAGAATCGCGCTTCGTGACCTCGAAGAAGCTGAAGCTCCTCGCGCCAGGTGATCGGAGGGACGTCGTGTCCTCGGCGGGACTCTGTAGCGGATCGGGGGCTTGCAGGGCGGTGATGAACGCCTCAATGTCGGCGTCGCTGACGAAGACGGTATCATAGTCGGGTAGTTTCGAGGTGTCAAAGGCTTCCGGCGGGAAGCCGTGGATGTTGGTGTTGGGTGCTTCAGCCATGGCGCAGGGCTCTCGGTGGAGGGAGATCGAGCATGATAGAGCGTATGCAGTCGTGAATAGGGGCTTTGGCCGAGCCTCCAGGCGGCAGCACGTCGTCAGATGGTGGAAGGTCAGGTCAGGTGGTTCGGTGGTGTTGAGAGCTCGTGAAGTCGAGGGGCGACTACGGGCGACGGTGGGTGCAGTGGACAGGGGGCGCTAATGTACGGGCGAAGTGCACAGTGAGGTTGGGTCACTCACTGCTGCAGCACCAGAGCCACGGGCGGGAATGACGTCGCTGCAGGGTACATGTCGTGAGGTAAGGGCGGGTGGCTTGTGCTCGCATTGTCGTTGGGGCTCGGCATCATCGATTAGCTTCTGAAAGTCAAACCACCCTCAGGCTTTGGTCCCCCCCCCTCCATTCCCGCCGCCCTCGGAGTAACTGGCCCAGCAGCCTGAGCCCCCTCCCCCAACCCGCATTCCCAGGGCGGGCAGCACGCACAAGGTCGGATGGGTGCACTGGATGTGGTAGTTCGCACATATTCCCCAACTCTAACAAAAACTGCTTGCCTCTCTGAGCTTGACGATCTGATCGGTCTGGTGTGGATTGGCTGGCAGGCTGACAGCGCTCGAGGACCTCATCTGCCGCCCCAGGCACGTAGTGCACCCTGGGCAACGTGAGGCCATCACGATCGTTCGCAGCACGACAAAAGTGCCATCCGTCATTATCCTCCCCATAGTATTCCCAGCCTTGGTCCCTCCACCTCTCCCTCATCCTTGCCTGCTCCTCCCCAAGACGCGTAAACGCCGGCTTGCCCTGTTCGTACAGCCCTGTCACCACGGACATGCCATGCTTTCTGCCCCCGTCGCCACGTCCATTTAGACGTACTGCGACAGCCACCTGATGCCATCGCCGTAGCCTGTTGCACACAGTCAGTTCCTCCGTACTTCACCACAACCTCCAGTAAACGTACCCTGGCGCATGACGACCGAAACCATGAAGACCTCGATCGGCCGGATTCCCTCCAGGGGCACCTTGCCCTTGCCCGTCGTCTGGTACAGGCCAAGCTGGTGGCGCAGCTCGTCCTCGGAGACGGCCTCGGGGTGGTCGATCTTGTTGCCCAGAACACAGAAGGGCACCTTGCCCAGCTCCTCCATGGCCAGGAGCGCGTCAAGCTCGGCCTTGGCCTCGGGGAATCGCTCGTGGTCCTTGGCGTCGACAAGGAAGACGATGCCGTTGACCTCGGGGAAGTAGTCCTTCCACAGGCGGCGGGCCTGCTGGTGACCGCCCAGATCAAAGGTCGTGAAGCGAACGTTGCCGATGGCGAGCTCCTCGGATGCTGTTGTCGCGGAGGACACCGTTCAGCTGCGTCTGGACACGTGCCATCTTTTGGGGGAGGGAATTGTACTGACTGGGGTGGAGAGTAGGCTGGAGAATGGCAACACGGTCGTTCTGCGGTTTCCGATATGTCAGTTTCCGTCACTATATCCATCGATGCCGACCTGACCTGGCCGGGAAACCCACCTTGAGCATGTGCAGGAGAGTCGTCTTGCCGGCGTTGTCGAGACCCAGGAACAGCAGCTTGGCGTGCTTGTTCAGCAGGCCGAGGCTGGAGAGGACATCGTAGACTATTCGAAATCATCCCGACAAATGTCAGCCTGCGATGCTCCAATGATGCCACGCAGCGGTGGAGGGAAACATACACCAGTTGACTATCCACATGGCTGCGGGCGGTGTCGGAAAGTGATGGGCCTTGCGTTGTATGTCTTTGTCGGTCGGTCGATCCTTTCGGGAGGTGCAAAGAATGTCACCGATAGGGAAATGGTGACTGCGGCAGGCTAGTTCGTTGGAACGTCAAGGGTCGTCAAGGTCGTTAGGATTGGGGATGCCCGATAGGAGATGGTCAAAGTTGGCAGGACGAAGAAGGTCTGGGCCGCGGCGGGCAGGCGGTGGGCGCCTGGTTAATAAGGCACCCCGCCCACCTCGCCAGTTCGGTGAGGCCAGCTTTACCGACCCGCCTCGGACGGCGCCGCCGCCGCCACCTCATCCACCATTCGCCACAGGCCACTTGTCGCTTTCCATAGTTCACTGCCCATTCACTTCACATCACTTCGTCTCAAATCGTTATAAAATGTCGTCAATGGGCAAGTGCCCAACGGTTGCATTACAAGCTACGCCTATGGCCGTGTATGATGATGCTGATACTGCTGATGCTCCAGCCAAAAAAAGAGACAAATGCAAAGCGGATGAAACGTCCCCGGGGGTATAGAGAACTCCTCGCCCAAATCGTCGCGTCCGGGCTCCTCTCTGATGCCCCGACGTGATCAATCGTGTGTCTGCGGGGGGACGGCCGAAGCCAGTAGGCCCCCCAAAGTATGTACAGGTAGAAGAGATACGAGGGGAACATGGGTAGGAAAGATAAAACGGAAATCATGCTGCTCATGCTGATGCTGGTGCCTCCGGCACCTCCCCATGCAGATAAAACGCCGTGTCGGGTGCTCAAGTGGCCCGATGCTTTGTGAGTCTAGGAAATAAAATGGTGACGTGATGGTTACGCCTAGATGGAGAGGACGTAGTTGCCCTGGTCAATCTTGCCCGCCATGATTAGGCCAAGCTCACGCATGCGCTCGCAGCCCGTGCCAGGCAGCGGCTTGCGTTCGTGCACCTGGCCCTTGCGAGCGCGGTTGCAGTACTTTTGATAGTACTTCTCCTTGCGCCGCTGGCGCTTCTGCTCGAGGCCCTTGACGATGTCGATGGCGCTGCGGACGTGCACGTCGCTGTCGGCGTCGGGAACTGGGACCTTGGCACCGCGGCGGCGAAGCGGGAACATGGCCGAAGGACGGGGCAGTGACTTTGTAACGGTGAGGCCCGGGCGGGTGCCGAGCGCCTTGTTGATGTTCATGGCCGGAGGACCATTGCGGAGCGAGGCCGGGGGTGACCGGAGCATCATCGGCGGCGGCGGGGACCGGATCCTGCGGGGCGAGCGGCGATCGAACATCCCCTTGGGCGGAGCCGGGGAGCGGCCGCGAGCCTTGAGGGCCGTAGGAGGAGAGTGATGGCGCTTGTTGGGGGGAGGAGAGTGGTAGCGCTTGGGCGAGTGGTCGCTCTTCTTCTTGCGGCTCCTGCGCTCCTGCTCGTGGTGCAGGTCGTCCATTTCGCCGTGCAGCCAAACATCCTCGTCATCGCTGGCGTGCTTGACCGGGTTGAACTCTTCCTCGGCCTCGTCCTCGGGGTCCGAAGCAGGAAAGCTGGGGTCAATGTCCTGGGGAATGACGACGTGCTTCTCGCGCCGACGAGCGGCCATGCACGAGATGTACGCCTCCTCCATGGGCCGGTCCTCGTCGAGAGTTCCGCACACAAAGTCGGTGCTGTCGGGGAGCTCAGGCGTGCCGGGGCGGATCTTCATGCGGCGCACCTTGCCGAAGCGGACGGCACGGATACTGCTGAAGGACCCGATGGAGGAGTCGGACTGGGCGCCGACTGAGGTGCGACGGGGAACGGAGCTGACACCCGAGAGGCGGGCCGCCGGCTGCGCAGGCGTCCAGAGCTGGAGGTCGTCGTTCTCATCGTCAGAGGCGGCAAAGCCAGTCTCCTCATCGGTGTGGTAACCGACTGAATCGTCGTCCTCATCGTCCTCGTCATCTTCCTCCTCCTCTTCCTCATCCTCGGTGGCGTAACCAGAGAGGCCGTCGTCAATGTCGTCCTCATCGTCGTCCTCGTCATCCTCGTCGTCGATACCGGCCACGTTCTCGGCGTCCTCCTGATCCTCTTCCTCCTCGGCTTCGGCCTCGGCCTCAGCAGCGAGCCTGCGGATCTCGTTCTCCTTGGCTAGCGTGTCGTTGATGGTGAGCTTCCGGGCCTGGGCGGGGGCAGTCTCCCTGATCCAATCCTCCTCCAAGTGGTCGTCACTGGCGAACTCGTGGAAGCGGGCAGCGTCGTGGTGAAGATCGCGGTCGGTGCATGTGATGTACTTCTTCTGCGGCAGGGCCTTCCTGGGCGTTTCGCCGCCACGGGACGAGTGGCGAGAGCGAGGCGGGCGAGGGGAGCGCGAGTGCGAGGTAGGACGCGCCTTGCGGACTGTGGCGGGCGACGTCTCGCGAGAGGGGTGAAGACGTGCCGCAGCCGCTTCGAGACGCTCGGCAGCGGGCGGGGTGCTCTGCGTCGGTGTTGAACGCGGCGCGGGGCACGCAAACTTGATGCAACGCTTGCGCTGAGGCTTGGGCGAGACAGCGGGCACAGGAGCGGGTGCGGCCACAGGGGCGGGCCGTTCAACCGGCTTGCTCGTCGGCTTGGCCGCGCAGGCAAACTGAATGCACCTCTTCCTGGGCTCCTTCTTGACCTCGGCTGCGGGAGCGAGGGCCTGGGCGTGCTTCTCGCCGTCGATGCGATCTCCGTTGAGGTTGAGGAATCTCAGCTCGGGAAGGGGCGGGCTGGGCGTGTTGGTCCTGGAGGGGCTTGTCAGGCCGGTGTCGCTGGGGAGATCGGCGGGGGATGCGATGCTGGNCCTGGAGGGGCTTGTCAGGCCGGTGTCGCTGGTGAGATCGGCGGTGGATGCGATGCTGGCGTTGCTCTTGGTCGGGCGCCGGAGGGTGAAAAAGTGGGAGTGGTCGTCGACGTCGTCTTCCGAGGTGCTGTGGAGGGCCCTGGTGAGGAGCGAGGACTGGTGCTGGTGGTCAATGGAGCGGCGGATGGGGTTGCGCTTGAAGGTGTCCTTGATTGGGGAGTAGGGGAGACGCGAATCGGGAGGCTCGTCAGCATCGGCCTCCTCGTCCGCTATTGACGAGAGGGTGGCCGAGTGTGCTGACCAAGGGAGGGCGCTGGGCGCCGCTGCGTGGATCGAGTTGTGCATTGTTGTGTGGTTTTGGGGGTTTGTGTGGTGTGTGTCTCAAGGACGGAGAGAGTTGAAGGCGGCGGATGTGGTGTTGTAATGTTCGATCCCACGCACGTATAAGTGGAGGGGTAGTGCTGTCGAGGCGTTGTCCTCGGCGAGAAGTGAGGCGTCTGCGTTTGCCGCGAAGCAGAGAGCAAAGTCGAATGTCCCTAGGGACCGTAGTGCTATGAGGACGAAAGAAACATGATCGACAAAAGTGCGGTGGGCTGGGTGTTGTGTTGTTGTTGTGTCTTGGGGGGGGAGAGAGACAGAGCACCCCGAGGCTTTTGGCTGTGTGGCGGCGGTGGTAGGGCTGGTGTGCTTCGCCTCCAAGGGAAAAGGGGAGTCGTCGGGCTTCGCGGTGTGTACAACACGGCAGTCCTCAGGGTCCTCCTTGTTTGTTGATCCTGGCTCACAAAGGGCCCGGGATCAGCCTTTCTGGAAATCCCAATGACGTCGGGAGGAAGACGGCCGGGGGG
>JACAFV010000068.1:163688-185149 GCA_014635975.1 Plectosphaerella sp. P0831
GGGGGGGGGGGTGGGCGTCGAGCTGAGCGAAGGCGGCGGAGGGTGAGCGAGAGCGGGCAGTGCGTGGACGTCGGCGTGGGACAGGGAAAGGAAAAGGCGGCCACCGTCCAGTCGGAGGAGGAGCGACCAAAGGAGACAAACGCGGACAGCCCGCTCTTGGTGGGGGGGCCCTGGCACTGTACAGGTGTTGACGAGAGGATTACTTGAATTTACAGGGCACCACAGCGGCGGCGTACGTAAAACGGGTTACGGTATGTGTAGCGGTACTTGGAAACGTCCACGTCCTGCCACCCGCATCGGGCGAGTGGGTGGGTGGCTATGGCGGGCGGGTAGGCGGACAACTTAGGCAAGGGGNTGGCGGGCGGGCAGGCGGACAACTTAGGCAAGGGGAAACGGAGGCCCGAGGGACCGTTTTCCGCAAGGTACCTGGACGTAACCAGCCAAACGGAAAGGGATGAGTGGGTCAGGCGGTGGTGGCTCCTCTCGCTCTTGTTCGCGCGGCGCGTCACTCCCTCACTCACCCTGGGAAAAATGGGCGAGCGAATCTGAAATGCTGAACTTGAATAATGGGGCGTGTGGCCCGCGTGGGGTTCCTCCCAAAATCACCCTCCGAAACCCGGGCCCACTGACACTAGTACATCAAGAATCTGAGGATGTAGCCGCCGGTAGCCCGCCACCAGACGATCGCGGGCCGTCGACTTGGGAGGCACTTTGACCTCTCTCTTTGGCCAGGCGGGCCCCGACCAGTCCATCTCCCGTCGAGTGGATGCTCGCGGCCGCTGGGGAAAATTTCGATCAAAGGAAAAAAAATAAAAATTGAAGCCAGCGAATAGCTCAAGGTCAATTCGCGGAGAGGGCCAAAGGGGCCCAGACGCCTGGAGCCAGACCTCCTGTCAAGCTGCTGCAGAGCAAGCTGCAAGCTGCACTGCAGAGACATCTTGAAGGACCCCCTTGAGACAGAGGGAAAAGACCGACAGGGGAACTGCAGCAGCCCTGGAGTGCGAGCACAGGCGACACCGACACACGGCTCGGCGATGCACCGAGGGGGCCACGAATTGATGTAGTGCACTTCGTCCAACGGCACCCGAGTCGGCCTTGGCACCCTGGGTTCGCCTCCGTCAGAGTCCCTCCCGAGACCCTTGGCTTGGCTTGAGCCCTTTTGCAGGCACGGGCGGCTTGGCTTGGCCTTGGTCATTCCTCTGCCACGCCGAGCCGCTGGGCGGGCTTGTCATCCAGCAAGTTTCATCCCATCCGAGCGTCCGTCCAGTCCAGTGGGGTTCCTCCATCTCCGGCGGTGGCATCGCATCGCTCTCGGCTCCCGTCCTCTGCGGGACCCGTTCGGCCACGGCGATGGATGGGCCCGTTGCATTACCAAAAGGCAGTGTCATCGATGACTCGCCGGGAACCAAAATGTGACCTCGTGCTGGGCAGTTGAAATCGGGGTTTTAGTCCCCCGAAACCAATTGCACGCCTGCCTAGCACACGGGGTCTTGGTACAGTGGCGACGCAGGCTCCCGTGTGTCATCCATGACCTCAGCCTTGCGAGGGCAGTACCTTGCTTACTTGACGCCCCGGGAAACATTCCGTTACCGACACGGGTATCCGGGGGAGGCGAACAGTTCGGTTTACCTACGAGTTACGTTGCCGCACAACGCGCCATGTGCACCAACGCCATGTCATGCCCATCATGCCCACCCCCGTCTCGTGTGTCGCGTGTTGTTATTCGACGTGGCCTCCGGAGGGCCAGAAAATGTCGCAAAATATGGTGGGGGTGCTTTGCTGGCTGGCTGGCTGGCTGCCCGGCACGGTTTTAGATGAAGACATGCAGATGCGAGCTTTCGCCCAGAGGGTCCAGCAGAAAAAGGCTGGGGGGCTTTTCCCTTCACATTGAAAACTGGCAGCTCCAGGCGAATGGCGCGCGCTGCATCTCGCGGCGAGACGAGACAGAAGCAGGCGCGACGCCGCCCGGACAGTAATTTCACAGTGCCCCATGGCGGACATCGCATCGACGCCGAGAGGGCGCTACCCCCGGCGTTGCGGGATTTCGCGGGATCACAGCGCGCCGTGAGTGGCCAGGATGCGCCAGCTTCCCCGCAGCAGCCGAGTCCCGGGCTGCAGCCACAGTATCCTGGCCTGCGTCTTCACACAGTCTCTCCCTCTGTAGCACGCATGGGGGCAGGTTCATCGAGGTCAGGTCTCTTCTCGGCCGCATATGCCTTGAAAGACCCCTGAAAAGTCCAGCGCGCCTTCGTACTGCGGTACCTGAGCGGCTCCCTGGACATCCCCATCGAGGCCCGTCGCTCACTGTCCGCCCTCTTTGCGACAAGGGCTTTTCGGCGTCTTTTTTGATTTTGTTTTTCTTTGGCGCCCCCCGTTGCCCCCTCCGAGTCCGTCAAATATCGACTCCACGAGCCAAAGCCGAGACCCGCCGTCGCTAGATGATGGCCTTCCGCCCGGTCCATGACCTATGTCGCGCTGGTGGTTGGTTGAATTGCGATCGACTTGTTGACCGTTTGACTTTGTTGATGATGGGGGGAGCCGGCGATTTCAGATTTCACATCGAGTCGAGGATTTGTGAGCCGAGTCAGGGCCCGTGATGAATTTCTCTCCCCCCATCGCTCATCGCCGGCTTCCATCGCGCCCGCGCACATACAACAACGGGCTTGGGGCCAACAGTCAGTGGGACGTCCGCCTCGTCAGAAACGGTCATGAGCCCAGGTCAAAACGGAGTCAAGACCGTTTCGCCCTGCCCTGTCCATCCCCCCATCTTAAATCTCCGGGGCCCGAGCTTCGCGGCGGATCGCTCGTCTGCCTCGTCTGGGGCGGTGAAGACGATCCCTCTCCCCTCCCCTCCGCCAACATCGTCGGCATGGACATGCCGTCCTCACCGCTGGCGGAAGGAAAGGAGGGGGCGCACGACGGACGAAGAGGTTGGCGCCGCTGCCGTGCCATTGGAAACCAAACACCCTCCACAGATTGGATGTGATGTGACAGATCAACCCGCCTGGCCCGTCTCGTGATGCTTTGCTGCCCGCCTTCAAGAGGAACGAGTAATGCTCGACTGGCACAGAGCGTCCGAGGGATTGGCGGACAACCGAACGGCGCCGGGCATCGTCGCGGTTGCTAGTTCAAATTACTCGTGCTTCCTGCAGCCTACTAGGCACGGAAGCACGACACCCAAATGTCAACATCAGAGGAACCCCCGTCTCAAATCGCCCGCAACCTTGGACCCTGTCACCAAGACCCCGGGGCATGTCACTTGCAGCAGGCACCCGGGTCTGGTATGTCTCACCTGCAACGCCCATCCCATCTATCTACAACGGGTAGAACTGTACCGCGCCAGGCAGAACTAGCATGTCATTTTCTTGATGGCAGTAGAGAACTCATGGCCTTGGGCATGAACTTTCCAGAACCCACTCTTGAAACCTTCCACATCATCTGGATATTTTTCAAAAGTCCTCATCTGTCTACCAATATTGTCGAGGAGGGCATCCATGAGATTCGCAGCGACCCCTATTGAAACGCCCGGTAACGTCAGCATAGCCTGTAGAAACCAACTCCATTTTATCTGATGAAGCGTGAAAGTTCCGCGATTGTGGGATCTTACTGCATTTTGTCATTTGCCTCGTGTCGAGGTGAGGACCCTGAAAGAATTCGGGAAAAGTCATGGTCATGTCGTCCCCTGAAGGAGCCGCCGTGGATATTCCTGCGAGAAGCAGGATGGGGCTGAGAAGTGCCAAGGGCCGCATTTTGTAGGTGGATGAAGGAGTTTGAGTGTCTCGACGTCTTGGATATGGAAATCCGTGGCCTACTTGAGAGAGGCCGATGTATGTCTCTGGGGCAAATCAATTTATACTGGCATCCAGGTCAAGCCCATTTGTCTTTTCCTTCCGCATTCATTTATCGTGATCCTTGTATATCATACTCCCTCTCTCAGCTGGACCGCCGGACTGAAGCCACGAGACAGCAGACGAGATGGATGAAGCCTGGTGTCATTGGGAAGACCGGAACCGGCACCGTATGATTGATTCAGTGCACGCATCGGGAACAAGCCGGTAGACACGTCCACGTGCGATGAGTTGACGTCAAAATCGCAATCAAGCTCCTCGGCCGTGGTGTCGGGGACCCCAAAACCTGTCCATGTCTTGGTCTTGTCATCATCCATTCGACGTGAGGCCACCCCGCCGAGCCGCCCTCTCCGTCTGACGGAGAGAGCTGTGGCCCGTCGGCGACCCTGCGTACGAGTAGGAAACGCGTCGTTTCGCTTCCCATCCCTTACTGCCGCCTATTAAGCATACTGAACATAGCCACCCCGGAGTTTCGGATTGAGCTGAGCGGGTGACGTCCGACTCGAACACCTTGCACCCCTCCCTCAAGGGCATTATACGGTGCAGGGGCCACAGCAGCTGTGCCGCCGCATTCTCGTGAACCCCCAATTGAGCCTAGACGCGCATACCGCATTGCGCACTGCCTGGTGTCGTCTCAACTAAACGCTGTCCCGCGTGTGAGGTACACCACCAACCCAGCCCGCCCGAGCGACATGGGATGCGTACGTACGGCCCCCCGAACCACCCCGCATGGCGTGTTACCGCGCGGGCATTCCTCCTCGTCCGTCGTGTCGTATGGCGGGGAAATCGGGGGCGTCGCCGCCGTCAGCGAGTGTCGTCTGACGGGCTTGAGAGCTAGCTAGCTAGGTGCTGCTGTGATGCGCTGGCCGTCGTTTTGGTGTTCCCTTCACATGCGCGTGCGTTCGCATTGCGCAACACCAAGAAAGTCGCTGTTGGACCATCTCCGGGAGGCTTTACCACCGTTGGCCTGTCCGCCCTGCAGATCAATTTGTAAAGACACGCATGATGTGGTCTGAGTGGTCGCCATGCGCAACGGGTCCTCTGGCGTGAGGCACGTCTGGCGATCTTTGTCTCGGCGACCTCGACGGACGGTCCGCTTCGCCGAGGGGAAAGTGTGCTGTTTGGTGGAAGATATCGAGGACAACAATAACCTGCCGTGGACAATGAACAGGACAAGGACGCTGGGCATCACAGGACTACTGTTTTTGAGAGAGGAGAGGCGTCCGAGCAGCCCACATTCTGATGACATCCCAACATGGCGGTTGACGGATCACGCCAGGTCGTCCGATGTTCAGGGCTCCCACATCCCCGTTGAACAGCCGCATTCCCGTCTCGGGCTCCCCCCTCCACATGCGACATTGTCGAGCTCGTGACCCCTTTGGCAACGTTCGTCGCGATATATCGCGCAACCCCAAACCGGGTGTCGGCCGCTGATTTGCACGCCTGGGAGGGAAGGGTGGTGGCGGCCAAGCATGCATGCATGCAGACTTGCACATGCGGAGCGATGGCATGGTAACACCCCACGCTTTGCTTCGTTTCTCGCTCACGTCTTGATCCTGATGCTCATCGCTACCCCGCCTTGCCCGCCTCCATCGCGGGTGAGCCAGCGAGCAAACAGGATGGCCTGTCGAACCCCGCATTCAGAGGCGCGCTAGCATCGAGCACTGCGACGTCAAAGGGATTATGGTGGGCGGCATCGGCGGCCTGGGAAAAGAAATACCAGCATGATGGTGTGTCTGTCTTGAAGAGCTGCTTCCGAGGCTGACGACGAGAGCAGGGTGGAGGGACGTCGGGGCACGCTACGGGGGTTTAGTGCAGGTGGCTTCGCCGTCACGATGCACTGCGAATTCGGTGTGGAAGCTCACTGCAGACAGTCCATCGCCATCCACCTCAAACATCAATGGCAACATCACCATGAGCCGCACTGCTGACTCAAGCGACGGGCTGTTCTGGCCGCTATAAGATGGCAAGACCAAAATGTGGTAATCTTGAGTACAATCATGCCCGTCGTGGTGTCCAGAGGGTTGTCCAGTCTAGTCTTTGCGGACGTGACCTCATGAATCGAGGTTCTGCATCGGTAATTTTCGCAGCACACATCTTTCTACTAAGTTGACGATCCAATGCCACCCAGGGCATCAGTAAAGATCTCTTGTCCGCAGCACAGAGGGTTGAGAATAGTCCGAGAGACTTCCGATGAAGCCACACTGACAGCCGTGGCGTCACCCCCTGACGCCAGCGATGTCCGATTCTTGCAGAATCTTCAAGTTAGTCATATCATATAAGACATTGCGGTGGCGTCCGTATTGCCAGTTTGGACAGTAAAGGATACATCCTCTTCGCCATCTTTCTCAACGCCATGGATGCTCACGAGTCTGTATAGCGAGGGTCGTCAGATCTGGTGACCAGAGCCTCCTTATGGACCTCTCTGCCGGCTAAAATACGACAGATGATACTAGATCTGGTGGCAGGCGCGCCAATGTTTGAGAGCCAGTCCGGTGGCTCAGGCCTATTGCCTCCAAAGATGGCTCGTTTCGCTTCAGTTAGTCGAGAATGGCAGACCTTTTTCGATCCTCGTGTATTCCGATGTCTTGTCCTTGATACTGCGTCTCTCAACACATTCGACACCATCATCAGCCGACGAAATCTCCGCTTGGGATACATCCGAAAACTCTCTCTTCATATCCCAACTGCCCACATATGGATATCCCGAGTGCGACACAACGGAGGACGAGACAACGCAAGCACGGTACGAAGAGTTCTACTTCAATACCCATGGACCTTTGTACTGATATCTTTACAGCAACAACTCGATATTCACGACGTGTGTCCAAAGCCTGCTGGGAACTCTCAGTCTCTGGGATCCTGAAAGACACGGGGCAGCGGGACTGAAATTGACATTGTCTACCTCATCGCCCAGCGACACGGAGCACCGGTTCAGCGCATGTGACATACAGACCGGGCTTTCATTCCACTACGCCGAAGGTTTGGATGTCTGGCCCATCATGCATAACTTCCACCAGGCCAACGTCTCCGATCCGGTCCGTTTTGCCGTCCACGACGGCCGCCCTCCGCCATTCCACGGTGGGCATCTCAAGAGGGTGCGTGGAAGTCCTCTTCACCTGCAGCCACATGCACGGAGGGATGATCGTGGCCGCTTCATTAGTCGAGAAGAAAGTCTTCCTGCGGTGCCCATAGTCAAAGGACTGTACCTGCGCAGACAGTTCCGCAGGAAAATTCACCTGCAGACGCTGTCCTTGCTGCTTGCTCGAAGCCTCATCGGGTTGGAACGGTTTTACATTGAGCGGACTGGTTCTCTAAGGTCTCATCAACAGACTTTTCTCGATCGAGGTAGGTACAGTAGTCGGTCAACATGCTTTACGGCAGCGAATACTGACGGCCTCCAGATTCTCTTGGCCATTTACTGCCCTCACTTCCCAAAACACTACGCAGCTTGTCCTTTACACAGTGCGACTCCCCCGAAACCGAGCTCGTCAATGATTTTGATCCCGAAACTTCCCTTCTTCGTCAACCCCCCGAAGCCGGTTTCCATGAGGAGCTGGCAAAGCTTTCCCAACGGCTGCACGAGCTTTGCCCGCCTTGGCAAATGGACAGCGTTGCCTTTCTTCAATCCGTTATCGCATTTGGGAAGCGGCCAGAAACGTCAAACAGCTCGTTGCAGCGTTTGGTTCTGCGATGTCAACTCGTCGATCCAGACAGACGAGACTTCGAGTCGGTAGTCGTCCTCGCGGCCCAAGCAGCTCAATACCTTTCCCAACTGCAGGTCATGGAGATTTGGGGATTTCTTCTGGACGGACAGTAGAGCCGCGCATATACCTTCCGGTATACTTCTCAAGATCTTCAAGCCAGCGATGTCCGGAGGAGCTTCGAGGAGACATTTGCCGTCCCAAAGAACATCGTCAAGGCATGGAACCAGGCGACCCAGAAGACCTTGGGTTCACCTCTCACGACTACCATTGCAGAGACACGCGCTGAGATATCCAAGTCCTCTGGAAGTTGTATATACCGATACTTGGTGCTGAGGGATTTGATGCTTGATCCAGTCATACGAGACATCGTGGAGAGCAGGCCCAACGAATTGGCCTTGAACGAGGAAGTCGATGCCATGCAGCAAGGTGGTCTTCTGCATCAGAGTGGTGGCGACACAGGTGTATTAATGGACATCCTGAAGATGTATAGATTGCATATCGACCTGGTATCGCTGCAGGAGGAGTCCGTCGCTTTTCGAGCTCAAGTCGAAGTTTTTCGCCAGAACTGTTCTTGATGGCACGCCAGGCGTGGTAAGGCGGCGACAATTATGCCAGGGGTACGTCGGGCATGGACTGGATGAGCAAGGTGTTGGATGAATACCATGGCGAGGTAGTCCTGGACAGAAATCTGCAATCGTCGACATGAATTCGAAGTGCTTAGGTACGTTCATCTTGTGACGGAGAGATGGGAGGACCAGTGATGGTGTGAGCCTTGCTGCTTTAAATCGCTGTGATGGACAACCTGTTCAGCGACACGGCAGTGAGTTGGCACACCAAATGGAGCCAGCCCGGATATAGCGGCGGGTAGTCTCGTCAATTTGGGATCTTGCCAGCTCTCCCTGGCCGGCCGTTACCGGGTGAAGGCCCACGTGACATCCCCCGTGACGGCAAATCTTCCCGCCCGCTAGCCGAATCGCGATGGAGACGAACCGAAAGATTCCTAACCGACCTCACCTGTAGCTCCTCCAGCAACACCCGTCAATTGCCCGCCCAGCCCATCATGAACTCCCTCCGCCTCGCGCGCGCCGCTCTCCGAGCACGCCCCGCCGTCCTCCGGGCTCCTCTGCAGCGCAGGACCTACGCCGACGCCGTCCCCGACAAGGCAAGCAAGCCCGCGCCTCCGATCCCCTCCGACCGACGCCCGCCGCCGCCGTGATGCCCAAGAGAACACCCAACGCTGACTGCTTTCCCCCCAAAACAGATCAAGCTGAGCCTGTCGCTCCCCCACCAGGTACGATGACGATGATCCAGCACGCGGATGCCTCGAGCGAGGACGCCGCCGCCGACGGCCCTAATTGACCGAGCAAGAGCTAATTGCCGCACGCGCCATTGCAGTCCATCTACAAGTCCCAGGATGTCGTCCAGGTCAACATCCCCGCCGAGTCGGGCGAGATGGGTGTTCTCGCCAACCACGTGCCCTCCATTGAGCAGCTCAAGCCTGGTCTGATTGAGGTCATTGAGGAGTCCGGCAGCAAGCAGTTCTTCCGTACGTCCGCAAGCACCGCCAAGCCGATATTTCTGTTGAGAGAGAACCCGGGAACACGCCATACTGACAAAACGTAGTCTCCGGCGGCTTCGCCGTCGTTCAGCCCAACTCTGTTCTCAGCATCAACGCCGTCGAGGGTTACCCCCTTGAGGACTTCAGCGCCGAGGCCGTCAGGGCCCAGATCGCCGAGGCCCAGAAGGTTGCCAGCGGCAGCGGCAGCGAGCAGGATGTTGCCGAGGCCAAGATCGAGCTGGAGGTGAGTCCACTCTTCCTCCCCGGCATTCCATCCAATTCCTTGCTAACGCCCGCTTTCAGGTCCTCGAGAGCCTCCAGGCCTCCCTGAAGTAGAGGAGATGGCTTCACGAGGGTTGTTAGAAGTCCCGTCTAGAGCATGAGACGTTGTACACCATGATCAAAACACCGATTCCCTATCTACAATATGCGCCCTGCCGTAGTCTCATAGCGACGGCACCGCGCCGCCTAATCAGATGCTGCGTGCCATGTTTCATGTGTTGCCCCTGCCGCATGTCGCTACATGTCTGCGGTGGCTCCTTCCGCGGATGATTATCAAGGGAAAGAGCGTAGGTACACCGCGTGTTCTGTCCTCCTGCCATGTTTTTCGCCAGCCAACCTATTCTCCTAAAATGCACCTCGTTCTATTCCTAAAACCCAACACCAACAGCACCAGCATTCATTCCCGGGCAGGTCTTCTGTTCCGGCATCAGCATCATCAACTCAGCTACGCCCGATGCAGAATTTCGCCATGACCACTCCTTACATTGACGATGACGACGACGGCACCGTCACGCCAACAAATGCAACACCCGGCCGATCCAGTCCGTCCAGCAACATGGCCCCAAAGGGTGTGGTTTCCGCCCGTATCCGCCAGCTCGCACAGCCGCAGGCCGCAGAGCTCCTGGAAGAGCGGGAGCGTGAGAACACGTGGCAGGGATAGGGACGCCGGCCAAAAAGAACGTTCGCCCAGCCTGCCCAGCGAAATCGATACGTTGAGGAGTTCATCCCCCCTCCGGACGAACATGCGTTCTTGGGAATGCCCTGCGGGCGGAAGAACCACGGTGAGGACCATGGGCTGACAGAGCTTTGGTTCCGCGGTCGTGGCGGGAGGAGGCCCCATGGACCGCGAGATCACGACTTGTCCAAGGCCCATCTTCGCTCGACAGCATCAGCTATGCATCTTCGCTCCGCCCACCACCATGTTCGAGACTCGGGGCTCAGGCCGGCCCTCACCATGCCCGACCTGCGGGCAGTTGATTCCCCTTCGAGACAGGCATCTGGCCAAACCCTGGCGTCTATCGAGTCCACAGAGTACCCGCCAAGCACGTTGACGCTGCGTCGCCGAGATGCTCGTGACATTTTTGACGACTTTGGCATCGACAGGCCGTCTGGTTGGCTCTCGGACGATGAGGACATGGGCCCGACCACCATCGACGGGCACAAGAGTATCAGTACGGTCGTCAGAGTGTGTCATTCATGCGGCGCGCCAGTCACCTCGCGCAAGTTTTGCCCAACGTGCGGGCACTCGACTTGCGTGAAGTGTACTAGCGAAGTGCCAGGCCACCACGTCGAGACTCCAGAGGGCGACAACGAGGTCGTACTTCAGCGGCGAGAAGCTACACCTGACGCAACGCCAAAGCCCAGGGACACGATGCCATGGGTTGAGAAGCAGGAAGTAAGCAAGAGCCCCTTGGATGTCCCGACTACACCCAAGAAGCCGTCCCAGGATATTGGCAGCGCGGTCGCCGTGCGAAACAACCCTTTCGTCCTCGCAGACCAGAGAGCGAAGGGGGCCGCCGCAAAACCCAAGTTGACCCCGACTCCGGCCCGTCCACGTAACGCCACCAGGCTCTCTGACTGCCTTCCGAGCCAGCGAGCCGTATCCGCTCACCATTCCATCGCACCGCCGGAGCATCATAATCCTCAAGACGCAAATCATGTCCTGCATGAAGAACCAGATGGATCAGCCGCGGCAGGAGAGCTTGGGACGCTTGAGGCGTGTCCCGGACCTGAGGAAGAGCCTCACTGCAAGTCGATGAACTCCCTCGAAAAGAAGATTGACGAACTTTACCATCACGCCGAAGATCTCCAAAACACAAAGCACATCATGGAGCATCTTGCCGCAGGTGCTTCAGCAAACCACGACCATTCGGCTTTGGAGGAACAGAGCCCAGAACAGCATCCACCAAGGACAGCCTCGCGTGTGTCCAGTCTCGGGACCTCGATATCCCCGTCAGCCCTCCATGTTCCTCACAGCATCAGCGTCGACCCTGCCGTGCCTATCGTAGGTCGGGAGAAGAGCCATACCATTGGAAAAGAACCCCTAGATCGGGTCAAAGGCTGGGCTCGGCCTCATACGCTCAGCTTGGACTCCCCAGCTGAGGGTACGGCAGTTCCCAAAGTCCGCCTCTCAAAGACCCCAGCTTGGCTCCTAGAGCCCGAGAAAGCGCCAGGCAATCCCCAGGAAAGCCTGAATCAGATTGACACAGCACCGCCGGTCCCAGACCATCCGCAGCGTCCTGCATCGTCGCCACCCACCAGCAGCGGAACGACGACGCCCCCAAAGCAGACGCCTGCTCACGAGCATATGGACGTTGAGGCGCCTCGTTCTGAAGGGAAAGCGCAACGCCTCCCCTGGCATCACAGGCCTTTGCGAAGAATCGAGAAGATGAGCGACATTCCCCGCCACGCTGCACACGATAAACCCGAGTTCCGTCGCCGTCAACTTCGCAAGGTCACTAGGCCAGAGCAGGAAGGATCAGGCAGTTCACAGGCCGGTGTAAGCAAGATCGAGCAAAAGGGGTGCTTCAACTGCAGTCCCAAAATGTCACATGAAGCAGACCAGACAACGGACCAGGACGCCAGAACACCGCACAGCTCGCATCCAGGCACGCCGATCCCCGTGGAAGGGCAGGCCATCTCCAGACCATACGACCCAGACGAGCTCTTCCTGCCATATCGGCCCACGGCGTACGAAAAGCGGCCACTAACTGTAGCCGAGGTCGAGCAGGCGCTCGCGTCCGACTCGAGCATTGGCAAGTTCTCCCCGCCGCCCGAACCAGTTGCCGAGAAGCGAGTCGAAAGAGGCGACGACATGCTCAGCCCCATGCCCATCATGCCACCCAACCACACATGCGCCTGGCGGACGCTGTACATGGACCTGACAGCCGAGGTGCGACAGCTCAAGGCAGAAAAGGTGCTGCGCGAGGGTGCGCGGAGCCAAGATGAACCTGGGGCGGACGATGCAGCGGACGAAGAAGGCCTGGGCATTGAGGGCTTGACGATTGTGGTCCACCTCCGCGGACGGGACGACCTGGTGATCAACACGGACTTGCGCGGCGTGTCTTGAAAGACGAGGAGGAGAGTGTGAAAGGAAAGGAATAGGGGAATCAACAGTAATAGCAGAAGCACAGTACCCTTGAGCATGAGCTTGCGCTGAGGTGGTGCAGTCGTGATGCCCCGCAACGGACCGACACGCAGACTTTTCTCTTAGCGTTCCCACAACATGTACCTACCAATTGCTTCCAACTCCAAGAAACAGGCCGCCTGGCTCAATTGGCAGAGTATCTGACTACGATCAGTAGTTTCATCAGGAGGTTGCAGGTTCGAGCCCTGCGGTGGTCATTCTTTTTGCCGACGTCTCCTCCTGAGCGAGATCAAGCGGACAAACATCCCCGACGTCCTCTCACGGGGTGTTCTCATAATGTTCGTGTCCAAAAGTCCATACAAAAAAAAGAAGTGTCCAAAAAAGCCAAAAGCTTACCCACCCGCTCCGTAGAACGCCAACCGGGCACGCAGGCCGTTTTCGCATGTCACATTGCCCTCCCCCCCCTTCTTCACACGAATATACTCTGCCCTGGATATGAAATGATAAACTCGACGCCGGTGGGCTGGTCGGCTTCGTGCTCGCGCAGCTCGCCGAGGATGCGGGCCCCTTGGTCGGTGCCGTCGAGGGTGTCCTTGATGTGTATGATGACGACACGCAGGCCGTCAAGCGGGGGCGCGCGCATTGCATCAGCGTCGTCCTTGAGGATGCTGTCAACGGCGGCGCCCAGGTCGGGTACGGGGGTGGCCGGGGCGACGTCTTGGGCCTCAATGTCGCACAGGGAGAGCTCGGCTGTTGGGGTGGCAAGGTGCGGCGTGTGGGAGGGCGGGGGTGCAGAAGAGGCGGCGAGNCGAGGTCCAGCTCGCCGCTGATGGCCGAGTCGTTGCGTCCGCGGCGCGTCTTTGGGCTGACGGCCTCGCCGCCGCTGTCACCCGTCCGGCGGCGAAGCAGCTGGCCCGGGACGCCCGAGTTTTGGCGCTTCCGCTTCTTATCCCGAAACGACTGGAGGAGCGTCGCCGGCGTCGTGTTGGTTGGCGTTGTTGCTCTCGCATCCCTATCGCCGCGGCCGTCGGGCTGAACAGCCTCTAGCGGATTCCTGCACAGGTCTACGAGCTCAGCGAGGGTGCGCATCTCGTCGGCGATGTATTCGGGCTTCAAGTGGCCAAACATGTAGTCGTCTGGGTGGCTGTCGTCGTAGCTGCATTCGATGAAGATGGCGCGCAGGTCGCCTCGCGCAATCTTGGGTGCGGCCTCTTCCCAGATGCCGCGGTTCCGTGGAAAAGGCGAGAGCCTGTCGGGCTCAACGTCGCCAAACATGAGAATTTCGGATCCCGTTTTGGAGTCGCGGAGGAAGTAGGCCGTCGAGTCGTACACGGGGGCCTGCGTCATTTGCGGCTCGCCCAGCATGGGCATGGGATGTCCAGGGGTGCCCGGGGGTGCGGGGCCGGGGGTGGTGGCGTTACCGAAGTTGGCCAGCGGGAAGGAGGAAGCGCGGTGATTTGGGAGGAGGGAGGGCGAGGGGTGTTGGATAGACCGGGGCGAGGCGATGTGGGAGTTGTGTAGGGTGTGATGGTGGTGGTGGTGTGGGTTGTGGCCGTGGTGATGGTATTGGTGCTGCTGGTGAAGCTGAGGTTGCGAGTGGGAGTGCGAGGGCGTCATGGAGGAGGCGTCGAAGGATGCGTAGCGGACGGGGGTGCCTGTGGTGGAGGAGTGGGAGCCGCGCGCGGGACGAGTGACGTCGACGGGGGCGCCGTGGGATATGGAGGCAGCTTTGACGCAGAGGTGCAGGGCGACTTCGACATAGCCTTTGCCGTGGCCCTGGCCCATGGCGGGGCTGCCGCCGTCGACGAGGCGGAGGTAGGTGATGAGACCGGCGCCCTGGTTCTCGTCCGACAGGTTAGGCCAGAGGACGTTGTTGAAGACGTGGTTCTTGAGGGCCTCCACGGTCATGGGCAGGCCAGCGACCTTTTTGGCGCGAGGTCCGCCGGGTAGGGCTGACGTGTTAACGACGAGGGCGCTGATGTGGTCAAAGTGCGGGTGGGTGATGAGGAAGGTTTCGAGCAGGTCGAGGTTGATGGTGGCAGCGTTCTTGATGGCGTGGGGCGACTCGAGCTCGAGGCCGGCAAAGGGACCGTCCTGCAGGATGTGCGGCATGGGGAGGCTGGCCAGGTCTGGAGGCTGCGTCTCGCATAGAATCTTGTAGATGGGGGCGAGGTGGACGCCGGCGTCGACGGACACGAGGGAGCCTCTCTGCCATTTTGCGGCGAGCGAGCGGACAAGGAAGGACGAGGTGTTGTTCTCGAGCGGGCCACCGCCGGAACCCTGGCGCAAGAGAGGTTAGCAGAGGGCAGCTAGGGGCAGAAGATTGGCAGCATGGAGCATGGAGGGGCAGCGACGAGGGGGTAGCATGTGGTGATGGAGGGGTTCGAGTCGAGGCAGGGCAAGGCAAGACAAGGCGAGGCGAGGCGTATGCGGGCGACGCGATGCTGGCCGTGTCACATCTCACAGATGCCCGGCGTGAAGCGAAGCGGGCCTCCGGGGGGACAGGACAGGGTCGGGTCGGGGTCGGGATCTGGGTTGGACGTACCAAGACGATGACCTGCAGGGCCGGGGCGCGGGACGCTCTCGACTCGGAGGTCCCATTCTCACGGCCCACCATGGTGGCCCGGAGCGCGCATGCGACGCGGAATGCCGTGCGACGCGGGTAGAGGCAGAGAGGGTTGATGCGAAGTATGCAAGCGGACGACGGCCGAGGTTCGAGGGTCTTGGGATGACGACGGGCGATTTGTCGGGCGGACCAACCACCGAGCGCGTAAGAGATGCGGTCGAGTCGAGTCAAGCCGAGTCGAAGCTGCGCCGGATGCGTGCGGTCGTCGAGTCGAGGGAACTACAGGTCGTCGTCCAGTTGCTTCAGCCAGCTGGTGGTCAAGTGTCAGGCGAGACAGGCGCGGGAGAGGTTGTTGATGCGAAACACCGTTGACGATTTGCGCGAACAAGGTTGGGGAATTGGTGGGCGACGGGGAAGGAGCGGAGGGGTGAAGATGAGGACGGCTGGACTGGAAAGACAAAGGGCTGTCTCTGCTGTCGGGTCGGGGGTGGTCCCTTCCCTTCTTCGTCGCAATGGAGGTGAGACGCGACGGGTGTAGTACTTGTACTGCTGGACGCACAGTACCTCCCCGGCGAGATAGATAGGCAGGGTACCTCAGGAGGGACTAGCGCCGGCTCGACGGGCTGGCGCAGCTCAGCGCGCACGCTGTCTTGTTCACCACGCCCGGGCTGGTCCGGAGGCACCCTTTCGTCTCGTCCACAGCCAACGATGTTCCGTCTCTTGATTGATGCGGAGAGGCTGGATGGACAGACAGGGCCGGACAGGGATAAAATCATGACTGATATGCGAGGGCATAGATCTGTACAAGTCGGACTCTGGTTTCCGTTATCCTCGCATGTCAAATGTGGTCTCAGCAGGACACATGGGACAAGGCCTGGACATGCCTTTCTACATTCCACCTAACATGCGATACCTGTCAGCATGTCCAGTCTAGCTTCAGCGGCACCGGGGTGGATGGGTGGGGCCCTGCAGGCGCACAAGCGCACGGACGATGCACCGCACCTGCACCTCCCCCGGCAAAGCGTCATCTTGGAGGCAGTGATGACCCAGAGGCTTGGCGGGGCTGTTTGGCCGTCCACCTCAAGGCGCCCGTCCTCTTAAGGCCGCTCAGCTTGAGTTACCGATGGCGTCGAAGCATGCAAGAATTTGTGCCAACCACCTGGGGCATGTTGGACATGTGGGATTGAATCAGACGGCAAAGTTGCTTGCTCAGATCGGCGGCGCGTGGGAGCAGGGTCCAAACAGTGGGCCCCCTCCGCCCGCTCGACCCTGGCCTTGGCCTTGGCCTTGGGGTCCATTCTGCCGTCGTCAGGTCATTTTGTTCTGACAGCTTGAACAAAGCTACCCTCTCTTGCCTGTCCTGTCGCCAGCCGCCGTCCTCGCTGCAGCCAACAGCATTGTCCCACTGGCATGCCGGCAGCCAAGCTTGCAGTCAACCCCCGCAGGCTTGTCGGGGTCCCCGGCGCACCCGCCTCCCTGTAATCGGCCACGCCGGCATCGCGACCTCGGTCTCACCGGGAGGCCTGCATGTTCCATGGATGCTCGACGTACCATTTACATCTTGTCCCCAGCCAAGCTGCCCGTTAGAGAGATCAAAGCGAAAACAAAAGAATTCAGCTGATTAGGTAGACTGTCAAGCCAACTGCCAGTTTTGTTTTCCCCCAACTCCCCAGCGACAAACTGGCAAATATCCCATCGCCATCATGTTCCCAAGCCCAAGTTCAATTTCAATTTCAATTTCAATTGCAACCCCAAATCCCCATTTCCAGATACGCCTCGATCCTTTGTTCCCCCACCGCAGACCAGTATTCCAAACAACCCGAAGTAGGCAAATCTCCCCAGGCTCTGGCGCATGTGGCTCAATCGGCCTACCACATGTGCCTCTCTATCTCCTCCTCGGTGGGCTCCATGTGTCTGAGAACCGGGGGTCGTCGTAAAAGCTGATATCCTGGATCACTGGGATGTATGGTGGTTCCGTATACCTTCCCTCGGTCACTTTGTCTGCAAAGTTGGTGTCCCAGTCGTTTTGCGGAGGCTGGGCTCCCGTAGATGCTGATTAGCACGGCTCATAAGCTGGCTGGATGCTTCTGCTAGTGGCCGAATGTCAGATACCGTGCTTGATTTCGTGAATACACAGAGCTGTATTCTTATACCACAATACAAGATCCGCGCGCACACTCCCAATTGTGGATTCCCCAACACACCCACGCCAAGGGAGGTCGCACTGGTGTGGTGCTCGACCTGATTGCTCCACTCACCAACCAATATGAATTTGGCTTTCTCTGCCAACAACAGATCGGGGGTATAGCGTAGTGGCAGCGCGTCAGTTTTCGGATTAAGAAAATCACTGAAGGCCGTAGGTTCGATCCCTACTATCCTCGTTTCTCTTTTTGTTCTTCTCACTTTTGCATTAACCTCCCCCGGGATTCCTCAACTATTTTCTTGCATCATTCCGCAGCTACTATTAATCTTTCACCGTCGCAGCCCACCTGATGATTGTCCGACTTTGTCTACATCCTGACATGGAGACACTCATCCAACCCGCGAAGCCATGCCGCGCTGCCTCATCATCCGGGGCACGCATTAACCGGGGATAGTGTTCACCAAGTCCGATTTATCCAAATCTTTTCATTATCTATCAATCGCTCTGTTGCCAGGCAGTAGCGGGATTTGGGGAGCGGATTGAGTGGGCGATAGGCCGGTGGCATCTTCAATGTTGTTCCCCGGCTTGCCTGCCACATTTACCCCTTTACTTCTTTATTCATCATCACCTTCAATTGATGGAATACGATTAAACATCAGGCGGGACTCACAAGCGCCTCGGCCCCAGCTGCCCGAGGTTATGATGGGCAAGTCCGGCACATACTGGCTCCTGTCCGAACCACGGCAGTCACCTATCAGCCAGAAACAGACAGATGTTTTTGTCTCTTCAGACTCATATCGATCGTATCTCAGAGCAAACAACGCAAGCTATGCCAGAAAGTGGCTCAGGATGCACGGAAACCACACGAGAAGTACGGAACTTGAGACATCCTGAGCCATCCATCCTCAGAAGGACAACAGGCCCGACACTAGAACAGCCCTGTCTTTGTGATCCTCAACGCAGCAGCATATTGAAGTAGATTGCCCACCACAGAACCCGGAATCCGAGCCAGGCTCTTTCGTGCCCCTCTGCCATCCTACTTCGCTCCCACTCCCACTGCTTCCAAGCACATACGACCATACCCATTGGAAAATTCGGGATCCCGTCCGCTCTCCCATAGACAAGCCAATGAGGGCTGGATTAGTAGTTGGGTNAGCACATACGACCATCCCCATTGGAAAATTCGGGATCCCGTCCGCTCTCCCATAGACAAGCCAATGAGGGCTGGATTAGTAGTTGGGTCGGTGACGACCAGCGAATACCCGGTGTTGTATGTGCTTTTTGAATGTAGTTCAACTAGGCCTTTTTGGGGTGGCTTCAAATAGCCAAGGCGTAGCCGACCAATGTCTCCAAAGGCCTTACTTCATAGTCGAGCTCAGTGAGTAACCCAATGAATGTATCGCAGTGAAGTAATGAAGGACACATTTTGCTATAGTAAGATAGAAAAAAGCAAATCTTGCCACCCTATTAAACGCAAGTTTGGGCCGTTGGGTGACGGTGTAGGCTGTAGACCCCAGAATTGGTCCCGGGCAGGGCGCCGTAAACACGACTTGCTTACGCCTCTGTCCCCGTTCTCCATGCCGGATGCGCATCGTCCCACATCCTCTCTTGCGCTTTTTTGAATTTTGCGAAGAACTCGCTTCCATCGTAAACGTTGCCCTGTCTCACGAATCCCACCTCCTTGATGGTGAAGGTTTCCTCGAGGTTGACCCAGCAGTCAGGCATGAGATATGTGTTCTCTGGGTTACCAAAGCGTACCTTGACATACGTGGTCTCGGTATCTGGCTCCGTTTGGACCTGGTCCGCTCCCGGAGTCGGAACGGTGACGCGAGCGTGACGCAACAAGAAATCTTTCCGTGGCTTGAAGTTATGGCAGCACTGCAAGGCCACGCAAACGTATTTGCTACCGCTCTTTCCCATGACGATCATAGTCCTGTTTGCGATTTGTGCAGCGTCGTCGTCCACGATGGTAAAGAGATCACCACTTTCGAGGTGTTCGAAGTCGTACGTGACGTGAGGATCGATTGATCTTGTTATGACATGATAAGGATGTCTAGCCGAGGAGGAGGTTCTGTTGATTTTGGAGGGTCCCATGTCTTCAGTCTTATCAGACTCCGTCGATCCAATAGCACCCTCGGTCTCGCTCTGTGCAGCCGACGACGCGTCCGAGTGCCAATTCGGTTCGTGACGGGGTGAGCGAGGGACAAGGGAAGGGCTTCCAATCCCACCGGAAGATCCAGTTTCGTCGTCGTCGATGGACTCGTCGATGGACTCGTCGATGGACTCGGAGTCAGAGTTTGAGGCGTGTGGCCGGGGATCAGAAGCCGTATTATAGCGGGGTTGTCCTTCGGCTGAAAGCCGCGGAGATGGGGACGGGATGCCTAACCCCAAGGATCCCGTGGCTAGCCCTGTTTATTTTGTCAGTTGGCGTACATAGAGACTGAGTAGATCATGACTTTCAATGACATGTATCTAGGCATGAGATGTCAAGCCATACGAATCGGGGCGCTGGGCAACACAAGCGTGGCAACATCTGGGGCAGACCATAACATAATGGGCTACCCTTGTTCCCATACGGCATGTGCATCGAAGAAATTTAGAGAGACGAGGGATGAGGAAGTCGCCGCCCATAGGGCTTGGAGAGGAAACGAAAGGGGAGGGTGTTGAAAATCAGATCTAATGGTATACTGACTGGAGTTACCAGAGCTACGGCTGAAGCTGCTCACGATGTTCTGGTTGCCTGTCTGAGATATGGCTATCTGGTATAAATTCTTGTACAAAAAATTGGTGATGTGTAAAGTCTGGTGATCTCTCCGAGGTGTTCGTGATTGGGCGTCCATGAGTACCTGACGTCGGCACTAGACAGATCACGGCCGACACACGTGGTGGAACAGGTGTTGCATGGGGTGATGCCGCCATCAGGTTGGCATCCGACCTCTGTCCCGCCCTACTTATACCGGGCTTCAAGCATTCGGGGCGCCGAACCACCCAAGTGGCCAGCCAGAGGGGCTGCCACCGAGGCGGTCGCCTCACCCTGACCTGCATCCAGATAACGCCGCATATTCGCCGAACCGTTGATTCGCCAACAGAAGCAAGACGAGGGGTTAGATGGATTTTGTGTCAGAAAGGCGTGGCAGACCGTCCATCTGCAGGCCCTTCACCGAATGCACGGCCTGCAGATAACATATGCGTGCCAAGGGTGGCGAATGAGACCGGCAGGCACCCAGCGAGGCAACCACCGGCAATGACTGGCTAAATGCAAGGTGTTTGCCTTCCGAAGAAGAGTTAAGAGGGCTGTCACACGGACCGTCCGGACAGCAAGCAGACGGGCATACGTGTTCCCTGCTCCTTTGAAAGCGCGCCCTCATCGTCTCTATCGTCGACATACTATAGAAAACGTTGCATCCAAGTCGCTCTTGCAGGACACTTACTGCCAAGCAGCTACTTTCCAGTCACAGACATCACCCACAGACACGCACACATCCACCTGAGCCTTAGATGGAATCTGCTGGTCTCGCCATTGGGAGCGTCGCCCTCGTGAGCCTCTTCTCATCTTGCGTCGAGCTACTCACCCTCCTGGAACAGGGTCGAAGCTGCACCCGAGATGTGCGGATCGCCATGACGAAGCTTCGGCTTCTCAGAAAACGTCTCGAGAACTGGGGCGACAAGATGCAGTCTTGCTCGCTTGCTGGACGGGCAGAAGACGCGATGGTTTCGAATACCGAGCTGGAGCGCGACAGCCTGATTTCGGAGAGCCTGTGGGGGATCAGGGGCCTGCTGGGAAGCACATCTCAGCTCTGCGGGAAGTACGGCCACTGGCTGCCTGATCTCGGCGACAAGGGTATCTTTCCCTTATTCGCTAACGACGCGCCGGCTGCCACACCAACAATACGGCCGGGCGAGTGCCAGCATGAAAGGGGGGGTGGTGCGCGTGGTTCGCAATCGAGCGCCGCCCGCAAGGGCACATCCATCAACTCCAGCATATCGCCCAAGTGCCAGTCACGTCCAGGAGAGAACTCATATACAGTCCCGCCCCTGGGCTCCGGTGCCACAGCCTTCTCGCGTTCCCTTCGACAAATCCGTCTCAAGTTCGCCTGGGCCGTCTTTGACCGGAGGCAGTTTGAAAGCTTCATAGTCGACCTGGATTTTCTCATGAGCAACCTTGAAAAGATCAGCATTGGCAAAACCATGTCACAAGGTGAGCAGGCTCTGGTTTCCTCACGGTTGTGTTACTGGGCGAAAGTGCCGCAGCACTTTCGGTGCCACGCA
>JACAFV010000069.1:0-12685 GCA_014635975.1 Plectosphaerella sp. P0831
CCCCCGCCCTTCTTGTTCCTCGTACAATGACGTGCCAGTCTAGGTCCATCCTCATCCAACTCAAAACACCCACCCCGACGACAACCATTTCCAAACCACGGCCCCGTCACTCGCCATATCCCCCAGATGCTTCCCTAGGTGCTAGCCGCCGTCGTGGTCGGCCCCGTCTTCTCATTGGCATCAGGCGCCTCGGATGATCCCGAGTGCCGCGACTCCTGCCCATCATCCACCGCCGGCTTGGCCTTCATGAACGGCCAATGACCCTTGACCTCCTTGAAACGCAGCAGCACCAGCCACGACATGACGAAGATCCAGTACACGTTGTACGAAATGACGGATCCGTACGTCGCCGAATTCTGCCAGCCAAAGATGGCATTGAGAATGCCCCAGCCGCCACCACCGTTGATCGCGGGGTTGCAGCACTGCAAGGAATCAGCATGATGTATCCAGAGGGATGGTACTGAGGACTCACGTTGAGATGCCAGACACTCTTGTCGATATCATAAGAGCCCGGCCCACTGCCGACCTCTGCCGCATCGCCACCGACAGCCTTATTCCACTCCTGCGCTTCAAAGAACCACACGGCGCGAGAAAAGAGGCCCGCCGCCACGAGATACAACAGACACGTCGAGATGACCAGGAACACCTGGATGCGCGTCGACGCACCACCGCGATACAGCAAGTATCCCACAGCAATGCCAGCGAGCAGTCCAACAATGACAGGCAGCGGCACCGACGAAGCCGGGGCGGAAAACGTCACGCCAGCGACGAAGATGATAGCCTCGATGCCCTCACGCAGGATGGTGATGAAGGGCAGCACGAACATGACGTACTTCTCAGCCAACCGCTTGACCCGGCCCTTCTTCCGATCACCGCCCTTGGGGACCTCGAGGGCCCGCGCCAGCTTGACGCGCCACTTTTGCTGCATTCGCCCAACACGTAGGAGGGCGACGCCCATGACTGTGATGATGATGGCTGCGAAGAGGGCAAAGGCACCTTCGTAGTAGTATTCGTTGGCTTCCCAGCTGGAACGGCCGACGGTGTAGAAGACGCCGATGATGGCGGCGGCTACGATGAGGCAGATCAGCAGGCCTATGCCGACACCGAGCCAGACCTGGAACTGTTAGTTGATGGGTGCCATTGAGGGTGTGGTGATGCTGTGCCTACCTGTCTGCGGAGGATCTTGTACACCCGCTGGTCGCCGTCGGGGCCGCCCAGGGCCTGCTTGAGGAAGGCCAAGAGCACCGATACGATAATGACCGTCTCCAGGGTCTCTCGGAAGACCACGAGGAAGACAGGCACGGCAAAGACGTTGACCGTCATGATGCTGGCTAGATGTCTTCTAGTTCAGACTGCCTGGTAGGTGTTTGCTTCTGGTGGGGAGAAGGGCACTGGAGGCCAAAGGTGATGAGGAAGAGGAGAGCACGAGGAGGAAGAAACCGGGCGAGCTTGTCCTCCCCGACGGACAGGACGCCCATATCAACCGCTCGCACAACACTGTTGATCGGCTGATCCCCCCGCCCAATGGGACCGCCACGGCTCGGGCGATTATCGCGGCCGCCCACACCTCCCGGAAGGACGGCACCCTCCCATCGCCCTTCTTCGCGGGGTCCTCTCGCGCCGTGGTGCCATCCCATGTGCGCTAATGCAGCGGTAGTGTTGCGGGAAAAGCTTGTCCTGAGCCCATCCCTGCGGCTGAAAGCTTGTCAGTCGCTTCCTTCACCCAATGGGCGCCCGCTTTGATCCGTAGAGCCGGGCAACAACGCCTGAGACCAGTGCCGGACTTGTTCTGGTCTTTGGGTCGGTTGGTTTTAGGGGTCCACGGGGCGTCGTGATGCTCTGACTCAAACGTGCCGTCGTTGCCGATCGAGGCCAATCATTGTCGTGAGATGGACGCCTCGCGTGGTCGGCTAGAGCGAGATGGTGGTGCCGTCTGCCGATTATCAGATTGATAACGCGGCCGGCGCATCGCACCACGGCATCGACGGTGCCATTCTGTGTGTTGGCCGTCTCAGCGCCCCATCCGCACTGCGGCCAGCCGAAAGGGCGGAGGGTAGGGTTCATCAGGCCGAGGAGGCCCAGGCAGATGAAAGGGGAGTCTGCTCTCCCCCCTCCCCTCGATCTGTCTCTCTCGCCACCAGACTCGAGGATCATTTGCAGCAGTTGAGCATTGTGCAAGTCCAGTGTTTTGCAGAGATGAAGTTTCTTCTCATTGCCATCGGGTCGGCATGGCCTGTACTCGCGGCGACGGTTTCGTATGACTTCAAGATCGGCTGGGTCACCGCGAACCCCGACAAGGCGTTTGACAGACCCGTCATTGGCATCAACGGGCAATGGCCTATTCCTCGTATCGAGGCCAACATTGGCGACAATGTCATCGTCAATGTTCAGAATGACCTGGGGAACCAGTCGACATCGCTGCACTTTCACGGCCTCTTCATGAACGGCACCACCCACATGGATGGCCCGGCTCAGGTGACGCAGTGTGAGATTCCCCCAGGAGTCTCCTTCACGTACAACTTTACTGTAAGTCTTGTCACCGAAAATGACGCTTCCTTTGCTGACACCCTCCAGATCGATCAGCCAGGCACGTACTGGTATCACTCGCACACGCACAGCCAGTACCCCGATGGTCTCCGCGGTCCCCTTATCATCCACGACCCCGACTCGCCTTACAAGGATGCCTACGACGAGGAAATGATTCTGACGCTCTCGGACTGGTACCATGACCAAATGACCACCCTGATCCCCAAGTTCATGGCAAAATCCAACCCCACAGGCGCAGAGCCAGTGCCCAACGCCGCCCTCATGAACGAGACGCAGGATTTGTCCATTGACGTCCAGCCTGGTCGCACCTATCTCGTTCGAGTCGTCAACATGGCCGCTTTTGCAGCGCAGTACGTCTGGATCGAGGGGCACAATATGACCATCGTCGAGGTTGACGGCGTCTACACCGAGCGCGCCGAGGCTAGCATGATCTACCTGTCGGCCGCGCAGAGGTGCAGCTTCCTCCTGACCACGCGCAACGATACGACGGAGAACTTTGCCATCGTGGGCAGCATGGACACGGTAAGTTTGGCTGGTCGAGAACGATGAAGCGCATGCTGATATGACCCTCTAGGATCTCTTCGATCAACTCCCCGACGACCTCAACTGGAACGTCACCGGCTGGCTCGTCTACGACAAGCAAAAGCCACTCCCCTCTCCCGCCGTCGTCGACGTCTTCGAGCCCTTTGATGACATGACCCTCGTCCCCCAAGACGGACTTGAGAAGTACCCAGAGCCCGACCACGTCGTCGAGCTCTCAGTTATTATGGATAACCTCGGTGATGGTGCCAACTACGCCTTCTTCAACAACATCAGCTACAAGAGCCCCAAGGTGCCTACGCTCTACACGGTACTGACGGCAGGAGACCTCGCCACAAACGCAGCAGTCTATGGCGAATATACCCACCCGTTCGTGCTGGAGAAAGATGAGATTGTCGAGATTGTGCTCAACAACCTTGACCCGGGCCGTCATCCGTTCCATCTCCACGGACATCACTTCCAGGCCCTGCACCGATCGGAGCCGGAGGCCGGCACGGTTGCTGACACTGGCGTGGGAGAAGCGGACTTTCCCAAGGTGCCGATGAGGCGGGATACGTTGGTGGTTTGGCCTAATGGGAACATCATCATGCGCTTCAAGGCGAATAACCCAGGTGAGTCGCAATCATCATCTCGGTACTGAAGCGACATGCACGCTGACCCAGTGTAGGTGTCTGGCTCTTCCACTGCCACATTGAATGGCACGTCACGTCCGGCCTGATGGCGACATTCGTAGAGGCTCCCTTGGACATCCAGAAGAGCCTCGTCCTCCCGCAAGACCATCTCGATGCCTGTTCGGCAGGTCAGATCCCGACACAGGGCAATGCGGCTGCCAACACCAAGAACCTGCTGGACCTTAGCGGTCAAAACGCTCCTCCGCCGCCGCTGCCGGCAGGGTTCACGCCCCGGGGCATCGTGGCGTTTGTCTTTAGCTGCATCGCTGGAATTCTAGGTGTCATTGTCGTTGCGTGGTACGGATTGGCGAAGCCTGCTGGCGCAGAGGTAGAGGCAGAGGCGCTGCATTCGAACGTGGCTATCGGGTCGGAGGGCGTGTGGCCGGGTGGTGTGTCCAAGGGAGAGGCTGGCGCTGAGGCGGGGGTGGGGAGGACTGCTTGACGGGTGGTTGAGGATCCCAACGGGGAAATGGGTAATGAATGAGTTTGTGAAAGTGCGAAGCAGATAGATTGACTAACAGGCTGCTGCTATTGATCGCGATGATGGCGGCTGGTCGTGTCGCTGTATAGTGGTCAGATGCGGGGATAATTCAGGGGTTAGGGGCTGTACTTACTGCGTCTCCGGGTTGTCTCAACACCAAAGGATCCGACCATCACGATCAGCCCAAGGCCACTGCCATTTCCTCCAGCGCCAGTTAGAAGGGTAATACTCAAGCGCATCTGTTTATGATGACTTTACTACAAACACCGATTGCCTGCAAACCGTCGTCAAACCATGGTCGATGTCCTGAACCACGGAACCAACTTCGACCGGCTACTGCCCAGCTCTTCAGTCTTGAAGACCATTCTGTCCGACAAGGCCTATCGTTCGTCAACAGAGCATTGAGCTCCCGAGCGTCCTCTTCGGCTTATCATATCAATTGGTTGCCCCTCATCAACCTCGGTGCACCACAACACCAACCCCGCCTCTCTTCAGTGACCTGGTGATCCATTGCCCCGCCATCCCCGGATGACCCGTCCGCCTAGCGGCGTCAGCAAAAGGATTGCCGACACTCGCTTCCAACAATGCAATGGGCACGGCCGGCCGCGACAAACGGTCCGACGATGCCTCGTCTGGGGTCAGCGGCCTATCACGACACCCGCCGGCGCCAAGGCGGGAGGGGCAGCCTTCGTTCCAGCGGCAAGCCATTGCCATCCATGTAGATGCAGATGCAGCAGTTGCTGTTGCAGTTGCATCGCGGCGGTCCCTCCACGGGGCCGTGCTCGTGTCTGTGTCTGGGGCCTGGGCTGTTGGTAGGTGCTGTGGGATGGGTGGGTGGTGCGGTGCTGCCCCGGCCGCTCTAACTCGATCCGCCAGTCATGCTGCAGGATGGCGCCCGCAGGGTTTGGGGGAGGGTGGTGGTGCGGTTGGGGGTGGTCGGGGGCGATGGGACTTTGCGGTTCGGCTGGGGGCGGGCTGTCGTGCCCCGGGGGGAAATTGCATTGGCCGCAGGGATAAGCCGAGCGGCATTTGCTGGCTTTGCCCATGTTTTGTCGGCCACACTCTCGGAGGCCAAGACATGCCGGACCTGGCGGGAAGGTCGGCGGGCAGGGCAAGACTGGTAGCGATCATCCCATGGTCGCCAAGGTGTCAGACAGATCAGATGCAATCACTTGGACAAGCAGACATCACAAGAGGGAACGGAAAGGATAGCGTGATCGTATGTATTTGATAGAGTAGCAGACTTGGTCTACCATCTGTCTCGTCACATTAGAAGTGCCTTTTGAAGCGCTGGCACTGAAGACCAGCACTGCTCAGGGCGAATAAAGAACGCGCTCGCTTGGGGTATTTGAGTATGTGGTTTTTGCATGGTGTTTTGGGGCCCAAGGAATCATCATCAGAATAGTCAAGGGTTTGCAGAGCAGACGCTCTAAACGTTCTGGACGTTGACGACATCGCCGTACTGGTCGACAGCAATCTCCTTCTTCTGGGTAGAAGCCTTAACGGGGTTGGGGGCGTGGAAGACCTCGTCGAGTTCCTCGAGCTGTGGGAAAGGGGTTAGTAAAAGGCGCGAGCAAGACTAGGGAGAAGATGAAGCTTACAGTGCGGCCCTTGGTCTCGGGAAGGTAGAAGTAGATGACGGTGACCTGGACGGCGTCCCAGACGGTGAAGATGATGTAGGTCTTCCAGCCGAGCTTCTCCATGGAGACGGGCCAGGCGAACTGGTTGAGGAGACCAGCAACGTTGACGGCCAGGGAGGAGAAGGCCATGCCCTTGGCGCGCATCTCGAAGGACAGGACCTCGACGGGGTACAGGGCCTGCAGGGGGGTGATACCGACGGAGTAGAAGGAACCGAAGAGGAAGATCATGGCCAGGCAAGCGCGCGAGGCAGACTCGTTGTTGTAGAGGGTCTTCTCCTTGCCCTTTTCATCGACACCAGTGTACTTGGACTTGTCGAGGACACCAGAGGCAATGGTCATGCCGAGCCAGATAACGGTGACGGCAGTGAAGGAGAAGAGGAGCAGGGGGCGACGGCCGACGCGGTCGACGAGAAGGGCACCACCGATGGCGCAGAGGAACTGCTGGCATGAGTTGATGAGGGTGATGTTGGCCTGGGCTTTCCAGCCGGTGTAGCCGGCGGTGTCGAGGACGGAGCCGAGGAAGTAGGAGAGCACGGCGTTACCGGCCCACTGACCGAAGATGGAAAGGGTGATGTTGCATCCCAGACGGTAGATGGAGGCGCGGTCGCGGAAGAGCGCCCTGTAGTCCCACCAGCGCTTGTCGGCACCGTCCATGTCGAGGAGCTCCTCGTACTCGTTCATCTGGAGGGAGACCCAGGCCGAGTCGGGGTTGCCGAGACCGTGGTACTTGGTCAGCATGGCGCGGGCAGCCTCCTTCTTGTTGTTGACGTAGAGCCAGCGAGGAGACTCGGGGAGGAAGAAGACGAAGATGCAGATAAGGCCGGAGAAGAGGCACTGGAGCCAGGTGATCAGGCGCCACGAGGCGTCACCGGGGATGTGCTCGAGAGCGCCGCGCGAGGCACCGGAAGCGAGGATGGCGCCGGAGAACCAGAGGGTGTTGTACATGGCACCGACGACACCGCGGTAGGCGGGGTGGTTGATCTCAATGACGTACATGGGACCGGCGGAGGCGGCGATGGAGACACCGAAACCGAGAAGGAAGCGACCGCCCATGAACTGGCCCTCGACGTTGGCGAGACCCTGGATGATGGTGCCGATGATGATGATGATGGAGCCGAAGAACATGCCCCAGCGGCGGCCCCAGGTGTCGATGGCGGGTCCGACGAAGGGAAGAGCGACGACACCACCGATCTGGTACATGGAGGAGATGATACCAGCCCAGATACCCTTGTTCTCGACGTTCCACTTCTCCTGGAAGGCGGGGTTCATGAGCAGGTTGTTGATCAGCGAACCATCGTAGCTGAGGATGTTAGCTGGTTGAACGGTGGTGTAGGGTTAAGGGTGTGGACATACCCGTTCATGGTGGAGCAGAAGAAGCCGACGATGGAGGCGGCGTAGAGGAGGATCTGCTGCTTGGTCCAGGGCTTGGGGTTCTCCTTGAACATGGCCTCGGAGAAGGCCTCGTTACCGCGGATGACCTTGGTCTCGATCTGCTTCTTTGGGGTTGTTAGTGTTGTCTGGAGGTCAGGACAGGGTGGTTCGGACTCACCTTGTCGGCGCCATCATCGTGAGGCTGGACAGAGTCCACGGTGTCGATCTTCTCAGACATGACTGGAGTGGTGTGCGGCGAGCGCTGCCGTGCGGGTCCTCTCTGTGGTCGGGATTCTTGGAGGGGAGGCAAGAGCCGGGTTGAGGGATGAGGGATGAAGAGAGGAGAATGGGGATGTGAGGGCGGGACGACGGACGATTTTATGATTTTCGAAGCCGGGTGTCAGGTCAGGGTCGGGGTGTACTACGACGGGACGAGGGCAGAGATGGCTTTCGGATCGCGCTGCCTCGAGGCCGGGCCCAAAATGGATGGATGGATGGGGGGAAGGGAGCAGGGGTAGGTGTTGGGCCAGGGGGTGATGGTGTGTGTGTGAGGATGGTTGTTCGATGGATGGCATCTCCCCGTCCGTGGTCACGGTCACGGTCAAAGGGCCATTGGGGAGTCGAAATAGCGCCTACCTCCTAGCCTGGGCCGGCCAGAGACTGAAGATGGCACATTCAGAGGTGCACACTTCCAGACCATCCCCGGCCGCACCACCACCCCCCTTGACCCCTGGAGGGCGGCGTGGGGCCCGGGATCTTTGTCTGAGGGCTCCGGTACGAGTAGGCCCTGGGAGTGGGGACTGGACTTTGTAAAGGTACCTTTCGGCTGGCCAGAAGTCCCTCCGATGAGCTTGGGTGCAGCAGGTTGGTGGTGATTTTTGCGGCGAGGCAACAAATGGGATTAGGTGTGGCGGCAGGCCGGCAAGGTGCATCCCTCACCCGTTCTTGTCCTGTGCCTGTACCTGCCTTCCTGATGGTCACACCACAATCTAAGGGAGACGTTCTCGGCTCAGGGGGAACACTCAGGCGAGAGGCACTCGCTGCAGAGGCGAGGCCAGGCGAGACGGGTTCGCCGTCCCCCCCTTAACGCCTCGCCCCTCCCATTCGCGTGGTCCGTCGGTCACTGCAATATCTGTCCCAGTCCGTTCCGTCCCCTCGGAGCAGATCATCTCGGACAGAGGCAGTACGAGGCAAGCCTCGAGGTCCAGTCTCGTCCCCAGATTTCACGGGTTGCGTTGCTCCGCTGCCAGGACCCGGTGTTTGGTGGGTTCTGCGGGACGGTCAAACGGGCGGACCAGAGTCCAGGGAACTAGCGAAGTTGGGGGATGCCTCAAGGGGGGTGCTGTGTTGGAGGGACGGATCGGACGAGATGGATGGGCGGGCTAAGACTTCCGAAGCTTTTCGTCCCAATGCTTGTCCTTTGCCGGCTGGGGGTCCTCTTTTGCTTCGTTGAAGCAGCACGAGGGGTTGAGCTGAATCCGGGGTCGGGACGCGGAGAGGTGCAGATGCTCGCTCGCCAGGAGGAAAAATAGGCTCGGGCTCGGGAAATGCTTGACGTGCCGTGGTCGGGCCGTCATTCCTGGAGAACGGGACTGACCTGACGGGGAGACAGCGGGAGGTGAGTGGTGCCATTTCCAGCGCTTGAGCTAGCCCCTTTCTCACGAACTGTCCGCACTCTGAGTACCTACACGATGAACTCCCCACACGCCACAGCATGGGATGGGGAAGCTGGAGCAAGACTCGGAGGCGTCCAACGGCCAGGCCAGGCGAGACGAGATCGAGACTGGCCAGTGGCAGGCAGTTAGGCAGGCAGATGAGGGACAGGGCTTTCATGGGCAGGGGTCGACGCTGGGGAACAAACTCGGCGAGTCGCAGGCCTCTCTCAGCACCCCTCGCAACGAATGATTCCCAAGCAGGGGAATACAAGTACTCCCCCCCCGACCAATCGATGCTCAGTCCCCAGGTCAGATCCTCCACCCCCGTTCCCCGTCGGCCGACATCGACTAAGCCTATCTGAATGTCGGGCCGCCTTCCTCCGCGCTAACCACGGCCTCGAAGCGGAGAGATTGGCAGGGGTTCGCTTCTTTGATGTTTGTCACTTGTCCGTCCCCCGTAACGACGGGTGCGCCTCGCCGCGGTCAGGCAAGGCAAGGTCCGCTCAGGTCAGTCAGACCATGCCAGACCGGTCATGCATGTTGCCGGGAGTCATCTCCTGAATCGACAGAGCGGGCACATGCCGCCGTAGGATCGATTCCTTCTTTTTTTCTCTGGCATCCATCCCGTTGAGGAATATTGACGGGAAATACAACACCCAGATCGGGTGCTTCGGAAGCATGGACCACCAACATCACCAACATCACCACCACCATCACACAATCCGGGCCGATGAGTTGCGGCACAGCAATTGCCAGTCCAGCTTCCATTTCTATTCCCATCACAAATCCTTCAACGCTAACCTCGGCCCCCCGGATGCTGCTGCTTCTCGCCTACCGTAGCCCCAAACGGGGCCGCTGCCGCCCATCCCTCCCTCGCATCTGCCCTGGCCAGTGGCTCCCTCAGAATCATCGGGAGAGGCGCTCGCCAGCGCACCTCGTGACCGCCAACGGGGTCCATGCTGCATACCACTGGTCTCTCCACCATCGTTGAGCGGCCCGGCAGCCAGCGCCACGTTTCCCTCGGCCCATCGGCAAGTCAACGACACAAGCAGCACAGGCACGAGCACCAACCACCAGCTCCAGCACCAGCACACATCGGCAGTCAGCTCAGCTCACATCACCCCTAGCAAAATTAAGTGCTCACCTCCCCCCTTGCCGCGGCAACCAACCCCTGCCACCCTCTGTCGACTCACGGCGCCCGCAAGTGGCTTGAAAATCTGCTGGTCATCTAGGACACTCATCCTTCCGCGATGCCGCTCTCCTCCGAACGGCATTGGTTCCTCCCCCCCCTGTGGTTGGTCCTTATGACTGAACAAAACTGTCCTCGTGCCGCCTACCGGCCAGGGCCAGATGCCCACTCCTGTTCGCGTGTGAGCCGATCGGCCGGCCGAGTCCATCCATGTCAGTCAGCCTTTGCCACGGTATCGCTCGATATGGCCTCGCACCGCCATGCCTTGGAACCAACAGCCAACACCAAAGGCCTCGCCACGCCACGCGGTTGGCTCGACCGGTCCCGGCGCCATGGCAGGCGGAAAACTCCTAGGCATTCTTGGGCAAGCAGCCAAGCATCAGCCACAACGCCCTCGGCGGCTGCGGTAGAAGCTTGCCCGTCTCGGCCTACCATCCACCACAGCCGTCGCGTCGCACAGCACCTCTTGAGATGGCCAAGAACGAAATCCAAGAGGCCAAGACGGCGCTTCTGCACAAACCACGCCGACACATCCACGCCAGATCCAAAAGATAGACCCGCCGTCTCAACAACGTCGCATGCCGCCATCCGCTCCGGCCGACTGAACCGCTCTGGCTCTCGATATATCGCGGCTTGATCCAGATCGACGGAGACACATGGCCACCGGCCAACTACTACCACCTGCAGACCCCTCACCTCCCCAAAGACAGCCAACGGGAGGAGCCAACTGCATTTTCATTGCCCGTCCTTCCGGCCAACCCCAGACGGGGGACGGAGACGAGGGGCTGCCCCAGGTTCCCTAGCACACCCCCTGGTCGTCCGGTGTTCATGTCTGCTATACACCCTCCCCACCTCCCCCCCAGGCCGTCCGGCAGGGAGCGAGACGCATCCGTACCGGAACATGCAACGCCAGGTGGTCGACGACAGTAACGTGGCGTCCCGCTCATTTGCGGAGGCGCGCCTACCATCTCCTGTGGCGAGATTTGGCAGATACTGTGGGCTGACTGCCCTCGCTTCCAGACCATCAGGTAGATCTCGTCTGGGCCTGATGCTTCTCCTTGTGCATGTGCATGAGCTTTATCTGTTGGCATCTGGTTCGAAAGGATTCATGTATCCCATATTCAGCCATGAGGCATATCCCCATGCATCTGTCCTGATCCAGCCTCTCACGGCTGGATGCTGCCCGGCCTTCCGGCCCCGGAGAGATGTGCCTGGATCACGGGAGGGCACATTTTGTCCACGCCGCAGGCCGGCATGCGAGTGATCCCGAACGCCCCGTGCTCACTCACAGGAACGGGCACGCCAAGCTTTTCGTGCGGCTGTGGCTCACGATAGATGCGGAGAGTGGTGGGCGGCCTCGCGGAACCAAGCAAATGCAGGTGCAAGATGAGTCCTGATGCCAACTCACCACCCCCCCTGGCCATGCACGAGCAATATCTTCGGCGGGTCTTGCAGGAAGAGGTTGCAGGATTTTGATGCTATACATATAGAGGGTAACCGCGAAAGGTCCTCGGAGCGTCGCGCCAAGCGTGGAGGACCGACCCAGCCCGTTGGGTGCTAGCATGGGGGAGGTGGAAGGGCCTGCCGAAGTTCCGCTCGGCGCGTCCACGCGAGCTTTGGGCCGTGAGACGCGTTGGGTTTTTTTTTTGTGCTCGCAGCTGCATGGTCTGGACCGGAGTCGTCCGGGAAGCGCGGATGGTGGGTAGTGGTGTTGTGTTGGTCAGGAGGGCGAGAACCGTGACATTACAAGTCAAGCCATGGCAGCTCTTGGCACAAGGGATCGAGTTCTGGGTTTCCAGATGGGGGATTTCGCTTTTGGAAGGCGCCTTTCCCCTCAGGCCTTGCTCATCACTCCCTCTTTTTCTGCCTCGCTTCCAGGTCCCGCCCCTTCGCCCATCAGTTCAGGCTTCAGTGGCGACTCGGCTCCTCCGGCGGTGCCTCGCCTACCCCGAGACCCCAAGCGACTCGCTTCAGCGGTGATCAGCGGAAATAGTTCCTTTCGTGTGTTGCATTGCTGCAAGATCGACGGGGTGGCCAGCGGTGGCTCCAGTCGGAACAGGTATGTGTACCTCACGCCATCAGTCAGACGCCGAGGCGATCCTTCGTGGGCAAGGTCACCAGACCATCAGGCCGATCAACTCTACTAACTCTGTGTATCATAGCCAGCAAGCCTCAACTTGTCAGTCTCGAGGTCGATCAAACAACTATTGCTCCGTAAGCGAAACTGCGTCGAATCAACAAAGCGAGGGTCACGCCCAACCTCACTCGCTCGTCCAAAAGCACTGCCACTCTATGTTCATCAATACTTGCTCTCGGTTACTACAGTAGCTGTCTCTCACTTGTCTCTCGTCATGTGCTCGCAAGTCTGATCGACAGGCGTTACAAGAGATGCCATTCACAGACGAGTACCGCCAGCTTGCCGCATCTTCCGAGCCAACAACCCCCTCCTTGGGCACTCGCTGCCGATGTTTCCGAGTCGCCACGTAAACAGTCGCCATAGTTCACCTTCGAAATCATTTCAATCGGCACAGTATGCCGAGTTTATTTCGTGGCGTGTCCATCAGAGAGGCGAATCGCCTTGAATCATTGAA
>JACAFV010000069.1:12809-131009 GCA_014635975.1 Plectosphaerella sp. P0831
GAACCGCTCCGACAATCCCCAGCCTCCCCTCCACCGAATCTACCCAGACAGCCTCGTCTCAACATACTCAAAGTCCTACAACGGTCAGCCAAGCCTCCCTCCAAGATCGTGGTACTCACCGCCGGGTTAAGAATCGGCATCCCCGATCCAGTGCTGTAGATCCCAAAATGCGTGCCGACAAAATTCTGCCACCCCTCAATATGCCGCTGCAAATCCTCATTGCTCACCGAAGCGAGCCATCGCGGCGCCTCACAGCCCGTCGCATACCCGAGGACGTAGCCATCCCGCTTCGCCTCGATGTACAGCTTGACCGGCTTGCCAGCCGCGACTTCCCCGTCCTCGACGATGGTCGTGTTGAGAGTCGCTTCGGGGCCGGTGCGGGTATGCACCACAATAGCGCGCTGTCCGGATGTGGTGGACCGTGTGACAGCGATCTCGTTGTGGTAGTGGATGCTGAGGTAGACGGTCACGCCAGCCTCTTGTCGTACGTTCCGGGGGTCAAAGACGCTCAGCTTGGTGCTGAAAGTTGTCTCGAGGTCGACCTGCTTGCGCAGCAGAGCTGCTGGTGTCTCACGGTGGGAGAGGGTGTAGACATTGCCGTGTAGACGCAGCTTTCCAGGGACGGACTTGAAATCTCGGAAGTCCTTGTAGGGCGCTCGGAGGTAGTAGTACTCTTTATCGACCAGACTGCCGTCAAAGTCGTCACGCCAGGACGTCGGCCGCTCGAGATCGTAGAGCACGTCGGGGTTATGTTCGACAATGGCCTCGTTGTTGTTGAAGACTGGCCAGCCATCCTTCCAGGAGACCGGGCAGAGGAACGTTTCTCTTCCGAGCTGCGGCTTGCCAGACGCGTCGCGGGGATTCTGCGGGCGTGTGGCCAGGAAGACGGCCCACCAAGAGCCATCGCTGGCCTGGGCAATGTCGGCATGGCCTGTTGAGAGAACGGGACGTGACATGTCGGCGCCATTGTAGATGAGTGGATTATTAGGGTTCTCCTCCCACGGCCCCTCCAGGCTTGAGGCCCTGTAGCTGTTGGCCGAGTGGTGGACTTCTGTGCCGCTGTCGGCCGTGATCATGTGATAGACCCCATCAATCTTGTAGAGATGGCTCCCCTCTGTGAGTAAAGTGCTGGAATTTACTGTGGTTTCGTGAAGAAGGCGGGTGTCAGAGAGGGAGTTACCCGTCTCAATGTCGATTTCCGTGATCCAGTTGGCAAAGATTCCGACGTGGCCGACCGAACCATCCCCAAAAGTGGATGTCAGGTACACCTTTCCGTCGTCGTCGAAGAAGAGGTCGGGGTCAAAGCCCCATTGGTCGACGTAGATGGGCTCGCTCCAGGAGCTGTCGTCCCAAATGTCCGTCGTCTTGACGTACATGGATCGTGGCATCCGGTTGACCTGTTGACTGTGAGCTTGGAGTAGAATTAGAGGACTGACATACCTGGTCTGGCGGGCTGATAACATCGAAAATTGTCCCGATCACGTAATAAGTCCCGTTTTTGTAACGAATCGTTGGCGCGAAGTTTCCTCCGCTCGGGGCTGTCCCGCGAAGGGGAAGCTGAGAGGGCCTCGTCAGGGCATGGCCGATGTGATCCCATTTGACACTAAACAATGGTTTAGTTAATGATATCAAGATGGAGGAGCCAATACCTACAGATCTTTCGAGTGGTAGATAGGAATGCCCGGGAAGTATTCGAAGGTGCTGGTGACAACGAAAAAGTCATCCCCGACGCTGATGATGCTTGGATCGGGGTTGAAGCCGGGGATTATTGGGTTGATCATGGCAGAGACAGGTGCTTTTCATGTTAGATCGAATAAAGTTCCCGAGTAGTATGCTCACTTGGGAGGAGGAGGAGGCTGGCCGAAACCAACCAAGTCAACATCTTCATCGTGAAGCTTTGTCCGTTGAACAGCGATACCTTCGTATCACCCATCAGATGGGAAGATGAAATGCTAGTTACTCACAGTTTTATACTCGTTCCATCAACTCAGTACTCCTGGGGACTACAACCTGCCAGGCGCAGAATGTGCCCCTCGTCCAAGACCCGGGTAATTGCGAGTCCAAATAGCCACAAGTTGAGTCCGCGGCGATGAAACCATGGACTCGACCGAGCGAATGAGATGCCTTTAATGACGACGAAGCTCCTGCGGGTCATGCCGGCAAGTGGGCTGGCTTCTTCCTTCTACCCCGCGATCGGCAGCCTGTGTTTGGTGCGGCAATCGCCCGCCTTGGTAACATCACGGGAAGTCGAGGATACCGGTGACTTCAACCCCGCCATCAGATGCAGTCGGACAACAGTCATACCCAAACGGCATCCATTTCTTCGTAAAGCTATTGTATAATCATGAGACTTCCTCCTTTTGTGACAAGACATCCACGCATCTTGCATTATCCAACCCCTCCCGGGCCTCCCCTCACTGTCTAGGCCGCGCCGCCGCGACCACCAACACCCCACTGCGCCTGGGCCTGCGCGATATCGGCCGAAATGGTCGGCAGCTCGCGGCCACGACCCGTCGGGAACGGCATGAACTTGATCTCCGCCAGGAACCGCAGGTACCTTCCAATATCCTCCCTCGTGATACCCTCGCCGGCACTGTCGTCAATGCCAGTCCACCGGTCCGCATCGGCCTTGAGGACCATGACGGCGTTGCGGTCGTCCAGCTCGGGCGCGCGCGTCGTCGAGGGCAGGTTGGACGTGGCCATGTGGAACAGCGGCATGAGCGCGCTCTGCTCCTGATCCTTCTCGACGGAACCGGCCGAAACAAACTCCTCGAGCTGTGTCTTCCAGTCCTCGTAATCAACCTCGGGCACATCGTAGCCGTAGTAGCTCAGCGCTGAGAGGAACTCGTTCATGCGCAGACGAGGGTGCGCCGTGACGTGCACCACGTTGACGCCCGGCAGGGGGTTCAGGGCGGAGGCGACGACGACGCGGGAGACGTGGTCGACGGGCACGGCGTTGACAGAGTTGACAATGTGCGGGCGGGCGCCGAGCTGTACGCAGCCCTTGCAGAGCCTGATGAGGAAGTCGTCCGTGTTGGACACACCACCCTGGCGACTGCCGAGGATGTAGCCGGGGCGCACAACGGCACCGCGCAGACCGCGCTTGCCGGCTTCGCGGACGAGCTGCTCGGACACCCACTTGGTCTGGCCGTAGCCAGTGCCGAGACCGACACGGCTGCCCTCCATGTCGTCGGATTCAAGCACCGCACTGCGGCCGGTGGCCGTCTGCGCATCGGAGAGGTTGACGTAGTGATCAGTGTCGAGGGTCGAAGTCGACGAGACAAAGGAGAAGAGCTTCGGCTTGCCCTCGTTGCAGAGCTTCATCGCGTCAATCGTCGACAGGACGTTGCTGCGCATCATCTGCTCGTAACGAGCGATCCAGTGAACGTAGGCGGCGTTGTGCACGAAGACATCGGCCGTGTCGGCAACATGCTTCCAGCTGGTGTCATCGAGGCCAAGACGCGGCTTGGACAGGTCGCCGAGGACGCAGCTGATGCGGTCGGCCCACGAGTCCTGCCACAGGGCGTAGCCCTTCAGCGACTTCGTCAGGCGGTCCTTGGCGAAGGAGACATCCTTGGCTCCACGAATGTGCGCGATGAGCTTGGTGTTCTTGCGTTCCATGATGTCCTTGACGAGGTAGGCACCCAGGAAGCCAGTCGCGCCAGTGAGGAAGAACGTGGCGCCAGTCTCGGGGTTCAGCGCTTCGGGGTCCGCGCTGTTGTACTTGGTGTCCAGGGTGTTAATGAGCTCGTCGAGAGACTTGGAGTACACATCGTCGGCCGTCTTGTCGACCGTGGCGGCCTGGCCGCTGCGGAGGCGGTCGACTTGGGCGCTGAGGGTGCGGAGGGTAGGGTTTGCATACAGGACACCGATGGTGATGTCGGCGCCGAGGTTCTTGCGGATCATGAGCAACAGCTGCTGGGCGAGCAGACTGTGTCCACCGCAGTCGAAGAAGTCGGACTCGGGCCTGTCTAGGTCAGCATTGTGCGTCAGGGGATTTATCTGGTCAGACTCACTTGATGGTCTTGGCGTTGAGACCCGGGATCAGTGTCGACCACTGCGTGGCAATGGTCTTCTCCGTCTCAGACAGGGCCTCCCAGCTCTTGAGGTCCTCCTCGGACGCGTCCTCGGTCATGAGGGCGGCATCGGGGAAGGGCAGGTTGGGCGAGTCGACCTTGCCGTTGGGGTTGAGGGGGAGCTTCTTGAGCACGATGTAGATGGACGGCACCGAGTGCGCCGGGAGACGCGTCTTAAGGTGATCGCGCACCTCGGCCTGCATGCGACGGAACCGCTTGAGGTAGACGACGCTGGAGCCCATCTCGACACCCTCCTCCTCCACGTCCTCCTGCTTCTGGTTCTCCAACCAACGCTTCCACTCGGGGATCTCGGGCACGATGTAGCTGACGAGCGTCGGCTCCTCGTTGCGATCCCTCCGCACGAGGGTCTTGCAGTCGCGAATCAGAGGGCTGCCACCAAGGTTGGCGTCAATCTCGTTGAGCTCGATGCGGAAGCCACGGATCTTGACCTGCGAGTCGATGCGGCCCGACACACGCACCGCGCCTGTGGGGAGATACTGGCCGAGATCGCCGGTGCGGTACAGCCTGTCGCGGGGGCCCTTGTAGTACTTGCGCCACGCCTCGCCCTTGTCGTTGGCCTTGTCGGCCTCAACCCACTTGGCGTTGTCGACGAACCAGTTGTCGACAAACTTTTCCTTGTTCTTCTCCTCGTCACCAAGGTAGCCCTCAGCCAGGCCGGCCGCGCGGATGTACAGCTCGCCGACCTCGCCGACGCCACACATCTTGGTGTGGTCGTCGCGGGAAACGACCAGGACCTGGACGTCCTTCATGCCCCAACCGGCGGGAATGGTGTCGCCGAGGGTGTCGAGGGCATTCGGGTCCTCCTCGGCGGAGGCGACTTGGAAGTAAGAGACGGCACGAGATGTCTCGGTGGTGCCGTACATGTTGATAATGGAGCAGGCAGGTCCCAGCTGGCGAAGGGTCTTGCAGTCGCGCGTTGTGAGGACGTCGCCAACGAAGAAGACCTGCTTCAGGGACGGGAACTTAGCGGTGGCACCTCCGACGAGAATCTGTCCCATCGCAGGGGTGAGGTGAGTGACGGAGGGTGACCACTTGTTCATCCATTCGCTGAGCTTCTCGTGCTGGATGTCCTCCTTGGCGGGGATGAGGAGCTGAGCACCAAGCCACAGGGGCGTCATGATGTCTGGAGGGTTAGAGGGGCGCATTGAAAACGGGAACGGGGCATTTACCTCTTTGGATAGGGTCGTGAGCGATGCCGGAAAGACAGGCAAAGATGCTCTCTGAGGAGAGGTTGAAGCGCTCGGCCATCCAGGGGAAGTACCGGGCCAGACTGTAGTGCCGTCCCAGAACACCCTTGGGTCTGCCCTCGCTGCCGGAGGTGAAGGAGAGAGTGGGGTTCGAGTCGGGGCCAACAATGACATTGGGAGGCGTTGAAGCCTTGTTCAGGATACTGGCGAAGATGTCACTGCCATCCTTGTCGCCACCGGTCAGAATGCCCGAATCGCTGAGGCGCAGTTCCGGGATCTGGGTCTTGATGGCCAGCTCCTCCTCGATGTACCTCTGCACCAGGGGTGCCAAGGGGCTAAGCCGGGTCAGTGCGAAGAATCTTGAGGCGAGGCTGCTTCAAACATACCCGTTCTCGTCGGTGGTCTTGCCGATGGAGATGAGAGCCTTGGGCTGAGAGACCTCAAGATAGACTGAAATATTAGCACAGACGAAGTAAACAAGATGGCCATCACTCACTCTGCTGCCTCTGTGGCGGGTACAGGGGGTCAAGGACTGTGACGGTTGCTCCGGCGGCCTAGCAGCGGTCAGTGGGGTCCTTGTGCAGCGGACGTTCGGCCAACGTACCAGTGTTCCCATAAACGCAGTGATGAGCTCCACTGAGCGGTGGGCAAAGATCATGACCACATCGCCATTGGTGATGCCGGCATCATGCAGGTAGTTGGCGATGGTGCTTGACGCCTCATCGATCTGACGATACGTGAACGACCGCGTGGGTGATCTGAAGGTGTCAGCGGAGAATAACGGATGGCTGGTCGGGTCGTGTTACGTGGCAGTCTGGGTCTCGGTGACACAAGGTCTGTCGGGATGGGCCACTGCGTTCTTGTGGAAGATCTCGTGGATGGCACCGGCGAAGCCGCTCCAGTCGAGGTCGACGGTGGGATCGGGAAGCTCGGCCATTGTGGTGGGGAGCGCCGAAGTTAGGATGACAATGAAGGTGTGAAGCGGAAAGAGCTAGCCTCGGGTAAGGGAAGCTGTTGATATTTCAATTGAGCGGTCAGGGCGGGGGACGTGAGTCGTCAATGGAGTTTGACTCTTTTGGCGGTGCCGATGCGTCACAGTAAATTTCTGCCGCCTCCTCCGACTTTCGGGAGGGGCAATCAGAAGGCGGTCAACAAATTGTGCGGAGGCCCCGCAGATTGGCCCTTTTGATTGGATGGGCAGCAGCTCTGTGGAGGGCTTGCCAAAATGCCCCTCCTTCACCGAGGCACACCGGGTGACATCATCGCGGGGAAATTTCAATTGGCCGCCAGCTTCAACGGAATTTCTCACTCTTTCCAACCACGACCTCAACACGAACAGCTTCCCCAGGTATTCGCCATCGAATACAAAATCCAACCCGGAACCATTGTGCCCATTCAAAACACCCTCGGTCTAGGAAAGAGGCGAATACTTTGCCTTTTGAGCGGTCACAATCTGCTCCTCAACCACTGCGTCTCCCCGATACTGCAAATACGCCTCACCGTCGTGGCGCTCAGCAGTCACACCAACGCTCACAATCTTCTTCCCATTCTTCCGTCGCCACTCAACCGGCGACATGACCAACGAGCTATCCTCAGGATAGAGGAAGGTCGTGAAAACACGACCAACAGAGAGCTGCCCGATGCGTCGACGCAACCGCCCGATGCCTGCCTTGCGGAAGCAAGTATTGACCACGGAGATGAGCACAATCAGCGCAATCAGTGCAGCCAAAAGTAGAGCCGGAATGCTGTACCGCATGTCATATGTGATGCGCCGACCGATTGGACGCACCAAGACATTCGCCGGGTAGTCACCCTTATTCATCGCCCCCAATGACCCCTTAGTCCCCACGACGGCTGATGCGGCGAGGTCCGTCCACATGAGGTTGATGACGTGCGCAGCCTTCTCTGGATCAGGAGAGAGCATCTGCCACCGGCGGAAGATGGACATGCTGGCCGTTCCGCGCAGGTCGAATGGCCAGGTCTGCTCACTGATGTCCAGGACCGTGTTCATGACCATCTGCGCAAACCCAGCGGCTGGCAGGTTGTCCACCGTGGGAGAGTTGGTTCTGATACTTGCAGCGTTCGAGGTTGAATAGCCCGGCAGATGGAGATGGCGTTGCCGAATTGACGTGAGGTTCTCCCTCGACTCGTAGTCCTGAGAGATGAGGCCCCAGACCAGGTTGATGTCTTTGAGCAAGAAGTCATTCTGCTCGAGGCCCCAGAGTGGAAGGTCACTCTCGGCAGAGTACTGCTTTGGCTCGATGGACTCTACTCTCATTCCTTGAAGGGAGTTGGTGCCGTTGGACGTAAAGGTGACCGTCTTGATCGTCGCGCGGACCGTGGCAGCACATGCGTGCAGAGGCGCTTCCCACTGACTGCGATGTTCTTGCAGCGCGGGCGGGCCGCCGTCAGTTCGTGATGGAGCGCCGCGGAGGAGGCCGCATCCGACGTAAATGTTGGTCAGGTTGGCAAAGTCCCCATCTCCCGCGCCGCCGCACAAGATGGACGCGGCTGTGAAGTTGCGCCCGGTGATCTTGTATGGGTTCGAGTAGCTCTGGGGGTTGCTGAAAGAGCTTGCATTCCCTGACAGCGGGAGATGATGATAGTTGCCGAAAGTTTGGGAGAGAGATAGAGCGGTATACTGATCGTCGGGAATACCGCCGAGGGGAAACTCACTCCCAAGCTGCGACTTCATGTAGCTGAAAGGTTCAAGGTCTTTGGCAAGAGGATTGGTGACGTTCATGTAGATCATAGACAGCGCATTGTTTGTCCAGGCGGCCTTGTAGGCTCGACCGTAGAGATCTGGGTTCTGCTGTGCATTTGGGTGATCGTACTCAGGGTAGGACTGGTCTAACCGGGAGAACCCTCCCTGGTCGATGAGACGCAGCTGGTCGACGCCTCCCATATCGGAGGAGTTGGTGCTGATCTGAAAAGCGAATGTCAGGTTCGTGTTGACACATGCAGTGTCAGGCTCGATGAAGAGCAAGTCTTCTGTCCAAGTGCCACCGTACTCGAGTGCCACGGGAATGGTATGGTTGCGAAAGCCAATCCCGCCATTTCGGGCATCGACAACGAGACCCTCGATGATCTTGTACTCATCACCCAGAATAAACGAGTCAAGTTGGCGGTAATTGCCCACAGCGTATGGCCCAAAGCCCTCTGTCAGCTCCGACTCCCTGGTCGTCAGCTGCCGCCATTCAATGTCGAAGAAGTTGGAAAGGGTCGATCGATCGTCCTTTGTACCACTCGAGTAAATCTCCCGCACCAACTCGGGGACACTCGTGTTATAAGAGTCGGGGATGTTGTAGTAGATGCCGGTTGAGTTGTCTGTCCAGTCCACTACACTGTTCGAGTACGGGCAGGCACGGGGGCCGCTCATCATTGGTGTTGGTCCCTGGCTGCAAAGGCGGGAGAAGTCGAGGACCCCGCGGGGAGATGTTGCCACTCCGTAGGGGCTGTCATCTTGGATGTATGCGAAGTTCGTTGAACGTGCCGACAGCAGGATAAATTCTTCTCGAAGCCCAAGCGGCGTGATAACGCCGGCGATCGCTGTGACCAGGGCCATGATGGGGAGGGATTTTGCGGCGAGTCGGATTGCAGTACGGACGCGTCTGCCGTTGCTCGTGCCATCGGTGCGGAGGAGGAACGGCCATAGCGACTTTTGGAGGCTCGCGCCAGCAACAGTCCTGTAAGATCAAGTCCGTCAGCAGTGTTCAGATCGCATGCCCTGGGTAAATCACTATCCACTCACCATGTACTAGCCGACTCGGTATCACGGAGTAGACCGGCGAGGATGTACGTGATGATCATTGGGGAGAAGATGCGAACTGGAAACGAAGTCAACAACCATGTAAGGCAAGGCGAATCAGTTGCATACTTACCAAGAACAATGCACGCAGCAATGATTCCAGCAACATGCCCGACCGTCAGGCCGGACATGAGTCGCTCGGAAAGTCTGTCGAGTCTGTCCATGGTGGGCGCGCTGATCAGCAACCGAAACTTGGCTTGGCTCGTAGAAGCTCCTGTCCACTTCCAGCAAGGGGCAGCCAGCTACTTATCAAGTACCATGCCTGTGAGGCAGCTGAGGAAGAGATGCCGATCTTCTTAGGCTGGAGAGTGCCGTTCTGCAGAGCAAGAGGGCCATCGCCCCACACCCGAATCAAAATAGGGGGTCAACGGGTTTGGTCGTACCGCAGCCTCTCAGAACCCCTGAATCTAGCGCTGGCAGCACGCGAACCCAGGGGTTCGTAGATCTAGTTTGATTTTTGGCCGTAAAAGCTTGTTTCTACAGCAAATCATTGGCCAAGGACGTTGGTTGTGAAGATCGTTCATCTTCTGACGAGAGTAAGCGGAGGAATAGTTAGGCCATAGCAGCACCACATCGCGCGGACCTTCGTCCTTTTTTGTCTAGGCGTGCATGCAGCCCTAAAAAGTGGCATTGTCTGATGGGGATATGAAACCGAGCCGTTGGGCAGGGGCAATTTCTCACAGAACTAGGCACTTGTCGTGTGACTTGGTAGATGCAATGCGCTCGAAGATGGGGAGGCCTGGACAGCCTTGAATGATCAAACAATGGCATTGAAAAGTAAAGCAGAGATCTAGTCATTCCACCCGTCATGCAAAGTCTAAAGCAAACATCCGCCCGTCCCATCCCCTCCAACTTGATCCAGCAGCTCACATCTTCCGCGTCCGGTTCTGCCTCTCATACCCAAGCTCAGGGTACAGCGACGGCCACGACTGCGGGTCCCAAGGATGCGGAACCGCGGGCTCACACACAGTTCCATCAGCGGGAAGCTCGCCGTCCTCAAAGTACGCCCTCATTATTCTGGCCGTGCAAAGCGACGGCTGTTGCGGGGTAGAATGCCCGTGAGCGTCGTACTTGACGAGCGCGCTGCCGGGGAACGAGGCGCTCGCGTTCTGGGCCGAGACAAAGGGCGTGACGACGTCGTATTCGTTACCAATGATGAGCAGGGGGTTCGCAGTGTCGATGGGGGCGTGGAAACCGCGCTCGAAGCGCTCCTTGGTGGGTAGCTTCCATTGTGCGCAGACCTAGGTAGATGCCGAGTCAGTTTCATCGTTCAAAGGAAGTAGGTAGAATGCGTCGACAGGTAGACTCACGTGGATGTTCCAACTCAGCACATCGCCGAACAGGCGGCTCTTCTGGACAAGGCGGTCGATGTTGGGAAGGGCAACATCAAGATCATCGGTGCGGAACTCCTGGTCGGAGCAGGGGATGGCTCCAGCTGCTTCGTTGCCGAGACCGCCGGTGAAGACAGCGCCGACGCTGCCCAAGCCCTCGACATAGGCCTCTGTGAAAGCTTCAATGTCGTCGATCAGCAGGAGGTGAAGAAGGTTGGCGAGAACAGGGTAGTTTCCGGGGGCGTAGAGTCGGGGACGAATCATGGACTTGATGAAGTTTTGATCGAGGAGCTGGCCCTGGAGGTCTTCGTGGGTGAATGCCAGGGGGCGGAGCTTGTAGGCGTCGATGACGTCGTAGATCTTTCCCTCGATCATGATGGCCGTCGCGTTGGGGTTGTGCTTGGCCAGGTCACATAGCTCTGGGCGCTCGAAGCAGGTTCTCAGGAAGGCCGAGAAGACCTTGTCCGTGTCGGCGACGATCTCGAGGGAGCTGGCGGTTGTTAGTGTTGCCCTGCGTTATGAGAAAGGATGATACTTACTTTCCGTAGTAGTACTCGTGGAGGTTCTGCACGCCATCAAGAACGATGCTTTCCACCTTATCAGGGAACATGGCGGCGGCTGTGGCTCCGACGACTGTGCCGTAGCTGAGACCTGGAGAATGTTAGTTGCGAGACGCTGACAGTCGTGTTGCTGAGCTTACCCCAGAATCGCAGCCTCTGATCTCCGCCGAGAGCATTGACCATCTGCATGACGTCTCGGACTGTGTAGACGGTACCGAGCAGCTCAGTGCCCCTGTCCTTAGCGTACTCGTAGCAGGCGTGCGCCTCCAGGGTGCCAAGAGCCCAGTTGCGTCCAATCTCAACCGTGTCTTCGGGCGTGACGCCCAGATTGGCTTTGCTGACGGGCGAGTTCAGACGATCAGTGGTGGAGTTGAAGCATGAGTACGGCATGACATCGACCGTTCCCCTGTAAAAAGTCAGTATCAAGTAATTTGCATTGAATGTTCCACGACGTACCTCTGATCCCAGCTAACAAGATCAAAGCCTTGACCAGTCATAACGTGCATGAGCTCGCCAAAGACTGCCATGCCCTCGCGTCCGCCTGGGCCGGGACCGCCGTAGTGGAAGATGATGCTGCCCTTGGCGGGCTGCTTGAGGGCGGGGACACGAAGAAGGGGAAGTTCGAGGGTCGAGTTGGACTCGGCGTCGAGGTAGTCCAGGGGTACGGTGAGGTTGCCGCACTCAACTGGGAGATTGCCGATGGAGGAGAGAGCCTCATCGCATGATCCCCATTCGATGGTCCGAGGTGGCTCCGACGCTCTCGATACACCGAGGAGAGCCGCGCTGAATGCAAGGGCAAGTAGTGACATGTTGAAGACGTTGGTAGAGTGTTTGGTGAATTCGTGTTGATGAGTGAGCTGAATCGATCCAAAACCCGTCGTAATCCTGGCGCTTTATATCCCCCTCTTCATCGTCGCCATGCCTTGCTGGATCTTGAAGCTGTTGTCAGCTTAGACGTCAGAGCATCGCAACCCGCGCATCGCGAGTAGCGTGCAAGGCGCAGGACGTTGAAGGAAGCCATGTGGACATCTCCAAACGTCCCGAGCCATTCAAATGGCGAGTTGTCGATGTAGTCGCAAATAGCTCCCGCGTGTATCGTAGATCTGCCGAACCGCAGCCATCCCGCTCTCCGAATACGCGGTTGTGCTGACCCGTTAGCGCTCAGCCACCAAGATCGGTGGGGATGGGGCGCCACAGGGCTGGCCGTTCCGCGTACCGACGATGTCTCGGCAACGACTGCAAGGCGCAGCCGGTGTGCGCAGGATGACGATGGTGGGGTGCGGGTAAATCTCCTCGGACATTTGAACATGTAATCGTGATGTTTCTCATTCTCGTGCAACTGGCGTTCAATTCATGCCTCCTCCTGGACGTGCTTCTGCCGCTCGAAGCTGAAATTCCACACATCTGTGCGCATCTCGCCACCCGATGACGCCTTGATGCCGAGATGTTGGAAGACGCTGGGATCCAGCGCCCATTTTGTGAGTTGGTGCTTGTTCGCATAATCCTCAAGGACCATGTCGCCGGCATAGTTGAAGGGCGGTTCGCGGAACACGGCCTGAACGCCCTTGAGCTCGCGGCTCGAAAAGACGAGGCCTTGGGCGCAGCAGCCGTAGCGGGGCATCTCACGGACACCGTGGCGGCTCCAGGCGAGGGGATTGAGGCGATTGACCGAGACGCGACCGGCCAGAAAGTAGAGGGCGATCAGGGCTGGCATCCAGAGGGTCAGAATAAGAGCAGCGTAGAGAGTGGAGGAGTTGGCCATGGGTCCGGGGGGCGCACGGGGGCCGAGACGGAAGCGCCGCCGGAATATGACGCGGGCCACAAAGCCAAGGACGATAACAGCGTAGATGACGAAGATGACCTTGGCATACGTCCGCCACTCTTCGTTGTTCCATCCCATGAACACCTCGGAGTAGAAGAGGCGCAGGTAGATCCAACGCCTTTTTGTTTCGCGCGCCCGCTCCTCGACATATTCCAGGCCTGACTTGAGGCGCGCGAACCAGACGGGCGCTGCGATGATGTCGTCTTCGACGAGGGCAAAGTATTCGGATCCTTTGGCGCGGCATGCCTCGACGAGAGTTGAGTAATCGGAACGCACTGCCTCGACGTGGCCGTCACCGCGAGGGTGGCCGGGGCGCACGTCAAATGGAACCTGGCGATAACCTTGGCCGTCGGCAGGTAGATCGCCGTAAACAAGGACCTCGTCGGCGATGTTGCGAAGCCATGGCTTTCCGTAGCCGTAGTGTTCAGCGGGGTTCCTGCCGGCCAGAAGGACGATGATGTGAATGGAGGCGCGTTCGTCGGGTGTCAGACTGTCGGTGAGGGTGGCGACTGCGGTGGAGAGGAATTCCCCGTTGGTGCGGTTCACGCTGGGGATGCCAACGCAGAGGAACTTGCCCTGATCGTCGGTCGGGGCAGGCTTCTCGGAAACATTGCTGAGGTATTCGGCGGCCTGGGCGGCCCTCACGAGGGAGTAGCGCTGATCGTAGGCGGTGGATTCATCGTAGAAGATTGACGATGGGTCGTCGCGGGAGTTGAAGTAGCAGAAAGCCAGGAGCAGCAGCCAGAATAGCCAGAACCCCGCGTGGGCGCGCGTCGCAATCATGGCCGGGGCGCAATCGAGGGCATCGCGGGGAGGGAAGTGAGGTACAAAAAGTTGGAAAGGAAGGAGGGAAGCGACAAATCTCCCGACCGGTTCATTCCATTCTGGTCTCTCCGTTGCTCCTTCCTGGGATGCTGCTCCTGCCTGCTAAAACCTGGTACAATTCAAAGCGGAGACTGGTCTAGGCGCTGGGAAATGACAGGCACTCTGGGACCCTCGCCCGGGTCAGCGTGGGATCCAGTCTTGGCGGAGTCTGACGGGGGGTGATGCGACCATTGAACATTGTGCAATCTGACTGGCCCCGGGAAGGATGAAGCTTTGGGCAGGTCGTCCGCTGTTCAGGCATTTCCACTCCCCAACTTTGCGCTTGGTCCAGGGGCCTGGCAATCGTATGGTCAGTTCGCACCAGACTCCAGACGGCGGCGCACGGCTCGTCACAAGTTGATCGGCATTGATTCAGCAAACCGATACACCATTCAGGTCTCGATTCAGGACAGATGCTTGAGGTCGCTGTTGCTGTGGCGCCTCGGCCTGTTATCGTCTTGGCTGTTCCAGCAAGCATCATACTGGAATGTGCGTTCATCCCGAATTTCCAATTAACCTTTAAACTCTAGGGTGAATCCCTGCCGAAACAGCCCGGGCCGCGCCAACTGACTCGGTTCTAGACTCCCTCTAGCGGAATTTCACATGCCGGCTCCCGCTATCGTGGCTGCGTGGCATACTAGAGTGGGCACAGTCCCCTGAAGACGAAGATATTCGGGGTCTCATTTCAAAGACACCTAAATGATGGACACCTCTTTTCACTCATTCAGACCAAGACATGCCGTCATCGATTGTTAGTCGAGAGACAGACTCATAATTCGGAGATCCATGGTTGAAGTCTAGACTTCCTAAAATAGGCCCGCCCGACACTTGATCTGGCCAAGGTTGACCAGGCCCTACGCCTTGGCCGCCGCTTCGCCGTTCGCCTTCTCCAACTCCTTCTTCGTGCTCTCACCCGTCGCCTTTGGGGCATGCTTCTGCATCTCGGCCTTGGTGAAAACAACTGCCTTGGCAACCGAAGGCCTCTCGTTCATCCGTGCCAGCCAGGCCTGCACCAGCTTCAAGTCGCTGATATCGGCGCCCGGAGCGATCCGCTGAAAGACATTGTAGTACGGCACCCACGCCAGGTCAGCGTACGTGAGCTTGTCGCCAACAAGATAGTCGGTACCCTGCTTGGCCAGGTGTGCCTCGATGACGGTCGTGACGCGGCGCGCTTCATTCTCGTAGCGGTCAATGGCCGACTGCACCTTTTCTGGGTGGTAGTAGTGGAACCAGGCCGACTGGCCAAAGTACGGTCCCTGGCCGCTGACCTGGAAGTAGCCCCAGCAGCGGGCGGCGTACTTCTCTTCAAAGGTGGTGTAGTGCAACTTGGCGTCCGTGTCGTACTCGGCGATGAGATAGTCGATGATTGCCATGGACTACAGGCGTTAGCAGGGGACATGGTAGCTGGACATGGGGGGCTACTCACCTCGAAGAGGGTCAGGTTGTCCCGGTTGGGATCAACCAAGGCCGGCACGCGACCGTTGGGGTTGAGGGAGATGAAGGGCTCCGTTTTCAGCTGGTGAGCTACGATCTCCTCGAGCTTGTAGGGCAGGCCGAGCTCCTCGAGAATGATGAGCACCTTCGTGGGGTTCGGGCTTGGCCCGTGGTAGTAGAGGACAAGGGGATGCAGGGAAGAAGACATGCTAGCGAGGGTATGGTGGTGATTTGAAGAAGAAGAAGTGATTCTAACTTGAGATGATGTGATTTGATGTCGAATTCAATAGTTCATTTGGGGCTGGCAGTTGATGTGTATTAAATATGAATTATCGTCAACGCAGATTGGAACGCCGCCGCTTCGTCGTGAAGCCGCCGTGACCGGATGAGCCCGGGCCCGTCGACGGCCGTACAAGCCCTTACAAATCGGCCGGGGTACGATAAAGTGCGCCGCATCGAACACCGGGCCTGGAAATCATCTCATTCGGCTGGTTGAAAAGAAAGCACTGTACAGGTTAAAGCCATTCCTCGGCCCTCAGCTGAGGTCCGGACCTCAAGGTGAGGCCGGACCAGACGACGCCGCGATTCCAGCCACCGGGCGTCCGCTCGGTCGGCGTTCGGTCGATGCGGGGCATCGGTGATTCCCAACCCCGACCACCGACCACTGCCTCAAACCCCCTCTTCGCTCGTCTGTACCACTGCATTTCACACCGTGACCCCAGCACCGGCCGGCCTTGAACCGAACGAGCCAGCAAAACCCGAATCAACAATGAATCCCGTCGAACCACCCTCGAGCATATGGAACTGCCTGAGCTGCCGCCGGCGCAAGGTCCGCTGCGACCGTCGCTCCCCCTGCACCCCCTGCACCAAGGCCGGCATTGAGTGCGCCTTTCCCGTCTCCGGCCGCCTACCCACCAGGCGCGACGAGCAAGGCTCTACTGGCGGACCTTCAAGGGACAAGAAGCAGGCAGACTTACTGGCCCGATTGAAGCGTCTCGAGGGCGTTCTGCGGGATCTGGGCGTTGAGCCTGATGGTTCTCTCAGCACCGGAAGTGTCGCTGGCGAATTCTCGTCGGCTCGGACGGTAGAATCGCACCATTCCGAAATGGAGGAAGGGATGATGGTGCAGAACCTGGGCAGCATGGTTGTCTCAGAGGACGAGACCGTGTACATCCCGAGCCGGTTCTGGAAACACATCACCGAAGAGGTAGGAGACGCCGGCGCACGTGTGGCGTGGCTGTCCGCGCTAACTTGTACATGCAGGTCTCGACTCTTCGCCAGTCTTTCGAGTTTGAAGATCAGTTCAAGTTTGCCGGCCCTGGAGAAGAGACGTCGAACTTTGCCAATCAAGGTTTGCCATGGGCGCCGTTCTGCCCGCACACCGGCAGCAACTTCAACCCAGATGACTACCAGCCTCTGCCGTCACAAATGGCTTTCATCTGGCAGACATACTGCGAGAATGTTGACCATGCCGTCAAGATTCTCCATCGTCAAAGTATCAACAAGGTTATAAGAGAATCCAAGGGTGAGAAATCACACCATTCAACCCAGAAGAAGCAGCTCATCTAACATGTCCCAACCAGGTCGATTCTCGTCACTATCCACTTCGATGCAGGCTCTCCTCTTCGCCATCTCGATCGCCTCGATCGCCTCCATGAGCGAACAAGATGTACAGGACAACTTCCGCGACTCCCGCACAGCTCTCCTCAGACGCCTATCTACCGGCGCCGAGGCTTGTCTCTCCAAGAGCGACGTTCTCAACACCACCGACATCCGCCTCCTTCAAGCCTTCGTCCTCTACATCGAGGCAAAAAGCCAAGAGGCCGGAAACCGTGCGTCATGGTGCCTGACAGGCCTGGCGGTGCGCATCGCCTTGCTCATGGGCCTGCACCGCGACGGCTCTCACTTTAGCAACATCGCCCCCTTTGATGTTGAGATGAGGAGACGGTTATGGTGGCACGTCTGCCTCCTTGACTCGAGGTCTGAAGAGGCCCAGACCGCTTGTACCCAGATGTCCGTGTTTGGCATCCTCCATGACACCGACTTCCCGACAAATATCGACGATGGAGAGCTTGATCCACAGATGGCCAGCTTGCCGGTGGCTCGTGAGGGCATCACGGATTCGTCTCTGTTTATCGCGCGCTGTCAGCTGTGGCATCTTGCGAAGAGCTCAAAGCGACATGGGCCGCCGCCTGATAATCATCAGGTGCCAGCTGCCGACTCACCGCCCCAGGCCCCCCATGGGTCTGACGCCCTGAATGCATCGCGAGCCAAGCTTGAAGACACGTTCTTTCGCCATACTCGCCAGAATGACCCCCGTCACGTATTCTTCGCAGACGTCGTCCGCCACTCCCTGGCAGTGTTCGAGCTCAACTCCTACTTGCACCAGATTCCGCCCACCAGAAACCCTCCCGCAGGCGTCTCCTGCCCAGGGGTGAATCGCACCTTTGTGCTTTCCCTAGCCGTTATGGAACTCTCCCACTCGCTTGAAAGATCCCCAGACACGAGTGGGTGGTACTGGGCTCTCCGCCCTCCCGTGCCTTGGCGGACTATGAGTGCGTTGCTGGTGCACTCCCATAAACGGCCATGGAGCCCGACGTGCGAAAGAGCTTGGACGTGTATCACCTCCTACATGACCAACTCACCTGCCTTCAGGGCCAACTGCAAGAAAGATGTCCTCTGGATCCCTGTGAGGAAACTGCTCGGAGAGGCAGCGGCGTACCGGGCTTCGGAGAATCAACGGATTCAAGGCCAACCTGAGATTGCACGGCGGCTGAGGGTGCTCAAGAACACTGAGCAGTCGAGTCCCGATTGGACGAGAGCACCTTGCCACAGAAGCACCTTTGACCTGGACGAGGCGGAGAAGAGATTGGAGCTAGAGATGGAATTGGCAGCCGGGGATTTCACCTCACCATTGCCATCAGCGGACGGCGAAGATCTGTTTTCGTTGCCGGTTCTTTCTTCTGGTCAAAGCAACTCGACGAATGTCTCCGATTTCAGCGCGGGACTGGGCACGGGAAGTTACTCCGAGTCGGCCGTGGACATGGGATGGGAGGATCTGCTTCCCGACGGAGGTTTCCTCGACTCAGCCGAAGCATGGGATGCTTGGGACCAAATGATGGCACACTAGAGCCTAGGAGCTCAATAATCAACACTGCACAGATATCACAAGATTCCAAAGTCGACTCTGTGTTGGCGGGTGTCTTCAAGTGCCGTGACAGGGAATGGAACTTGGCACTCCTGCATGAGCTGGTGACGTAAGGTAGGTTGGACTCATCACCTTGTGCCTGGTACTTACGTCATGTGCTCACCGCCCATGATCCAGCGGCACAGCCCCTGAATAGTGCTGGACCACAGAGCCCAAGTCAGCCTTGTACCGCCACCCTTATAATGTGTTGAGCCAATCAGGTAGTCATGCAAGAGGCCTCCACAGGAGGAGGATGTCTACACCCAGTTCTTAAACATGTTGATCTCTCAAATGTCTTCCCCGTCACACGGATTGTGCACCAGAATCCTGTTCAAACTTCTGCCTATGCCATGTCGTCCATCTTTCTCTGGCGTGTCTTCAGGTTCGCCCACCACCTGAAGCCACCACCGACCACCAAAATTGCTTCTGACTCCGACATCAGGCCTGCACAGCCAGCACTAGCTGCAGAGGATGTGGCAAGGCGATATGAAGAGAATTTCTTGGTAAATTACACACGCCTCTCTTCTTTTCTTTCTTTTTTCGCGACGGATGTGATTTGCTTGCTGCAAGTTGCGTTGAAGGTTAAATCTCTTTTTTACCCTTCTCTCTCAACTGATATTCAACTTGAAGCACTTCAAAGTCTGGGTTTACAATTTCTCATCGGATCTATGAATGTTCTAGTTTTGTGTTTCTCTCAAATGCGCAAACCTTCCTCTTCTTATTTCTTCCTCTGCTTATTTCTTTTCGCCCTCTTCCTTGTCAATTCGATTTTATGGATGTTGGTGGACTTCAAGTTTGTCACGCTCAGAAGTTGGAATATGGCCGACATCTGGAACGTCGATCAATACCCATCAGCAAACTCAGGCTTCACCTTATGGCGTACTGGCTGGATTCCACAAACACCCGTATCCTGTGCAGCACGCGTCTATCCTGAGCAGTCGACCCTCTTCTCCGAGAAGATATACCAGCTCCAGTTCTTGAGGGTCAGAGACATACAATCTGACGGACCACGCCACGTCATCGACGTTCCATTTGACGAAGAAGCTTTCTTGTCGTACCGGAACAACAAGCTGTTATGCAGCCAGGGCTTCAAAGTTGACTCAGACCTCATCGGCCTTGGAATTCGCTTGGGCAATTACCTCCAATGGATTGCCATTCTTCTTTCCAGCCACCTGCATTCAGATGTAGGTCAGCCTAGTCAGGAGATGCAAAAACTTGGACTCGTCTTCAATCTATGCATCTGTCTTGCTACATACGTCTCCAGCTTCACCGACTGCATCTTCAGTGTAGAGATTGAGATCCTCTACTGGCTGTACTGGGGCGGCGTGTTTTGCTTTTTCACGTCGTCACCGCACCGTGCTTTCATTGGAAACACCAGCAGATGGGCCAGATTCAACTGGAGCACGGGAGCAAGATACGCCTCCCATGTGCTCATGCTTTTTCATGTCGTGTGGTTTGCTGCACACGCCTATGACCAGGTGTTTTCCCGGATGCCATGTGGCACGATTCACTTCATCTTTGGACCCATCATGGATCCAAGTCCGGATTGGAACAGACTCAGAAGCATCTTCAGCGTTTACCTCTCATTTCCCTCGGTTGTATACATTCTCGCGACCCCCACAGCCATGACATTGATGATCCCGGAGATTGTCGATTCAGCCACAGCATCAGCAGCCTTTCGAATAATATTCCCACGGCAGAATAGAACCAGCACTCCAGAGACTGTGGCAGAACAGCAAACTTCAGACAATTCTTCAATCTCTTCCTACACTCTCAGGGTGTTTCGCGGCTTCTACCACATCATGGGTTCTACCCATCGATGCCTCCGCCGAGAGTTTGGGCTTCCTGCAGAGACGCTCCCAGGATATCGTCTTGAAACGCCCGTTGAGTTCAAGCTGCAACCGTAGGTGATTATGTTCCCCGCGGCGCTGGCTCTTATTAACCAAGCCTTACAGAATGTACCGCCTTGGCTGTATGATGCTCGGTATAACATCACTCGCAGTATCGGTCACAGCGATAGAGCTACTTATCCACTGGAATCATCTACAAAACGCCTACTCTTTGAACTCGACGGGTCAATATTTGGCCTTCTCCGTCGGATTACTGACTCTGACGCCGGTATTGTGGAAGTCTATGCGACAAGAGGCTGTGAGTCATGAGGTTTCCCCGGTTCAACCCCTTCTGACCACCAGCCTGTGCTCTAAGAAGAGACGTCACGATGTTCAACAGCCACATGTTCTCGAACATTCCGACTGCACACGCGGAGTTGGAGCATCGCAAGGTGTTCATGGATCTGCTGAGCTGCAGGGCGTTGCGGAAGTAAGTAGCCTGTCCCCTGTTGAGATGTTTTTGGGCATTAACTCATCTCAGGGCGAATTGAATGAGGATGAATTTGGTGACCTGGGTATCAGGGTCTATTGATTTACTCTCGAATAGTCTGGTGGTATGTATCTTCCACCAGAGCTTCCGGGTCATGGAGTACTGCGCGGTCCTCGATGGCATGCTCGCGTGGCTTGGCCCGGAGGTCGCCGATGCCCTCCTTGCCCACTACGGCGCCGTCCCTGGCATAGACCACGACATCTTCGTGTGCATCAGGGTGGAAATCGCCGCCGACGCCATGTTCAAGTTGCACAACTGGGCGCACCGTTTGTGAAGCCGCGGAGATTCGGCTACCACTTGGACCAGGTTTGCAAGCAGAAAACCCCGCTCCAAGGGCTGTCGTACGACGTTGATTTCCAATTCAACAGACTTGACCAATCGATCTTGGAGCAAACGTGCCGACACAAATTGCCGACCTCCCTGAGCTGATATTCTACGCTGACTTCTCACGTCAGCGTGGAATTCCGCCTTTGGGGGCGACCGCAAGTAATACACATTTTTCCTAATACGGATTGTCGGTTTTCAGCCCTACAGACCCATGTCTATATGGGGTGGTTTCAATGTAACATACTCAGTCTACAGTGTTGTGTCGTGACACAAGAGAATTCTCCCAACAGCCTATATAAGGGGATGCCATACGTCCGTCGCTGGTCAAATCTTTTCAATCCGAAGCCATCTTCAAGACAACGCCTTGCAATCTTCAGTCAGAGTCAGGAGCCCCGCCCATCATGTTCATTACTCAAACCCTTTCTATCGCTCTCGCAGCTATCATCATCGGCGCTGCTGCCAGTCCCACTCCAGTCGAGAGCGTCGGAGAGCTATCGAATGGTCTGTCCAAGCGCCAGGTGCTCCAGTACCTTCCCCAGGCCGCCCACTCACTCCAGATCAAGTGGCAACCCTCTGTCGACTTTGCGTCCAACGCATGCTACCACGTGCCAGCCGTTGATGCGGCCGGGAAGAGAAACGACGGACAGGCAAAGCGTGACCTGACGCTCTGCCGGCAGGGTCGCTACCTCAGCAACACCAACGTCTATACGCGCAGCCACTGCCAGAAGAAGAACGGCGTCGACTGGTGCGTCCACATCTACGACTACTACTTCGAGGTAGACACCAGCCACCGTCACGACATTGAGCACATTGCCATGGTGACCAAGAATGGAAACTTTGAGCGTGCGTCTGCGTCTTGCCACGGCAAGTGGTACTCGCGAGGCTACAACGATATCAAGTGGCACGACGGCAACACCCATCCCAAGTTTGTCTACACCCTCGATGGGACTTCGTTTTGCTTCCACTACGCAACGGCCGCCAGCGAGCCGCCTAAGAACCACGCCGGTCATTGGTTCCGCGCCGCCCTTGTCGATTGGTTCCAGGGGTTCAGCGATAATCACCGCAACCTGCTCAACAACGACCCCGGATGGTGGGGTGCTGCCAATTGGGGCATCAGAGATGCGAACTGGTGGGGCTCCGTTACGGCGGTTTGTCCCGAGCTGCGTTGATGACGCAGTAGGCTGGGCCAAACACTCCCGACGACACTGAACCAGCTCATGTACTGAGTGTCTATAATATGAAGTCTCTTCATACGGATCCTTGTTGACCCAGTGTGCAAAAAACACAGGTAGCTCGGCAGCACACTAGAATCCGTCCTTTCATCAAAGTCATTATTGCCGAGCGCCCTTTTGCTTGAGGTGGATTATTTCTCATACAAGGCTTGGGGAGTATGAGCTCGTTTGGCTCGCAGTTTTCGCAGCCGTCTCATAGAGTCATAGTTGCCGCCTACTGCCGGTCACCTATATGTTCTTATCAGCTGTATCTTTATTCTGAAAGACAGAGAGGGCCGTAGAATGCGACACGATTGTGGCAAATGTGGAACTTGATGCGGTGCCTTTGTAAACAGACTGGAGCCTGGCGTCCTGCATGGCCAAAGCCTCCTTTGTGCTCTATGCATGATCCCGAAGACACCAACACATTCGAGAGCCTTGGACAGCATGTGTCTCACAGTGGGTAATCTATAAACATCGCTATGCAGCCCAATTCTGTCCCTGATTCTTCCAACTTTGGACAGACACCAGCAAAACCACCCAGCCCCTGGCCTCAGCTTCCACCAGTTGCTAACTCTCACACCCTCGTCCTGTCATCATGCGTATCACATTCCTTGAGGATGACCCCAGCGGCACCTCCGACAGAGCCGACAGCAGCCCTCCCCAGAACACCACCAAGAAGAGAGCCAAGGCCCGCAAGAGAGCTCCTGAACTCCCGCTGTTCTCGATCCAGAATATTCTTGGAAAGGGCAGAGGCCTCATTGCCAGCCGCGACATCCCCCAGGGCGCCCGCATTGTCAGCGAGAAACCTCTTTTTCTGAGCAACAGCTCCAACGCCGAAGATCTCGAGCGTGATCTCATCCGGAAGGTCAACGCCCTCAACCCCGCTGAACGAGCCAAGTTTCTCGCTCTCCACGACAACTTCCCCGACAGCCTTGGATTTTCCGGCATCTACAAGACCAACGCTCTTCCCTGCGATGAGGGCTCAACCATCGGCGGCATCTACCCAACCATTTGCCTTATCAACAACAGCTGCCTTCCCAATGCTCATCACAGCTGGAACAGCGCCACCAGGCAGGAGACCGTCCACGCCATACGCCCAATCAACACTGGCGACGAGATCCTCATTCCCTATTTGGACCCTTACGCGTTGTTCTCCGCCCGTCTCGAGCGCCTCCAGCTCTCCTTCGGGTTCTGCTGCCAGTGCCCCATATGCAGCCTCCCAAAGGACGCCCTCCAAGCCAGCGACGAGCGCCGAGCCATGATGAAGATCCTTGACACGGTCATCGTCGCAGTGGCACCCACCAACCCGACCCTCGCCCTTGGCGTCTGTCGCAGCCTTTACCTCGCCTTGCAGGATGAGTATCAGGGCTGCCCCGGTATCCTCGTCGGTCGGCTCTACTACGACGCTTTCCAGGTTTGCGCAGCGGACGGCGACCGGGAGAGGACCAAGATCTTCGCGGAGAAGACCTATGCGTCGAAGCTCATGTGCGAGGGTGAAGACAGCGCGGACGTCCAGGCCATGAAGCCGTACATGGACGACCCCAGGAGCTACTACGGCTTTGGCATGCTGGCAACTCCTGCCACGAGGCTAAGCTGGCACACCAAGCCGCCCAGGTCCGAGGACACTGCGAAGTTTGAAGAGTGGCTGTGGCGTCAGGAGGAGAAGAAGTGAAGCGGGGATGTTCTCGCCAGGGGCCCTGGGCCTCTGAACACTGTGTGCGGTATGGGATGAGATGAAGTGATTTGAGGGATTTCGGACATTGGGATCAATGGGCACATGCGTGTATGGTTGACGGGAGAAGGCAAGGATATGATTTTGGCATGGCACCACCCTTGAGATATCAACGGACAAGATGAGGATTGTGAAACACCAAAAGACTATGAGTCGCGAATCGGGGTATCTCCGGTGCACCTTTGCTATGTTGATCAAAGACGAAAAGCCTCCGGTGTCGGAAACAGGCGGTTTATCCACCCAGATGTCTTGACCATCGCTCCGAGCCCCAGATAACAACCGCCTTCAGTCTTCCAGTCGGTGCACTTTCTGGACCCCGGGCTTCTCGCCGGTCCCATATTTACCACCGAGACCCCCTGCCATCGCCCGCGCAGCCACTGACAGTCCCGGCGGTAGCGAGTCGGGCGTTGAGTGGAAAATCTCCATCGGCGAATTCCCCTATCATGTGGCACCCGTCATGACTAGCGCTTGATAGTCGACCTGTACCATGACACAGGTTGACAGGCCCTGGATTATCGTTCGCTTCCCCAGCTTTTGACATGGGCCAAGCACAGGGAGCTAGGTAGTTAGTAGCCCACCAGAGGGTTGCCCCGCGTCTTATCTTTGGATGGTCCGAGCCATGCCGGTGGCCATGCCGAACCGGCCACCTCGAGATAGCAGCCCAGCGAGGCCATTTGGGCGAGGCCTCGAGGAGATGCGGCACTTGTATCACAGGGTCTTCTATCCATAAGAAGGACCTACCCTCGCATGGTATCGTCACCCTCACCACCACCCCCATCATCCAACAACTTGTAACGCAAACATGGACGCCAAATCCGAACCTCAGATCACCGACGGCGAGAAACTCGACCTCGACCTCAAGGCTACCAAGGGATCCATCACACAAGGCGAGATCCAAGAACTCGATGCCGCTGAAATCTTCCTGCGCCAGCACAACATCAGCAAAGAGTATCTCGCCGAGCTGTTGGCGGACGAATCAGCTCAAAAGCGTCTCGTCCGGAGAATAGACTTTGTGTTTCTGCCTCTGTTGGCTGGTACATACCTCCTCCAGTACATCGACAAGCAGGCCATGGCTTACGCCGCGGTGTTCGACTTGTTCACCAGTACTAGCGTCACCCTGTCGCAGTACGCGTGGTTCGCCTCGATTTTCTACTTTGCCTACCTCGTTGCCGAGTATCCCTTGATCTTCCTCGCCCAGAAGACGCGCCTTGGCAAGGTCGTCAGCGCCTGCGTGCTCTCATGGGGCACCGTCCTCATGCTTACAGCCCTCTGCAAGGACTTTCCCGGTCTCGCGGCTTGTCGATTCTTCCTCGGTGTCTTTGAGGCGCCCATCACGACCTGCTTCATGATGATGGTGTCGATGTGGTAAGCAGGAACCAAACTCCAGCATTGGGCGACGTGGACTGACTTTGAGATCCTAGGTATGTCCGACGTGAGCAGCCTTTCCGTGCCGGCATATTCTACTGCTGCAACGGTATCGGCTCTATGATGGGCGGTCTTCTCAGCTTCGCAATCGGCCAGATCAAAACATTCCCTGTTTGGAGAGCCGTCTTTCTTATCTGCGGTGGAATGACGATCATCTGGGGAGTTGTGCTGCTGTTCTTCCTTCCCGACGACATCATCACCGCCAAGCGCTTCACTGTCGAGGACAAGGCCATTCTCATCGGCCGCGCCCGCCAGTCCAGGACCGGAGTGCTCAATAAGTCCATCAAGTGGTACCAGATTCGCGAGGCCCTCATGGATCCCCAGGTGTGGCTCCTGGTGCTCTTCACCCTCTTCAACGAGGTCATCAACGGCGGCATTTCCAACTTTGGCCGTCTCATCATCAAGGGTATCGTCAAGGACCCTCTGAAGACCGTTGCTCTGGGAATCCCCCAGGGCGCGTTCCAGGTCTTCTGGATCCTCAGCGGCACATTCATTGCCTCCAAGATTCCCAACGTTCGGACACTCGTCATGGCTGCTTACATTGCCCCCACCATCATTGGCGTCTCTCTTCTCTGGAAGTTGGACCGCGAAGACCATAAGATCGGCCTCCTCATGGGATTCTACATCTGCGGCGGCTTCGTTGCCTCTCTGGTCCTGGCTCTCCAAATGCCCGCCACCAACCTCGGAGGGTACACGAAGCGCACCACGGCTTCTGGAATGGTCTTCCTGGCCTATTGTGTCGGCAACATCATCGGTCCCCACGCCTTCCTCGCCAAGGAGTCGCCTACTTACCCTACCGGGTGTATGGTGATTCTCATTTGCGCGGTTGCCCAGGTCGTTCTAGCGCTGTTCCTGCGGGTGCTTCTGTCGCGTCGTAACAAGAAGAGGGACGAGGCGGCGGCCGCAGCTGGTCTTGACAACAGTGAACAAGAAGAGACGGAGGGTGCTGATCTGACTGACTTTGAGGTACGTCGAGTGTTTCTGATTATGAAGACTGGACTAACATGTTGTAGAATCCCCGATTCCGCTACGTGCTTTAAGGATCTCCTTGCCAGAGGCTGTCACTGAAGTTGCCACGCAGGTTTGCTGTGGTCGGCAGACGGAAAGCGAAAGGTGTGGATGCAAGCGGATTGGAATATTTGACGATGATTGAAGCGAAGTAGATGATTTGATTGTTCATTATGTTGCCCCCTTTCGTCTCGAAGATTTGATGTGTAATTCCGCGCCAATGATGACTGTCAGAAATGTATGTCTGCACCTCCATCGCCACCCATTTTATTCGTTTTGCCCATGAAGTGTCGTGCTTGGCTCTCTATGTCTAGGTTTTGGGGGAGCTTCTGTTGAAAAAAAACAGCAGTCAGATCAGACATTTCCTCAATTTCATCAAACTCAGACTTCTTCGACCCGTGCATGCAGCCTCACGTGGTCAACTATCATTACACCGTGAGCACCGTGTTCCATTTGACGTCTTAATTCCTCATTGACTTAGATGTCTACCTTCAGGTTTGATTCATGTTACATGTAAAGTTGTAGAAATTCTGTAAAGGCATCCAAGAACTGATCAACATGATCCTCGGTGTTCGCAAAGCTCAGCGACACGAAACCGCGTCTCCCAATCCAAAAACCGCGCGATATCAGATGGAAAAAGAGGAGCTCCTTCAAAATCGGGCTCGTCGTCCCGTCCAAGAACCTGATGCCCACACAGCTGCCAATGCCAATGGCAGTAATCCGATCCCGGCGATCCGCTGCTATCTCGTTGATGCCCCGTCGCACCCGATCTCCCAGCGCATTCGTCCTCTCAATTGCTTCTTTGGTTACAATCTTGGCCGCAGCGACTCCTGCACTCATTGTGAAGGTGTTGTTGTTGAAGGTTCCCGAGTGGAACAGCTTGGTTGCGGCCCCCGATGTCGGGTCAAACTGCTCCATGATCTGTGTCTTGCCGCCAAAAGCACCGAAAGGCAGCCCGCCACCCAGGTACTTGCCGAGCGTGGTGATATCTGGAAAGATCTGGTACCGGCCCTGAAGACCACCATAATCCAGCCGCGAGGTGACAACCTCATCGAATATGAGGATGCAGCCTAGGACGTCGGCCGCACTGCGTAGGTAGCGGAGGAACTCCTCATCAGCAGGCCGCATACCGCCGGCAGACTGCATCGGCTCGACAATAATGACTCCAATCTCGCCACTCAAGACAAATCGTGTCTTCTCAATATCATTGTATGCGCCGAGGACGTAGTCGTGGGGAATGTTGAGTGGGTTCACGCCCTCACTGAAGCTGAGGGAGCCTCCGTGGTACCCGTTGTCAAAGATGAGGACCTTCTTGCGTCCCGTATACGCCAGCGCCGCAGCAATGGCGTAAATGTTTGCTTCTGTCCCTGAGTTGCAGAAGCGGATCTTGTCGATGCTCGGGAAGCGGGCCTTGATCGACTCGCTGAGTTCGGCCTCGAGGGTCGTCACTGCTCCAAGGTTGAAACCGCCGTTGGTCGCCCGAACAATGGCAGCTTGAATATCGGGGTGCGAGTGGCCAAAAAGGCCGGCGGTAAAGTCGGACTGGAAGTCGATGTAGGTGTCGTCATCGAGGGAGGTGAGGGTGGCGCCGTGACCAGACTTGACGATGAGGGGGAAGGGGTTGACGCTGAGGACTGCGCGCGTGGTCCCACTGGGCAAACCCTTCTGCGCTCGTTGCGAAGCAATCCATGATGATGGGTTCTTGGAGATGAAGCCAGTGACAGCTTGGTCGAGCTTGAGTTGCAGTGTGTCGACGGACAAGGGGGTGGCAGTGGTGTGTGTCGGGGCAGACTTGGCGTTGAAGGCCACTGTCGCGTCGCCGCTTAGCGGTGTCTCACTGAAAGAGATGCTGCCCATGGTGTCTGGTCGACTCGCACACAGCCTTGACTGGATGCAGCTCAATGGGAGAAGGTAAGATGAACGAAAGATATATCAAGAGAACGGCAGACGATCGTAATCCGTAATCCGTGCTTCTCAGAGTTGAGCTGTGTACTTGTCATAGTATTCCGACATGGACGCCTTTTAATCTTATCAGCACTATTTTGCCCCTTAAGATGCGGTCCGATCGCCGGAACAAGGAGCGGCGGGGCATCGAGAAGAGGGGCTGGGATAATTCTCCATCGGCGATTTAATGACCGGAGGTTTTCCGTGACATAATCCGCCGGGCTGGGTGCCAACCGACCCCCCTTTTCTCCCCTTTCCTTACCTTATTTGCCTCCTAGCCGTATCATCCCCGCCTTCGAGATCTCCGACCGACCTCGTTCACGGCGCAGCTGGACGGCATGGCTTACGACACCAGATCACATACGAGCTCGCGCCTTCACAGGAGTGGACTACGAGTCAACGGAGCCGAGAATCAGGAGCTGCGTCTTTGTACGTGCGCCATCTCCATACCCAGCCCGTCCCGTTGTTGATAGCCGCCCAGTACTGCGAGTCGCTCGGCTTCGATTCACGGCAATCAATGGCCTAGGCATCCCCCTTCTAGACGAGGTCTTCAAGGTCGCGAATGAATACCCGGCCATTCGAAGCGCCATGTTGGCGCTCGCCGAGGACCTCCGTCGCGGTTCTGACATCCACGGCGAGCCGACGGCGCCTGTCAAGTACCATGACAGCCTTGCTCAACTTAGGGCCAAGATTGAGCGATTCCAGTACAATGGAGCCAGTAGCGACGAAACCCTCGAGACCATCGCATGTGTCATGCTCCTCGTCACGGCTGGGTTCCCAGGCAGTCGGGACAACTCGTGCGACTGGGCCTTGCACATCGGGGGCATGGTCTCTCTGATTGAGCTGCTCGGCCCGGAGACTGTTCAAAGCACAGCCATCGGGCGTCTGGCCAGGGATATGGCGGCCCAGTTCAGCATTGGACTATTTTCTCTCGGCAACCGAAGTCTTACCAATGAGGTTTGGTTGACTTGGGGCGTCCACCCGCCAGAGATCGAAGATGGCGAGGAACTCTCGTCGCTGGAGGCCGCCTTGGGTTATCCCAGGTCGCTCATCACGATTCTAGCCACAGTGTCGAGCGTTTTTCGGCAAAGCTTCACTGGAGACGTGAGTCCTTCGACGTCGCATATTGTTCAGCGACTCTTCGACAAGGCTACCCAAGAGCAACCTCTGAATCCAATGTTGAGAGCCGCGGGGCTCAACGAGATGTTGGAGACCTGTCTCATTCTGTGGCAACCGCCAGAGAAACTCTCACGGCTGTCAATGTCTGTGAGACTGGCGGTCACGAGTGCTTGGGAGGTCATGCGCAAAGCTGCCATCATACACCTGTGGAGAGGAGGCTTCAACTCTAATCTTCTCGTCCCTATGCCCGCAGACAAGAAGCGCTCGACAACGAGATTTATCCGTGAAATGGTTTTGACCATGCGGGGGCTGTTATCAGCCGCTGACGAACAGCGCATCACCATCATGAATGTCATGGCTTGGCCAGTGGCTGTCATCGCCAACGAGGCCAGCGACAACAAAGCACTTCAGGAGGAAATTCTGGCGCTACTCAGTGGTATGTACAAACGCTTTTCTATACCACATTTGACAAATCTCATCGCTGTAATGAGGGAGGTTTGGGAGAGGGTAGAGCGGGTGAGACTGGAAAGATCGTCTGCCGACGGCATGGAGACTCAATATATTAGTGCAGAGAGCGTCTGTTTAGAGCTGGGCGTTTGTCAGCCGCTCTTCTAGTATAATACACTCTCTCAGCGCCCTAAAGGGAATTATGCGATGCGACTGGAGACTATCATGACTTTTCGCTATCTGCGAGACTCATCTTATGACAATGCTCATGTCGAAGTACCCAGGCTCGCACAGCCGGCTGTCGGGGCAGCAGACGTCTTGGATCACCCGCAAGCGTTGTGGGAAGCCAAACGCGCCTACAGGGGACCGCATGTCTGTCTCGGGAGGGTAGGAAAACTCCCACATCCCCTTGGCAGCATCTTCAGTTAGAGGGAGAGTCCCTGTTCCCTGCCCCCTCCACCGATGCAGCATCAACACAGATGCTGACACGCTAACTCCATTGTCGTATTCAAGAACGACGCGATGATGGCAATTTTCAAGCAGTCGCTGTACTTCAAGAAGAAGTGGAGAGTCGAACCTCTTACACTGAGCTCTGATAGCAGCCAGTGTCCGAAGGTGAGCCAGACTTGACCCTGACAGTGTCTCTGGAACGGCCATGAATGACGATGCTGAGCCGTCACCCGCAGAGAGTCGCATGAGAACAGCCACCTGGACTGTGCAAGAGACCAGGATGGAGAAAACAGTCAGAGAGCCAATGCCTTCAAATTGTCGGTCGAGCTCCTCAAAACGAGGGAGTACCTGATGTTTCGTTAACTTGAAGATCCATGGTCAGACTGCGTGGCTCAGCTAGCTCACCTCTCCAAGAAGTAGGGAGTGACCCAGAGTATGAGCGATGACATCTTCTCCGAGGACAGCCGGATCAAGAAGGATACTGAGAAGGTCTCGTTTCGTGTCTACAAAAATTAGACCCTGTCCTCTTTGTAGGGAAACTGGACTGACATAGCATGATAAAAAGGCCGTGCATGCTGATCATAGCTTCGGCCTGATACTGAAACTGGAGATCCCGGAATTTGAGAAGTGACGGCGGGAAACGGAGGAAGTAGAGCTCCAGTTCCTCGAAGGCCTCGGTCCAAGTCCTGGTGTTGAGCTCTGATTCCTGAAGAACGAGATCAAGAACGCTGGATGATGTTAGCTTTGGGGACAAGTGTGTACTGGGTTCCTGACTTGCTGGATGAACGGTTCGAAAAGGCCAAAGTATGTTTCGGGGAGGATTTTGCTAGTAGTGATTGGAAGCAGCATGGCTGGTTCTGTGGACGTGGAGGGATGATCGAAGGGTTCGGCGGTATAGCCAAGCAACGCGATGACCCTGGCAGATAGGTGAGGATTCGTCTAAGAAGTTGAGATGGGGACTTACCTCTCCTGCAAATGTACGGCGACAGTTGTTCTTGAATATTTGTCAACTTCATCTTCAAGTCGCATAGCAGATTTCCCTTGTACATACTCATTTTCCCAAGAAAAGTCCGGCCCACGTGTCGCACCAGATTGCAGCTCCGCAACCATGGTCTTTGCGAGTGAGTTCCATCGACCTGAAGACCGGATAAGACCCGAAGAGGAGAAACCCCATGTCCAGCTGACGAGGTTGAGTATCAGAGCATCATGAAGGGTCGGCTGATAGCTTCGTATTGAAGGTTGGATCTGGGACAAGCAGTCATCGAGAAACGCCCACTTGGCACAAACAGTCTGCCCTACCTCAGACGCGGGAAGCAGTCCAGGGTTCAACTCCAGGGCGATTGCAAGGATACCGCAGAGAAAAGACTTGTGAGATGTGGATTGTGAGCCGACAAGGCTGTGGTGATTCTGGAGGAGGTGATAAGGTCCGAGTCGTCCAGTCCGTGATAGAAACGACTCGATCAACTTCGTCACGGCAGCCGCATCCAGGGTCGATTCCTGAGCTCCCTCGGATAAACCGGTAGCTGGCCTATCTTCTTGGATGTCCCCAGGAGATGCTGACAAGCCGATAGTCGACGTGGTAGGTCCCTGCCGGGGGCCTCCCGTATCTCGAGCTGAACCTTTGGGTGGACGGCCCCGCTGCCGGACGGGCCTCGCGGTGACGCAGTCAACCCCAAGACGGGTACACCTGACGCAGCTATCATGGTCGCCAAAGTCGCATTGCGTTTTCTAGGTCATATCGTCTCAGTATCCATCAAAGCCTCGCGGCTCGGACTGCTCAGGTACTCACGTGGCGAAAGCAGCGATCACAGACGCGAGAGGGTGCGCGTCGCGGGGTTCGGGTGGCCATGGGGTGTGTACAGGGGAGAAAGGGAGCGCGGGTGCGGGGAAGGGAGAATGGGTCGGTGTATTCTTATATGACCGACGGCGACTTTCCACGTCCCGTCGCCCTTCGGCGTTTTACTATGGGTCCATGTCGAGAATTGGCCCGCGATAGCAGTCTGCCCCCGGCCTATCTTCCCGTCTCTCAAGCCAAGTGAGTCAACTGAAACAGACCAGACCTCCCTACTTACCTTACCTAGGTACCTTCCAACCATGAGGGCGGCCCCGGCCCTGAAAATGAAAAGTCGTCCAGACTCACGCCGCAAGCCGCCGTTCCAACCTTCCGTACCTCGATCGACATAACTACCGTACCTTGCTGTTCAGCATCGGGGGGCCAGGCCACGGCATGTTGTAGCTGTCGCCACTGCGCGGGTGACTCTGTTGGGGAGAGGGTGAATGTTCCCAGCCCGACGACGTCGACCGCGCATCCGGCTGTGATCTTGTAGTTGAGCTTCAGTCTGTAGGCGGCGCGCCCGCAGATATTGAAGCTCTGGACGATCCTCATCCTCGTGCCGGCTGCGACATTGGCGCCGAATGTCGCGAAGAAGGCACATGTGCCGGTTCGCACCCAGTTCGGGTCTCCATCGCAACGAAGGCCAGAGGAGACGCCGTCAAACACGCTCTGCCAGTGCTGCCAGGACTGGAAGGTTCCCGATTCAAAGCCAGGGTTCTGGAAGAAGTTTGTGCTGATCGGGCACCACACCTGGGATGTTGTGGTGACGGTCTGGGTGACGGTTGAGGCTAGTTGCGTGACGATCGAGACGCTGACGGAGACTGCGGTTGGGCAAGTCGAAGGGTTTGTCGGTACGTCGCTGTGGCTTGATGTGGTCTGAGGAATGGTGACAAATGCTGTTTCGGTCACTGTCGAAGGTGTTGGACAGGTGCTGCTGCTGGCGGAGCTTTCAATGGCGGATGACCCTTCAATGGACGAGGCAGGGGGCGAGGGCCCGGAAGAGGATGGTTCTTCTGGAGAAGTGGTCGCCGATGAGGTCGTCGTCGATGGAGTGGTTTTCAACGGACTGAGAGTGATGGCCGAATGCACCGAGCTGGATGTTGTCAAAGGCGCCGAGATTGTTGACAGCGTCACAGTCGGTGGGCTCAAGGTCGAGGTGGTGCTCTGAGTTTTTATCGGGGAAGATGACACAGCTGTGATGACACAGCTGCAGGCGCTGCTAAACTTCTCAACAAGGAAGGTGGTACCACAGTTGGCGAGAAAGGTGGGATAGCTTGGTGTTGTCGTTGACGGGACAGCAGTGGCCAGGAGGTTTCTGCAAAATCCGATACCGTCGCTGCCCTTTCGGGCTTCTGGAAGGCTCGCAAACAGTTATTCGCGTTGCAGCTGTTGCGTGTGTCGAACGCAGAACGAGCACTGCTCGTGGTCAGCAGCAGCGCAGCTGTGATGAGAGTCGTCAGCTTCATATTGTCGACTGAACGTCTGGCAGATATCTTCGTGGGTGACTGAAGGGTGTCCCCGGGCTAAGCTTGAGGGTAGTTCGGCCGAAGATAAAGTAGAACCATATGCTCCAGGTATACCTCCAGGAATCGGAGACCTCCCCAGGTAATTTGGCACAACCGGAGTGGCCGATGCGTCCATGGAAGTGCCCCCTGCCTGCAGCCTGCCCACCTGCAGCCCTGAATCCTGCGGACCAGAATGGTGCGCCAACACGGCTCCTCGTCGATTGGTGGTCAAGCGGTGTCAGCTTGCATTGGGAACGCCACGAGCTCGTTTTTGGCAGCGAGTGCAACGTCGTGGCTGCTGACATCCTTTGATGCCAGACCCCTGGCCGCATTTCAAGCACATTGGTTAGGTGCTCCAAGCTGTGATATTCCACCCGGGTATTATTATTGCTCTGCTCATATTTATCCACGATCTGGGGTTTTCGGGCCGGTTTTTTGCTCTCATTGTCCCAACAGACGGACATTTGGACAGTGCATCTGCAGTCACCCGTTCAGCTCATGAGAAAACGCCTCCAAGAAACAGCCCGGTTGGTTTCTAACCACCCCGTCCGCACCCAGCCGCTCTCCCCGGGCTAGAAAGGCATATGAAGCCTTCACCGACAAAGTTGGAAGGAATTCCCATCGAGTTTTGGTAGTACCACCATGACCCGGGACTGCAAAAGGCCGCGGCTCTGTTGACAAAGTTCTGCAGCGTAGATCGGGTGACACCTGTGATAATCAACGTTAGCAGATCATGAACAACAGTGGTAGAATCATTAGACGCACAGAAAGCATCCGGGAAACCATGAGTGACGGCCATTTTCGAAAAAGACAGCTCACACTCCCCAAAGGCCCCGATCTTGTACCAGTCAAGACCTCCGTTGTAGCCAGAAGCGCCGCTGCCGTACGGGAAGTCGCGGTTATTGGTGCACACGTAATCCGGCAGCCGGTTGAGCTGGCTGCTGATGGCGAGACAGTCGGGACGGCACACCTGCACGGGCGGCGGTGGAGGGGGCGGCTTCGGCGGTAGCGTACAGGTGCAGTCGTAGTGAGAGGCCGAGCGACACCGGCCGAGTGACTGGCCAACGTCGACGCCCTGGCACGCGGAACATGGACCGAGAATGTAGCAGTAGCCCGGCGTCGAGGTGTTGGCATTGCACCGACACCCAGCGTAGCGGTCCCGACAGTATCCCTGGCCGGCGCCGTTGGCGACACCGTTGCAGCCGCCTGCTGAACAACTCTGCGCCGCGCCGCATGTGTTGTCCGTAGGTTGGCAGAGGCAGCCGGCAAAGTTGTTGCGGCATCGGGCCACGCCGTTGGCGTCCCAACCTCCATTGCACCCGTTGCCGTCGCAGCTCTGGGCCGGGCCACACGTGTTGGCTGATGGCTGGCATCGACAACCCGCGAACTTACCATGGCAACGGGCGATGCCGTCGGAGCCGTAACCTCCGTCACAGGAGTTGGCGTCACAGCTCTGCTGTTGTCCACATGTGGTGTCTGTGGCGAGGCATCGACAGCCTGCGAATTTGCCTGAGCAGTAGGCCAGCCCGTTGCCGAGGTCGAACTGACCGTTGCATCCATTGCCGTCGCAGCTCTGCGGCTCTCCACACGTTCTTTCTGTTGCCAGGCACCGACATCCAGCGTACCAGCCGCGGCAGTAGGGTCGGCCGTCACCAAGATCGAAAGAGCCCCAGCAGTTGTTATTGTCGCAGCTCTGCTGCGTGCCACAGGTGCCGAGCGTTGGGGTGCATTGGCAGCCCTGGAAGAAGTCCCGGCATCGAGCCACTCCGTTGTCATCCCAGAAGCCGTTGCAGCGGTTGGAGTCGCAGCTCTGAGAGGCGCCACAAGTCGTCGGTGTTTGCTGGCAGCGGCAGCCCCTGTAGAAGTTTGAACAATAGGCAAGGCCGTTTTCCATGCTGAAGCGGCCTTCACAATTGCCGAGATCGCAGTTCTGAGCAGGACCACACGTGCCCTCTGTCGCTTGACACTCGCATCCGGCTCGAGCCCTCGTGCAGAATGCCCTGCCGTTGGTAAGGTCAAATGACCCGGCACAGTTGTCGGCATCACAGCTCCGGGGGGGTCCGCAGGTGTTGGCCGTGGCCGTGCACCGGCACCCCCTGAAGAAGCTTTTGCAGGTGGCATAACCGTCGGCATCAAAGGTGCCTGCGCACTGGTTCTGGTCACAGCTCTGAGGCGGACCACAGGTCTCGTCACTGGCCACGCAGGTGCAGCCCCTGAAAGCCCCGCTGCATGTTGCAAGGCCCGTCTCCACGCTGAAGTCGCCGTTGCAGTTGTTTTGAGAGCAGGACCGTTGCACGTTGCACGAGCTGGCGCAGTTGGGGGCATCGCCGGGGAGGTCTCGGTAGAGATTCAACCTCCAACCAGCACCGCAAGCAACGCCCGAGTTGCCACCACACGGCATGTCGCAGTCGGCAGTGGGCGCTTCAAGACCACCGGCCACGTCGTTGCCACAATAGCACTCGGTGCCGTACGACACACCAAAGTGCCGCCAGCCGCAGCAGAGCGCTGAGCAACGTTCTGCCGTCATGCCTGGCTCAGTGAAAGATGCTCCGGATAGTGTGCGAGGGGAGGCAGCGTCCCTGACACATGAGAGGCTTTCCCAGCCGGCCACTCGCTGCACAGGCGGCGGCGTGCGGCGATAGATGGAGAGACGCCAGCCTCCACCGCAGACAAAGTTGGGTTGCCCAGTGCATGGAACGCTGCAGGATGTCGGATCAGGGGCGATGCGGCCGATGTCCCTCTCGTCGCCGCAGAAGCACTCGTTTCCATTCTCGACACCAAAGAATCGATGGCCTGCGCACAAGTTGGCACAAACAGCCGGTGTCAAAGTCGTGATCGTAGGCTGGGTCACAGCCAGGGTGCGTTCCCAGTCATCGGTGTAGCAACCGTCGTAGTCCCAACCAGGGACATCCTGGATGCTGGCCACGGCACCCTCTCGCCTGAACACGCTCAGCCGCCAGCCGCCGCCACAGATGGACCTGTTGTCACCGAGACAAGCAGTGCCGCAGGTGGCCGAATCAGCCGCGAGGAGAGTGTTGCTGATCGGGGCGTTGCCACAGAAGCACTCGTTGCCATTCTCCACGCCCATGACCAGCCAGCCACCAGATGTGCAGAAGCTGGCGCATGCGCCCAGAGTCATTGATGTAGACGTGAAGCTTGCGCCGGCGAGAGTGCGCGGCGCTTCTGCATCCTGGTAGCAACCGCTGTACGTCCAGCCTAATACGGTGGATTGTGCGGTTGAAGAAGTCGACGTCGGAGTGCTTGCCGAGCTTGTCGCGTTGGCCGTGATGGTCAGTTGAACGGGAAAGGTTTCGGATCCCCCATATCCATAGGGAGCAGGATCGGCAGGACTCGGCCTCACGGCGCATGCGAGGGGCTTGTCGGTCGAAACTGAGGATTCGGTCGCGCTGCATGCCGAAACAACAGTACTCGTAGTAATGCAGTAAGCCGTGGTGATGGTCCCATCAACGAGGGCAGTGGCACATTCAATGTCCCAGTTGGTCACCGTGGCGATGCTGCATGACTCCGAAGGGGATGTTGAGGGACTCTCGGGCTCCTCAGGCTCTTCCGGAGTCGGAGGGTTCGCCGCGGCCGCCAGCGCAGCTCCGGCGGCACCCAGCGAGCCTAGGACACCGCTGACGGTGCCAACTGCACCAGTTCCAGCGATGACGCCGGCCACGGCCGTGTTGAGGGAGGCGAGGGCCACAGCTGCGTCGACCGCCGCCTGGCAGAAGATGAAACAAAGTGCGGTTGCAGTTCCCAGCGCGAGACCAAACACTCCGGCAGCTTTGGAGAGATTAGAATTGGCTCAAGGTCTTTAGGGGTGGCCTTGTACTCACCTGCTTCGGCAACATCTATAGATGTGACAGCCGCCGCTGCCGCTGCCGCGTCACCAGAGTTGATGGCAAAGGCGCCCGCGCCGGCAACAGCGGCAGAGATTGCTCCTGCGAGAGCAGCTGCTGCGGCAGTGGCCTCGGGCGGTGCCAGGACCATGATGGGCACGAAGATGCCGGAAGAGTTGGTGGTTCCAGTTGCCACGACGGTCTGGACAGCTCCGTTGGTGTCAGTCGTTGTCTGGGTCATTGTTACCAAGACTGGCCAGGCAAACACGTCAGACGCCACAGGGCCGGTGTAAGTTATAGTTGTTGGCGAAGGCAAAGAGGTGGCGGCCAAAGATGGTACCAATGTCTTGCTTGCCGGGAGTGGCGACACGGACATTTTTGTGTTGGGTGAGCCTGTCAGTGTTCCGGCGGTGAGGCTTGACGTCGTTGGCAGCTGTCGACGCTCCAACTGTTCAGGTGCTGTGGAGGCTGTGTCTTCTCCGGAAGCCAGGGGCTTCAGTGAAACTAGTTCAAAGCCGAAGCATCTAAAGATGTCAACTTGGTTTCGATGAGGAAAGTCTGAAGGGTCTTCACTCACATGAACTCCAATGGATCATAGCATTCGCGTCCGCATAACAGCCTCTCAGCACCCTCCACGGCGGGACAAGCGGCGGTATTCCAGCAGGAAGGCTACAACCTGTCAGCTTTATTTCGAGGCCGAAAGTGAGAGAGGAACATGCCGTCAAGCCGTAGTAAGTCGAGTTATTGCAATTGTTCGGCCCCTCCTTGAAGAGTCCTGGGTTGGCGAGCCTCGAATTGGGGTCTTCGACGTGATCGTCCGAGTACAGCTCCCAGACCACCTTCGTTTCTATGATCAACCTGGCGATCAAGCTGCGTCCGCTCTGGGCGTTCACGTTCTGCGGGTTGTATTCGAACAGGATGTGGCCGTGTGCCGTCGTTTCCAGCATCGCCGACCCGACTTTGGACCGGAAGTTCAGGGCTTCGTACCGGTAGGGAACGTACCTTGCATTCCAGACATACTTCCCGCACTCATCCATGAACTTGTTGATATCGTACTCGAACCATGGCAGGTATACTGATGGCTCAGGCTCTCCTGGCGGCTCCTGTCCCATCTCGTAGAGCTCGCCCTTCTCCTCGGCAGGAGACATGATGAAGGCGTAGACTACATCATCAATGTCGTCGAACACGTCTGAAATCTCGCCGAGGCCGATATGATGGACTGGTTGGCCGTCGGTGTCCCTGCCATCGCGACCATTGGCTAAGAAGTCCTCGATGTGGCGCTTGAACCCATTCTTCCCAAAGGCCGTGTCTTCGCTGTCCGGAGTCGAAGAATCCATGATCAGCAAGTGCAGTGAGAAAACAGCATCGATTGGAAATTGGAGACTCACAAGAAGTGTGCCATGTACACAGCTCGCTTTGAGACGATGGCCAGCGTTGTACAGCCGCAGAGCCCGTGTGCGCCGATGTTGAAAGGCTGTCCATCCAACGGATAGGCAAGTGATGTTGTGCCTCTATCGCCGCCGCCGCCGGGAATGGGGACATAGACGAGACCACCATTATCAACTCCATCGATGACATAGTTGTTGTACTCGGGGGTGCCGCGGTCGGGCAAGGGGCCCAGAACTCGTTTCTTGAGCCTGTTCGCGTGTGCTTCGGCAACAGATGTCTCGCCGCAGAGACCCCGGCACAATGGGCGCTCGCCACGTCGCTGAAGCGATCGCCTCTCTGGAGGTGAGCCGATGCCCTCATACGTGAGGTTTGATGATCTTGTACCAAGTCAGTTGGTATGGAAGTTGAGCAGGCAGGACTCGACTTACCGGAGGCTGTTGGCGGCATCTCGTTGTCTGGCATCAGAGAGATGTACTGCCTGCAGGAGCAGCAAAGCCAAAGCCAGAGTGAGGCGCCAGATGTGTGCCATGATAGCTGTGTCAGTAATTGAAGGCTGAATAAGGGTTTTCTCCGGGGGCATAAATGGAAAATGGTGCTCGACGTTCAACTTATACCCAGGGACTAGGCACACATCCCGACATCTACAACGTCGCAATGCCGTTGGCCATATTTCTCCTACCTAGCCCCGAAAACCCTCCATCGTCCATGTGACCGCGTCTTTCTCTCGACAGTTGCTTACTGAGACCAGCATGGTACCTTAGCCTGCAACATTCAATACTCGCCATCTTGTCCTGCTTTGTCCGGATGACATGCAGATCGCCACCGCTGGAGAGTTCGTAACATCATCCAATAAGACTGAATAGGCGAGCATGGTGATGCTGGGGGCCTTACCTTCAGGTGTGATCTGGGCCTGCAGCCCCAGACCCCAACCGAGGAAGCGATACAGCAACATGGGTCACAGGCCAGTCGCCCGGGTTGTGGGTGGTCCTGTCAGGGGGAGTGGCCGGTTGAACTAATGCAGGCACTGATTGAATGCGACCGTGGCCGGAGATACACCCGTAATGGGCTCTTCCAGAACCAGAGCAGGGGTGTTCGCTTCAGGGGGCCGAAAGATGGCCGAAAATGAGGCTATTTTGGGGTCTCGGCAAAGTCTCAACTTCGACGCAAGCACGGTCTGGACGGCCCGGCGAGCGAAAGCAGAAGATGCAGGCTGACTGCGTCAGCAAACTTGAATTGACCCAATCCTTGTGTCCTCGGTTGCAGATGAACAGGGCGTCACAATAGCTTCACCTGCCTGCAGCAGTGCTGTCGAGTCATGTTGCCGATGCCACCCTCCTCGCGCGGAGAGGGGATCACAATCAGCGTGCTGATAAGTTTCGACCCCTGTTGCAGCCGTTAATTTTCAGCCCTGAAGGCCTGGGCCAAGACCCCTGACCATGGGCACCCCCCTTCCCATCCGTAATATCTCCCCGCATCTCACGATGGCCTCAACGGAAGATCTCGTAGGACAAAAGGCAGAAATTCATACCGTTAGCACCGTGTGTTCGCTGACCGTCACTGTCCCGACTACTGATGGAGCCCTCAGTGAGACAGAAGCCATTGTCGCGATGCACTTCTGCCCAAGGTGCCCATGTCACCCACCCCGCCTGCGACCACACATTGACCGGGGACATGGACTGTTCGAGAAGAAGACTCTGGACTGGCGGCCGAGCCCTGGACCGCGACCGAGCGATTGGTTCAGATGGACTATGACTTGAGATTGACTACGACTGAAGACAGCAAGAAGTACATCGAGACAGTTGTTTCTGGCTCACGACGTCGGGCTCACTTTCGGTGCGCCCGTGGTAGTCAGACGTGGTGCTCTGTTGGCCAGGCCCCTACAGAGCCGTTAGCCCAGCCTCGCTTTCGCATACCCAAGCTCATGAATCGTCGCTATCTCTGATAAGCACGGAGGGCGCGGCGGAACCGTTGTGGTCCGATCGAGAGTGAAACGATGATGTGACGACATCATTATCGGACTACGACTCGCTGGGGAGGGCAGTCCAAACATGTTTGTTTCTTTACCAGGCAGCTTGACTTTCCCCGGAACCGCCGACGTGGGTGGTGTACGTACACTGGTGGCTGGACCCGCCCAATGGAGGCAGTATCGCGAAATCTGAATAGCGCCTGAACACATCGCCCGCTACGACTAAGCGCCTTTAGGTTGTTGTTACTGTTGTCCTTGGGCATGAAAGTGTCTGCCTAGTTTATTCGAGACAGATCACGACAGCAAAGCTGCGACTCGTGAGGCCGTCGAGAAATGATTGTGCCCGAATTGACTCGCGGGAAAGTCATGTATAAGAATGTCGTGAGATGCCTCCCTCCTCCAATGTCTTGACATCATCAGCTTCATCAGCATCACCAGCATCGTCATTATTAATCGTGCTACTGGTTAGCCGTCTTCTCTTATTCAGTTCCGCATTTTTATCTTATCTACCTTTTACAATTTTTATTACCTAAATCAAGATGCACGGTTTCAAGTCTCTTGTCACCCTCCTCGCGGGCAGCTCGCTCGCGGTCGCTCTTGTGCTGCCCGTGTCGGCGCAGGCAGACGGCGCAGTGGTCGTTCGGCAAAACAACAACCCGGACTGCGCAGCGGCCAAGAAGCTAGCCTCTGGTATCGACGCGAACATCAAGGCCCAGAAGCAGGAGCAAGCCGACGTCGCCGCCGTCAAGAAGATCGTTAGCGCGGAGAATATCGACAAGGCCCAGTTCGATCAGGCGAAGAAGACCCTCGTCACCACCGTCAACAGTGGCATCCAGATCCGGGAGAATAACCAGAAGATTACCCCCAACGGCAACGCCGCTGTTGCCGGCCTGGACAAGGTACGTCCGCTCTTGAATCCATTGTCATGGCTTCAGAGCGTCCTGCTTACCACTCTGTACATAGGTCGCTACCGCTCAGGCTATTGAGCTCAAGCAGGCTAAGGGCTTGAAAGGAACTGCTGCGGATACGCCCACTATTGCGCAGTTGGAGAACGAATTCGAGGGTGGCATCAAACAGAACCAGCAGAACAAGAAGGATGTGAGTATTGATCTTGCTACCGCCCCTCCGAATATGATTGCTGACAATATCATCAGGCCTTGAAAGGATGCCAGTGAGCGAAAGGTCTGGTAAAGATTCATGTCGGCCTTTGAGTCAAGCCCCTCAATGGTCTGGTACATATTAGCACATGTAGCTAAATGGCTCTCAGTGCTTTAGTAGATGCACCAAGCCGAGTCTCAATATTCATCATTCTGGAAACAATTCAGCCAACTCTGATGTAATCTTTTCGATTCAGGGCAAACATGTGTACTGATCGAATCCTGCTGCCCATGTTGATTCCGGCGGCGATCTTGGCTCCAGCACTCGTGTTGTCGGAAGACATATCCGGTATGAAAGAAAGGGCAAAGGAGACTGAAGATGGCCCTGGGCTAGGTCCAATGCCGAACAACCACTGCCGTTCGCGAGACACATGGTTCCCTTAAGCTGGAGTCCATAATCATATACATTTGCTTCCATTGCCTTCTGTCTAAATCACATCATACTGCGTGTGAAGAGCGTCTATATCTACATGGAGTTTGTCAGCAGCAGCTCCGTAGACCAGTTGGAAGTCGTTACTAACCAGTTTCAGGGCTTGTCGCACTGGCAATCTTGTTCCAGTAAGGATTGCCTTTTGCTTCTTTGGCACTGCCTGGAGTCTCTGGAAAGCAATCCTGACATGGCGCGCCCCGACTGGATTCCTGCTATTCGAAACACCTCCGAAAAGGCCCTCCTTGACGGGCCCATTCCTAGCAATCACGTCAAGACCCCGGCCTTCCTCCAACTGTGCAACTAGGGCTTCCGTCGTTAGGGTCTTTACCATTTCAGCAGTGATGAAGCCCAGCACATCCGGCACGTCATCCCCAAGCCTGTGCTCGGCGATGACGCCCAAGCCTGACCAGGTGCGGAATCGCTTCATTTTCCGCCACGTGAACGAGGCTTGTCGACACTCGCACCATGTGGCGTACTCATCCACAGTCATATCCTGCGTCTTCCTGTCGTTGCGCTGCAGCTTCTCCAGCGTGGAGCCGCTCGTCAAAGCTTCGACTGCGGCGTCGTCGGCGTCGGGAACCTGCTCGTCGAAGAATGAGGGAAGCTCCCATGGAAAATTGACAGAGGGAACCGCTTTCATGCCGGGAGCTACTTCGATATCGGGCTCCTCGTCTTCGGCGATCTCTTTGTCATCATCCCCCTTGGCGGTTTTGCGGATGACTTTCCACACGAGGAAGGTTCGGAGTCGGTCGACGCGGGCGGCGTCATGGCGGAATTGGAACACGAGGTCTGCGACGGTGAAGATGCGAGAGCCGCGACGGAATGCAAGGTCTCGGGCTGTCGTGAGCTAAAGATACCGTCAGTACTTGGTCAATGAGCAACGGTAGGCAGAGAGCACACCATTTGGACAACTTGCCCATGAATGATGTCTTCAATGAGGGTCGTGACTTCTTCAGAGACATCCTGAGTCTCGCCGGCAATGTACATCATCTGCGAAGACTGTTTGCATGAAGATCAAGGAGTTATTTGCTTGAAACCCTACCTGCTGAATTTCCTCCTTGAACAGTGGTGATCTTGCAGCCATGGTCGTGGTCTACTCTCAGACGATGGTGAGATAAGTCTCGTTGGGAGTGGTAGGTGCAGCAGTCAGCTATATGTATTTCAAAAAGGAGGAAGCTTTTCTGGATGTGTATAATATCTCGACCATCAAGAAGGACGATGTTGATGCCTGTCGTGTAGGAGGGGCCCCCATCGTATGACCATTTTATACCACATTGTCATGTTTTGGGTGTGAGAAAATGCACTTGCACTGTGCTATGAGGCTGTTGAAGTTGGAAGTGAGAAAGGGTGAGCCCAAGAGAAAGGGGTTCAGGGGAATGGCCTCTCTTCGGTGAATCGATGAAAACCCTAACCCAGGAGGGTGTGTCTTCTATTGGCCAGCTGTCTGGACATCTATCTTATCAGAGGCTGGTCCGAGCTCCCCTTCAGGGGGAAGATTCGAGCCGGAGAATGCCGTGAATTCTTCGCGACTTGAGACAAAATGTACAACTGCAAAACGGCCTGAAAACTATACAAATATGAGAATGGAAAGAAAGGTGCCACTTAAACTTGGCGCCTATGTGGTCGTCTGAAAAGACACGAATCAGTGCTCGTGGCCGCAGCCGCCCTGGCGCTTCCTGAGCCTGGCCACCTCGGTCCGCGCCTCAAAGTCAAGCTCGCTGCCGTCAACACTACCAAACACCATGCGGGCCATCTTGACAGCGACGCTGCTGTCGTTGGGGCACTTTGCAGTGACGTTCTGCCCAAGGGTGGCCTGCGCGCCGTCCTCGAGATAGACGACCTCACCACCGACCATGGTCAGCAGAACCCTGTTGCGACCGAGCTCCTCTTCGGGGACCTCGAAGTAGTTGCGCTCTAGCACGATGATGTCGGCGACCTTGCCGACCTCGAGGGAGCTGATCTGCTTGTCCGCGCGCGCCACCTGGCGCCGTTGATGGTGATGGCCCTGAGGGCGCTCTCGCGGGAGATGCCGACGCCGGGGAACGCAGTTTCGTAGAAGGCGGGGTTGGCTGAGGCGGCAGATTTGGGGTTCAGGGGGTCGCCGCGGCGGGTCACGCCGGTCTTGAGCGCCAGCCAGACGTCGAGAGCATCGACCTGAGGCAGGATGTCAGTATTGAGCAATTTTCCATCAAGAATTCAGTGCACTTACAGGCCAGTCGCTGCCATAGACCGGAGGGCGTCCGGCATCTTTAATTCGGGCGTATGCGGCGAGGTTGTCGAGGCGATACTCGCCGAAACTCTGCAGTGTCTCTGTCCACGTGGGGCTGAGCTGCGACCACTGGTAGCTGAAGACGGCGTCGACACCGAGCTCCGTGAACCTTTGCCAGTCCTCCTCAAGCGTCGAATCAAGTGAGGGAGTGGCAAGACGAAAAGGGGGCGCATTGGGATGGGCATTCTTGTAGGCTTCGACAGCGTCCAGGCTGACGTGAATGGCTCGATCGCCGGTTGTGTGCAGCTGCGCGTCGATGCCAGCCAGGAACAGGCCCTCGAGGGTCTTGGCGAGGATCTCCGGGTCCCAGTACAGTTCGGCGTTCTCCTCTGGGTCGGGCGCCCAGGTCTGCGTGCCGTTGGCATCGGTCGTGGGGAGCCAGTACGGATCGACGAGGGCAGCCGTGCGCGCAGAGTAGATGGGGATGCCGTCCAAGAGAGCCTTGATGGCTTGCCACTTGAGGGCAGGACGGGGACCAATGGTCGAGTTATCGTTGCGAGAGGTGATGAGCTCGACGGTCTCGGCAACGACGGCATCGACTGCCTCGAGAGTCGAGAGCAGCTGGACACGGTAGTCGAAGTAGCCTTGCGCGCTGAGCTCGTCGCGCTCCTGGAGGATCTCCCAGGGGCCGTAGTGCTCATTGGTCGCCAGAGCGTCCTGCTAGGTGGTGATGCTGTTCTAGCGACGGGCTTGGCTCGAAGCCCGGCAGGCCTCGGCGTTCTCCTCGTTGGTGTAGGCCGGAGGGCCAGCGATCAGAATGTCAGCTCCGTCCAGAAGCATGCCCGAAGGCTCCTGCGTGCCTGGGAGGAGCTCGATGGTACCGCCGGGGGGTGCGGGTGTCGTGCCGGTAATGTTGGAGAGCTCCAGGGCGCGAGTGTTGAGAATGAAGCTGTGGTAGTCGCTCGACCGGAGAGACATGGGGCGAGTCGTTTCGAGGATGTCGAGATCCAGCTTCGAAAGACTATGTCCGCCGGCAGCCAGGGCAAAGTAGTTCAGATTCACAGCGTCAAGCCAGGCATCTTGGTCGCCGCCATCGGTGTCGATGCAGGTCTGCAGGTGCTCCAAGACCTGCTGGGTGTTCAAGGGCTGGTAGTTGAAGTTGTACTTGATCAGGTTCTGGCCTGCCTGAAGAACATGCATGTGCACGTCAACGAGACCGGGCATAGCCATGCGGCCCTCAAGGTTGATGACGCGGGTGTTCGCCCCGATGAGGCGGCGAGCGCTGGCATCATTGCCAACGTACAGAATGGTTCCGTTCCTGATGGCGAGAGAGCTGACTTTCGAAGAACGGGCGTCAAGGGTGTAGATTGATCCGTTCTGGAAAACAATGTCGGCCGTCTGGGGGGTCTGTCTAGGATGGTAGCTCCCAGCAGGAGGAGGCCGCGTGGTGCTGGCGTTGACGGTGGCAAATGCACCGGCACCGGCACCGAGAAGATGAACGATCCTCATGATGAAGGTATGAGGTGAGAGTGATTAAGGCAAGGAGTGGGATGAACTAAGTGAGATATGTGAGGTGAGCTGTTTCGAGTACCCTTATGGAACGCATGTAGAGGTTCTATATAAAGAGAAGCTCAGAATTCTCACTTCGTGACGCTCCTTCATGTTCCAACATGTCCCTCGTATGAGCATCGCGCCGACAATCAATGCGACCATGTAGGATGTTGACTCCATCGTGAGATCCACCAGCCTCGCGCGCAGGTGGTTGCGTACGCTCAAGACCCTGGAGTCCCACGAGTCGCGTGAGATGACTTCAGTTTGCCAGGATGAGAGCGGGGTATAGGCTGGTATTCGTCAGCGGAACTTGCTCGCATGTCTATCCCACTGACCGAAAATCAAGCTTAAACGGGCCAACTGTATAAGCTTGTATGATAGTGGCGGCAGTTAGGTTAATAACTCCGCAGCATGGCTTGGGCGATGACGAGCATGCATCCCTGTGAGATGCTTCGGGCCCTCCTCCCTCCGGTCGCAATTTTTGTCGATTGGCCGTTCACTGCCATTTTCTGGGGTGCCGCCCCAGCCTGATAACACACCGTGCGGCATCTGACTTGGGCAAGGGGGTCGGCCATCGATGAACGACATTGCAGGAGTGCCAAGTCGTTTACAGGACACAAGCATGCACTTTTGCATTTTCCGAGATGGAGGTTGTTTCCAGCCATTGTTTTAAGGTGTTCCGAGCTGAGAGGCTCACCTCCTTGGCAACTGGAGGGAAGGATGGAGTTCTGAGCAGGCTACATGGAGAAATCCTACTGATATGTTGTTTGGGGTTCCAATAAGTCTCAAATGTAAATGTGAAGATTAATTCGATCTGATGCTTCTGGTTCAGCGATTTTCTCAATAAGTTTGGCATTTGCGAGGATTTGACGCCAAAGTCATCTGTCCAGGATCGGACTCCCCCCTCGCGGCATCCGCACATTCTCAGGGTCCGAGGGCAGAAAATCAGACTCAAGTTTTTAGTGTAGTGGGCAGAAGGCAAAGATTGATGGTTGGTTGCGGCAGGGATTACTACGATGGCCATGACCGCCGGCCCGGAGTTGTTGTCTACCGACCAACACAGGAGCAGGGGGCTGGCCGTGAACGCACCGCCGACGGCGAGGAAGAGACCAAAGTACCGAGCAGCGACTGCGTCCACGAACTGGTTCAAAGTGAAGCCGATGAAGATGCAGGGAGCCAGAAGAGTCATGAAGAAGAAGCCTCTGCGGCGGAATCTTTCGGAGAGAGTTGCGACGGTGACGCAGACGATTGCACCAAAAACGTAGGGCGGGACGGACATGAGTGTCGATGTCAGGAGACGCCCACCCATCGGCGCTCCACTCCCCCTGTTCATCCCACCCGACCCCGAGCGGCCCAGGCCGAGCACCTCCCACCATGCGTGTCATCCGTGGACAGGTCATTTTGGCATAGGAAGAGTCATAATCACCGGAAAGCCATTCCGCAGACGCATGGTAGAAATACTCCGCCAAGCTGGTCAATCATTCGGAATCCCGACCGAAAGCCAGGTAGGCTCTAGGTCCCATGGCGGATGTTTCGGGTCGAGTTGCGGGACAAGGTGATGACTGATCAAGGGGCTGAGGAAGAAGCCAGCCATGGCCATGGCCACTACTCTACTTGTAATCCAGGTGGTATAATATCTGAGGGTATCCGAACGATCTAAGAATGGCTTAAAAAGGAACAACTCCCCACTCGATTCAGGATGTTCGAGCTATCATTGCGTCGTCGCTCACACCCGCCACCAGTGTTTGATCACATCTTCTGCTCCCAGTGGCCCTCGTCACTTAGATGGCGTATTCTCCGGCGTCGGCGGTCCACATAGCCAGAGGCCCATTCGCGGCTCCGGCGGACTCCGCTAGGCCTCCTTGTACACCGGCGGAGGAACAAGGCCGGCGTACGGGGGCGGAATCTCCATAACACTCCGGCGCTCCTCCGCCAGCCTAGCCTCAACAGCCTCTCTGTACTCCCTTGCCGACGGAGGCTCGTAACTACGAACAGGGCCTTCGAAAGGCCAGTAGGTAGCGGCCGGGGCGTTGGTTGTGACCGGACCTCTGGCGGGCTGAGGCGGCGATGCTGGGGCCCGCGGCTGCGCAAGCTTGGTGTCGCCGGCCGGCGGACGGAGCAAGTACCGGCGGCACAGCGTAAGGAATAGCCAGTAAAGAAGCAAGACAAAGACGATGCTTGCGACGATGATGCCGGCTCTGATTCCTTTCGTGCTAGGACTCGTCTTCTTGGAGTTGCGGGAAACTCCGCCATAACGGCGCTGGAGCATTTCGCGGGCTGGGGCTGCCGGTTGTGTGAAAGCCCTTGCGTCGTGGTTCGCCCTGGAAGCTGCCAGGGAGTTGAAGACAGTGGGGCGGGTGTTTATATGGGGATTCTGTATCCTTGCTTGAGGAGGAAGGCGTCAAGGACTGAAAGCTGTCTTATGTTTGCTGAGCTTTTTGTCTTCTTGTCGGCGGCGATGCGATGAAGTTGAAATTGGGGGGTTCTGGGAGGGGGCACATGGGAGTGATGATGTTTTAATTTCCTGCTAGGTGAAGCCATGGGCCCATCTCAGCAGTCTTTGGCGGTTGGCAGTTGACGGTTGGTGATTCGGGGCCTCGAATTGGAAGAATCCCTGCCCAAACCACATGCTGGTCTCCCGATATGGTAGTATACGAGCCTCCACCTTCCAAGTCGGGTGACCACGGCCAGGGTGCAGCACCGCCACATTGGATGACCTGATGATATGGTTGGACAGTTGGCAGCAACTCGACGAGGCTGAGAATCTCGGGCGGTAGGCATCTTCTGGAGCGGAGATCAAGCGGAGCGATTCTTTCAAACTGGCGGACAAGGCAGGATTTAGAGTGGCAGAGGTGCAGTGCCAAACGCAGGCAGAATGCCTTGGATGTTTAACTCTACACGCTACCTGGTAGCCGGATCAAACTCATCAGGCCCAATCTGCTGCGCAATAGGCAAATACCTCCATCGACTAAAGTAAGCGGGCGTCGTGCCCTTGCCGCCATTGTTCGTCGCATATGCCCCCAGGAGCGATCCCGTGAAAAGCCCACCACCTCCTGAAACCACCGATCCATCCGCAGTCCCGATCAACACGTACTCCTCGGGCCTTGACGATGAGCTCGCACCAAAAGTGTACTCCCTATCGCTGACCCCCAAGATGTGCAGCCTGATAGGGCCCTCGAGCCACGTCTTTGGTACCGGGACGATGACCGTCTCGGCCGCCTTGGCGTCCGGCTTGCCGCCGGCCTCGACGCGGAACCGCAAATGGGGAATCGCTGTCTTGGCGCCGCACGCGGGCAGGTTGACAATGCCGAGGTCGAGGTGCTGCAGTTGGTTGAGAAACAGCGAGATACCAGCCTCCTCTTCGACAACAGATGGCGTGAACGAGATGTCGACAGCGTAGTTGAAGAGCGTGGTTGCCTGCTTTCGCGCAACAAAGCCAAGGGGGTTCTTGAGCAGGTCATACTCGGTGGCGGCCGCCGGACCCGTCAGGTTGGCGGCCGATGGCGAGATGCGCAGGGAGTTCGGGTGATCGGCAGGTGAGACCTCGAATAGAGAGTCATCACGATTCCTCCACCACAGGAAGTGGCCCGGGAGATCAGATCCTGGTGCAAAATCGACAATGTCCGGATCGTTGATCCAGTGACCATTCCCGGGGATGTCCGTGTTCCTGGCTGGCAGCGGCCCCGTCATGTTTCCACGAACCTGCTCGAGGACTGGCCAGTCGCCTTCGTCCCAAGTGCCCGCAAACAGTGCCGTCTCGCGACCCATGGGATATATCTCTGACGCTGGGCCACCGCGCACCGTGAGGGCGACACCCCACCAGTCACCCTTGCCGTCCTGGAACAGGTCGGCATGCCCGACGTTCTGGAAGTACTGGTTGTTGTCGCGATTTGTCAAGATCGGGTTGCCCTCAAACGCCTCATAGGGACCCCAGATGTCTCGTGAGCGCGCAATGACCTCTGAGTGATTCGCTCCAGTGCCGCCCTCGGCCTGCATGATGTAGAAGTAATCGTTCTTGTGGTACATACGGGGGCCCTCGGGCGAGAAACCACCCAAGCCCTCCCAGACTTGGACCGGCTCCGTAGAAGCACCTGTGTCAATGTCGATCTCGGAAAGCCACCCATGGGCAAGCAACATGTAAATCTTATCATCGTTAAAGAAGATCTCCGGGTCGATGTGCTTGCCAGGGTTCTCGATGGTGACTGGCACCGACCACGCGGCATCATCGTACGGGTCGGTCGTCTTGAAGAGAACAAGTTGAGGCTTTTCCAGGCGATTTGGCGGGGTGTTGTCCTCCCATTACTGGTAAACGGTGATCAAGTAGAGTCCAGCTTGGTGGAAGTGGACGGAGCTCGCCCAGATGCCGCCGAGCTGCGTCGGCTCAATTGCGAGTAGAAGTAGCTGCTCGGGGCGGCTGAACGCGTGACTGGCGAGCTTCCAGTTGACGAGGCCTTTTCTGGCGTAGACAGGGGCACCTGGAATAGTCATGAACGACGAAGTCGAGCAGAAAGTGGGATCGTTCCACTCGGCCACAAACGTGCCTGTTGGATCCGAGTTCCAGCCGGGCAGGATCGGGTTGGTGAATGTTGTTGCTGGATCGCTCGCGCACTCCTGGGCCAGGCCCTGGGCTGCGAACATAGTAAGGAGGTGGAGGGAGCGCATCTCGGTGGACGACCGGCGAGGTTTGACTGAGAAGACGGAATCTTAGAATTGGAACCTATGGCGGCTAGTATTTGTGTTTGACTTTCTGGGTACAGTCTCATGGACTAGCTGCGCAGCAAGTGATCCAAGTCGGCCGGGGATTCGACTTGAGCGCAACCGAGCTGTTGGTTCTCGGTTAAGGACGACAGAAAATGTAAGCGGCGTTGTATTTCCCCATGCATAATGAAAATCCGGGGTTCCCCACGCCTGGACCTGGGATTCCCCATGGGATGGGATGGCAGTTCTGCCCAAGTCCATCCACAGTCACTGGCGTGTCTATCAGGGCCAATCCGCACGTCCTCCCAGAATGTTGGGGGCAAACCCTCCCCATCCCGAACCGAGCGACCTAAGGAAACTTCTCAACCGAGCCGGTGGTACAGCCGAACAGCGCCCCTTCCCAGTGTTTCCCTCTAGCTTCGACGCGAGCGTTCTTACTACTAATGGGAGATAGCGGCTGTCGATACTGGCAGGGAAGTCGGCGGGGCAGGGGATGATGTTTCGCTGGTGTTGGGGATGAGATTGAAGTTTATGATTGGTGTTTGTATTCAAAAAGGGGAGCAGGCTTTTGGAGACACCAGCATGAAGTTATCTGTCTGGTGCGGGGTCAAGCCAACATTATCTCGCCATGCGCCCGCTCGACATCTGGGGAGTTAGACCAGCGCTCCCATGATCACAGGCCTGAGAGGAACAGTTCACTTACTGACCGCCCAGGGAGCCGATGTGCTTGGTCTTCTGCCTGCCCTGAGCATTCAGAAAGCCTGAACAAGTCAGCAAAGATGAACGATGGGCGTCAACCCTGTCACAGTGGCTTCATGTTTGTTGCGCGGCTCGCTACAACTTCGACCGCGGGTTCAACCAACTCCGCGAGACCTCCACTTCTCACATCTGATTTCGAGACGAGGAATTCCCGCATCAAACCTATCCCATCAAAGCTTTCAGTGTCAAGTCAATTTCACACAATTTTCCACTGCTGACGCAACGGCCTTGGTTATTCCGGCAGATAGGGCGGCAATGGCTTTAAATCAGGGTAACATCCCGCGTGGATACAGCAACGCACTCACTTACCCGCGTAGCCGCCTCACGATGCGCACAAATGAGCATCTGCCGATCATCCAGCCTCCGCCTTCCGGTGTCCTACCCCGCCCGTTCCCCGCGTCGGTAGTTTGTCCGTACCTGACGATTTCAAATTATCCGTCGATGAGCATGGAAGAGTAGCCTTGGCTCCACGTAACGACAGATGACAGAATCATCGGCAGGAAGCGGCCCAGTAGCGATGCAGCGCTGTTCGGCAGAGCTTCCGAGATTGCACCTTCACCACGAGGTCCGGGCTGATGGGAAGCCAGCTATAAAGGGGGCAGTGAAAGTCTTGCCACGATGAAGAGGATGTTCCGGAGGTATCCGATCCCAGACTTTGAACATGGGCTTCTGGTCAAAATTCATCGCGGCTACGGCCTTGGCGGCATCTACTGTCGCCGCAGTCGACATCAAGGTCTCTTCCACGGGAGGCAATGCCACCAGCGGCCACCAATACGGCTTCCTCCACGAGGACATCAACAACTCGGGTGATGGTGGTATCTATGCCGAACTCCTCCGCAACCGGGCCTTTCAATACAGCGACAGGTTCCCCGTCAACCTGAACGCCTGGCATTCTGTCAACAATGCCGAGCTGACCCTCTCGAGGCTCGACAAGCCCCTCTCAGATGCCCTTCCCGTATCTGTCAACGTCGCGAAGGGCACCGGTTCTGGCGCTGTCGGTCTGCTGAACGACGGCTACTGGGGCATGGACGTCAAGGTCCAAAAGTACACTGGCTCTTTCTGGGTCCACGGTGCCTACGATGGTGTTTTCACCGCTTCCCTCCAATCGGACCTGACAGACGACGTCTTTGGCTCTGTCGAGGTCAAGTCACAGTCCGTGGCCAACGACTGGGTGGAACATCAATTCGAGCTCACCCCCGATCGCGATGCACCCAACAGCAACAACACCTTCGCCATCACCTTTGACCCAAGCGGCACCACTGGCGGCTCGCTCGACTTCAACCTGATCAGTCTGTTCCCTCCCACCTACAAGAGCCGGAAGAACGGTCTCCGCGTCGACATTGCCGAGGCCCTCGCTGGTCTTCACCCTTCAATTCTTCGCTTCCCCGGCGGCAACATGCTCGAGGGCAACGACAACAAGACCTACTGGGACTGGAAGGACACCCTCAAGCCACTTCATGAGCGTCCTGGATTCCCGGGAACGTGGGGATACATGCAGACCCACGGCCTCGGGCTGATGGAGTACCTCTACTGGGCCGAGGACATGAACCTTGAGATTGTCATTGGCGTTTGGGCCGGCCTCGCTTTGAACGGCGACATTACCCCCAAAGAGGACCTGCAGCCCTTCATCGACGACGCCCTTGACCAGATCGAATTCATCAGTGGCCCTGCTGATTCGACCTGGGGCAAAGTCCGCGCCGAGCTAGGTCACCCCGAACCCTTCCGCCTGCTGTACGTCGAGATCGGCAACGAAGATTGGCTTGCCGGCGGTCCTGTAGGCTGGCAGACCTACAAGGACTACCGCTTCCCCATGTTCCTCGAGGCAATCAACAAGGCTCGCCCCGACATCCAAGTCATTGCCTCAGGCGCTACGAGCGATGGCCACGTCATTCCCGCCCCTGGCATTGGAGACTACCACCCCTACCGCAAGCCCGATGCCCTCGTCGACGAGTTTGACAAGTTTGACAATGAGATCGGCCATATCGTCGGAGAAGTCGCGGCGACCCACGTAAACGGTGGCATCGGCTGGGACGGCGATCTGCACACCTTCCCGTGGTGGATCGGCACCGTCGGCGAAGCCGTGTCTATGGTCGGGTATGAGCGCAACGCGGATCGTATCCCCGCCACATTCTACGCCCCCATCCTACGGAACATGAACAAGTGGCAATGGGCCATCACCATGGTGCAACACGCCGCTGACCCCGCCCTGACGACCCGCTCGACGAGCTGGTACCTCTGGGAACTCTTCGCCGCGCACCCCATGACACAGACACTGCCGGCCGAGGGCGACCTGGACCCTCTCTTCTACGTCTCGGGAAAGAACGAGAACGAGGACAGCTTCATCTGGAAGGCGGCCGTGTACAACACAACCGACTCGGCCAGCGTTCCTGTCTCGCTCGCGTTCGAGGGCGTCAAGGAAGGCGCGAGGGCTGCCCTGACGGTGCTGACCTCTAGCTCTGGTAGCCCGTGGGCTTACAATGACCCTCATGCGGGCAACAATGCTGTGGATACCAACGTCGAGATTGTGACTGCCAACGCTCAGGGCGCGTTCGAGTTTGAGTTGCCCGAGCTCAGCATTGCCGTGCTGGATACTGCTGGTGTCAAGTGCAAGAAGAGGCGTGATGGCACGCCGGAGATGGCTACTGGGGTCTGAAGCTTGAGATAATGTAGAAGTATTCAGTCTCAAGACTTTTCTTCGCACCCGCTGCCGAATATGAGGACCCAGTGATGCTTCTTGATGTCCTTGCCTCGCTGATGAAGCTGTGCTCAAGGACCTCAGCCGCCGAAGAGGGTGTAGGCCGTCTTCAAGCTACCTCGATGAGAAGAAAGATCACAACAGTACAAATTACACCGAGATTATACTAGTGGTTACCAACCGAACCAAGGTACTAAGCCAGCTCAAGAGCCATGTCTTTATCAGTAGAAGGGGAGGAGACAGACCCTCAATAAGTGACTCGTATTTTGCGCAAACCCCCCTTGTTCTCCTTGTTCTTTCCGCACATGACCAGGCTCAAATCGATAGACCTCTTGTCGAAACTTGTGGTCGACTGAACATCCTTGACTCGTGCCTTCTCTGGTATCACCGGCTGGTCACGCCAGTTTAGCGTAGTAGCCGGACGGAACCCGTCTTGAGACCAATTGTCCCACGCTATTCCTGGAGCTGCCATGTTGACGAGCGTCGGCGTATATGGCGGTGCTGAGACGGGGCCTATCGACTCCTCCTCGACAGCTACGATTGCCTGTTGCATCTTGAACGTGACATCGCTTCTCCAAAACGACTCGACCGTGTTGCTCTCGGCAAGAATCTTGAGGGCGGCATGCCGCAGGGAGTGGTGTCTGCAGCGGTGGGTAATCACCTGCAGAGGGAGCAAAATCCCTGTCTCGAGGCTGAGGCCAGGAAACGCAGATCTTTGCTTGATGCGCGCAAGGATTGACGCCGCGAGGTTCACGGCATACTCCCAAAACCCCAGTTGGCAGTCGAAGCGCGACTCAGGCCCGGGTGGCCCCGCGACGGACAGCGTGCGAAGCATAACGTGACCCAGCCGAAGACATAATATCGCTTGTTCATCTGTTTCGGACGGGAGAAGCGAAGCCTCGAGCGCAGCCATTCGTCGTTCCCATGCGGCCAATCGTCGCCGTACGCCCTCGACCTTGCTGAGCCACGGGCCGTAGGGTACGTTGCCTGACAGGAGACCGTCGTCGAGTAAGAAGAACGCGCGGCCGATGGCTTTCAGATCCGAGCCCACGTTTTCAAGAGTTTCGCCGGGCACGCACGGCGTTAATAGGTAGGCTTCAACGTCGAACAGTGCACGCGACGTATGGTACGGGTAGGGCTGAGAGACGTCCTTGTACGCCGTCATGGCCTGCAAGTCCATCCTGAGAATCGCCGCGCCGAGAATCTTGATGCGATCTAGCCTGGGGGCTTGGGCCACGAGGATTCGAAGCCCGGACAAGACGTGTGACTGCATGTCGTTCCAGCGCCCAAGCATGCCTGCCGTCGCGCTGAGCACGATGGACAAGATGACGTATTTAGGCAGCGAGTCGAGGCGCTTGGCGAGAGACATTGCCTGAATATAGTGTCTCGTCGCTTGTCGTTCAACATTTTCGTGAACTGGTTGATTGTTCAATGCCTCTACCTCTGTCCACATGCATTTGTGCAGTTTGCCGAGGGCGACTGTCGCGTGCCAGAAGGCCGGCTCGGTATGTGCGAGCTGCATGACGTCCCGTTGCCAGAAAGCGCTCGGGAGATTGTTCGTCGTGTCAGGCACAATGACGCGACGGAAGAACTCGAACAATCGTGCGTCGCCCGGTGACAATTCCCGGGCTTGGAGGTCCAACCGGGACGGAACCTGTGACAGCGCTCGCGTCATTGATGAGCCGGTCATCTTGACGGCGGCGGCAAGCTCGCGCCGCGACATTGTGATATCTGGAGACAGATAGCCGTCGCAGTTGCGCTTGGAATTGAGGCATTTTTGGCAATGTGGCTTCTTCTCGTCACACTTGACCCGCCGAATTCTGTGGCCCCGTGTCAGTTTGTGCTTCCCGCAAATGGAGGATGAGAAGGCTCTGTGGCCCATGGCAGGGGAGCAAACCTGCAAGTAATGCAACCATCCTTGGATCTAGACATGTGCTCAACTCGTCTCCGAGTGTGGGGTGCCCACCGGAGCAAATTGATGAACAGTCGGAGAAATGAGAGAACCCATAAGACGAAGGGGGCGAAGATGAAGGTGATGAACAGGCCCTTGGCAAAGCGCGCAAGATAGGGTAGTATTTGGATGCCAAGGTTTCTCGTGACTTTGCTAGTGATTACTCGTGACTTGGAGCAGGGAATGGGACCACTGGTCATTTCCCCGGAAATCTTTCAATATTACCTAGGTACCTTTGGTAAAGAAGGCCTATCAGTGAAGTGGGTTTTTGATCACCTTCTGTACCGTACCCACGTGCAGCTTATCACAAAAACAATGTAAGTCCTTCTCGTTTTCCAGCAAAGTAATCGAAGAGACGAAGTTCGCGTATCCAAACTGCGGTGAAGCCGGCCTCTCGGATGGAAACCCATTTGAACTTTCACAGCAAACTTACCAAGCCCTGGAAATCCGTCAGCCTGGGCGCACTGGTTCGCCAATCGGATGCAAAGTCGTCGTCGGTCGCTTTCGATGGTGGCCGGAGACAAGTCCGAGGCACCAGTGTCTAGCTCCGGCATTCGGCGGGGGATCCGTTAGTGCCGGTTTGCGGGATAAATAGTCCGAACTCGGCGCTTTATACCAACCTAACATTGGTTTCCGTCACTGAAAGCACGGAGATATTCTACATTTGTTCATGCCTAATACACCAAATACCAAGACAGCACAATGCCAAACCCAAGCGAGGCCGAACTCACCCAACTTTTAGCCGATGCACAGCGCGCCGGCGGCAAACCCACCGTCGACCCGGCAAAGCTCGCTCACCTCGACCTCGACGCCGCCTATCGCGTTTCCCTCGGTCAACAGGACATGCTCGGCGAAAAGGTCGCCCTCTACAAGACCGCAGTCCGCACTGACGGAAGCCCCGGTGTCGCCAGCCCCATCTGGGCGTCCCGCGTCGGTCAGAGCGGGCCGGAATACGTTTTCCCAGCACACCTCGACGTCAAGGGCCTTGAATTCGAGGTCGGCGTCGTCCTATCGCAGGACATTGAGGGACACGACGACTTGGACGAGGATGCCGTCGAGGCAGCCGTCGACCATTATTTCCTCGGCATCGAGGTCGTCGGGACTAGGCTTGCGCCGACAGCAAATGGGGAAAAGCCAAGTCCCGCACAGTCGCTGGCGGACCACAACTCGGCTTTAGGATACGTCTTTGGCGGGAGGTATGCCAAGGGGAGGGACGTCTCGGGGATGGAGGTAACACTCGAGATTGACGGGAAGGAGATTGACCGAAAACCTGCCGTTCCCGGCTGTGGTACCGTTCTGGCATCCGTCGTGGCCTATGCCAAGGCACAGCATTCTGGTCTCCCGCTGAAGGCCGGGACTGTCATCACCACTGGCGCTCTGAGTGGATGCGTGCTGTTGCCGCAAGGCGCAAAGGGACTTGTTGTCGGTCGGCTAGGGGACGAGGCGCCTGTCAAGTTCACCTTGCAGTAGAAAGGAAGGGAAGGGAAAAGGATCTGTTGCTACAATGGGAGAGGACTCGAGAGTCACCGTTCTATAAGAGCAGGTCAGGCCTTGGGCCCCATCTGCCAAGGCTTCAGGGCCTCGGTGCTATTATACACCGTGAGATCGATGAAATCCGGCAGCCGAGTTGAGTTCCTTCCGAACCGTCCGGCCGTGTTGTTAAGGAACATGCCTGAAATGACACCCGTCTCGCCCGCCTCTTGTGGGAACTTGGTATCGAAGAGGACAACTATTTCCTCTGGGGTAAGAGCGTTTTCTCCCTTGGCCAATACCTCGGTTTGGAAGAACGAGATATAGCTCTTTGTGTGCTCGATATCCACCCGAGCGTCGAAGTCGAGAGATCCAGCGTGTCCGGGAACGATGGTAGTCGGCTGTAGCGTGGCGATGAAGCTGAGTGTCTGTAGCCAGGCATCCGAAAGCGCTGGGGTGACCGTATCGGCCATCCAGGGGTGCATTGAGCGATGGTAGACCGAGTCGCCAGCAATGAGGGTCTTCATGGAAGGGATCCAAAACATAGTCCCGTCAACGGTGTCGAACACTAGGTTGCTGAGCAGCTGAATCGGCTCGGCGTCATGACCGCTGAGGGTAAAGAATGTCTCGTTGTACGCGACGGGCTGTGCGGGGACCTCGGAAATGTTTTCGGGCCCGAGATTGACTCTCTGTCGTTCGGTCTACATCATGACTGTTAGTCTTGTCATGTTGTAGCAGCGGATCGGAGCGTATTACCTGAGGTCCAACTTCAAATGCGATCAGATCCACGTTCTTCTGCGTAGCGTAGAAGACAGCCTCGGGGAATCCAGCCAGGATTGCAGAGGCGCCAAGATAATGATCCACATGGTGATGAGTCGCAAAAGCAGCCACGAGGGGCTTGTCGGTAGTGTTTTTGATCCAACCAGCCAGTTCATTGGCAGCCGGGAGCGTGAGAGGCATGTCGATCAGGACAGCGGACTGTGAACCGATGATGAGGGACGAGACCGTCCTGAACCCCCCGATGCCGACGTTGACGAAGCTCTCGACACGCAAAGGTTCGTTTCTGGTGCACAGGGCCATGCCTTGGGCGTATACAAGGAACCCGAGGGCCATGTTCTGAATGAGAGACGTGAACATCATTGTGATAAAGCGGATGTGTAATGGACCGAGAAAGAAGGGTACACAATGAATGTAGGTGAATGTGTTATACGACTGCAAAAGGTGAAGAGAAGATGACTATGCAGGTTTATATAGAGACGACGAGCGCAACTATCATGGTGCTTCTTACTGGGTTGCACATCATCTTGTTACCAGGCAGCAATACCCCAAAGTCAAGCTCCTACGACAATGATACGTCAGCTAAATTGAGTTGCTTACACAATCCATGATCTAGGCCTCAAGTCGCATCGAATGTCTGTAGGAGTTTGAAGATCAAGGGTATTATTGCCCTTTGGTGACTAGCTCGTCGGTCGACAGGTCTGTTCTCGCCGCGTCGGCACTTGTCAGTCACATCTTGAACAGCTTTGTATGTGGTAATCTAAAATCGGCATTCATGTGGGATGCGGCAAGACCCTTAGACAAGCTTCGGCTACTCATATTTGTAATGCTCCTTTATTACCGAGGAATCTGCGATCAAGGATATAGATGTTCTCAAATCGGTGCTGGGGAGTCATGGGGGAAAAGCCGGGTTTTGAAACTCGTCCACGCGGGATATATGCCCACAACAGGAAAGGTTGTTTTTGTCAGTGCCGGCGCAGCATTCTGTCCCAGGTGACACTTTGTGGCTCATGCTCACAGCTATATCTCCCTGAGGCTGAGCTCCCATGAACTGCTTGAACTGGCCAAACTGGTTTCGGACATACCATTGAGCTCGGAGGCGTGTAAGAAGATCCGTCAAGTTCGCCCCCGATCGAGTTCCCTGTACAGGTCGTCGGTACCACATCGCCAGCTGCAAGACCCCCCGCATTTACTAATGGGGCCTCTAGATGCGGGGTCCAGGGCGGCCAACGGCAGCACTCGTGGCGCTCGTCATCCAGGGAGTCAGGATGGCGAATGCGTCCGGGGAATTGTCGACTTTCGCAGAAGTGACTGACACAGCCCTGGATCGAGCTGAGGTGATACCCCTGGGCTATGTCATTGGAGGGGCAGGCAGGGCAGACCAGGTGCCTCATCTCTCCGCCTCAGTCGGGTAAACCCTGCAGGAGCCACAATGCAACATCACGACGCCCAACACTGCCTCGTGCCTCTTCTAGCGGTCTAATGGTGAATGAAGCTGGTGCTTAAAGGCGCCATCCTGCTACTTTCGCGGTCATTCAAACTTGAAGTCTCCCACGCCAATGCATCCTGTAGTACAGTCGCCGCCGATGCCTGAGACGAGCCCCGATGACGCCGAGGCCGGCCGGCCGCTGGTGCCTCAATCCCAGCCAAACACGAAGAAAAAATACTCGACGACAATGCTCGATCACTTCTACCTGATTCTTCTGATGCTCAGCGGTACCCGACTCATCTCGGCCGTTGTGGTCGCAGGGTTGTGCGCGGGCATCGTGTCCAGGGTTCCGACGGGCCCTCTGATGGGCATGGCCGTGTTTGGCATCTTCCACGTGGGTGCACTTTTCTTGGAGCTTACTGGGATAAACATCTGACAGCACAGTCCGTCCTGCACTTCCATCTCTTCCAGCCAAAGATGCGGTCCGCGACGGTGCCGACCCCGACGCGATGGTTCCTCGGCCGGCTGACGGTATACACGATCGGATGGATAGCCGTGGCTGTGGGAATGCTTGCGCTGGTCGGGCGCGGGACGGAGACGGGGGCATTTGCGTCGCAGTTCCAGAAGCGCCTGCGCAAAGGCGGCGGGGGTTCACTTGGTTCTCAGCCCCTAGAGGGAGCGCGGTTACTGCGTGTTCTTTCGGCGATATCGGGCGGCTTTGCGCTGTTTGCCTTGTAAGTGCCGGCCTTGCTTGCGCCAGGATGACCGAATTGAAGCTGACGATGCAGTGTCATTTGTATGGCTCAATGGTGGATTGTGTGGGACCTGCAAACCCGTTACTGGTCGTCACGGGAGGTTGAAGAGGAGTATCGGAACCAGCAGAAGAGGATGAAGAAGTAGGTCCGATGTGTAAATAAGCCCAGATGACCAGCATTCCTCGAGCTTTCCCCTAAGACCTTGGACGGGAAACCCCGTCCGAGACATGCTCGGCAGCATCGTGATGGACCAGCCAGGCACAGGACAAGGCACAGAAGGCCTCCGACAGGCCAGCACTGCCACTGAGGATAACCCCTGAAGCCAACAGCCCTATGGACCAATGCACGGCACCGGCGAGATCCGGGCAGTGCACAGGTCCCCGTCCTAACCCTATTTAGGCCTCTTCGTATCCTCTTCAGCGGGCCGACAGTGGATGCCGGGCCCGACGAGTCATGTCCAGCGTCCAGGCTGCCGCAGTGACCGACGCTGGGCCCCAAGAAGTCATTCCCGTGTTGGTATTACCAAGAGTTTTCGTCATTAGTATCAGAGGCAGGGCGGATGACGGGCCTCGCGGCGTTGTCTCGGATGCTTTTTACCCCAAGTCTGCAGGGTGACGGCGAGGGCGAGTCCTGGGGCAGATGCCAGCGACTAATGACCCCGGCCTCGCCCTGGAAAGCCAATAAAGGGGGGACCAAGGCTGTGTGGCCCCCTGGACTGGCTCTAGGTTAGGGACCCGCTGCGCCTGTGCGTCGGCGATTACGCACTTCGGCGTGTAGAGGAACGCTGGTCGAGACAAGTCTCACACTTTTAAAACCTCTCTGCTGCCTGGGGAGTACGACGACTTTCCTTTTCACCTACTCACTCGGTATTTACAAAAGACAGAGGCGTCCGTCCTCGTGACCTCTTTCTCGCCATGGGCCCGAAGCGGTCTTCCCTCGCAGATATTGACCTCTCCGACCACCACCATCTCGACGCCGACGCCGACCACGAACGTCCTCTCATCACGCCCCAGACAGACACCACACCTCTCCCACGACATGCCGACGACACAAACTCCCTAAAGATGCATCGCCCTCCGCCTCTTCCCCGAGGCATCTCGTCCGACTTTTCCATGCACTCCATGACAGCCCCATCACCACCCTCCCCCCACGGCCATGTCTTCCGCGGCCTCCCCGCCCGTCGCCAGTCCTTCCGCAAGCTCCTACTCAAAGTCCTCAGCAAATGGCTCCTCTCCGCCGTCCTGACCGCCTGCGTCTACTCCGTCTTTTACGTCTACTCGGCCAAGACGGTCCTCTCAAAGGCTGAGAAGCGCATCTTCAATGCCCTCATCACTGGGTTCCTGATTGCGCAGGCCCTGGTGGTCGTCAGCCTCATGAACAGTGTTGTTGGCGACTTGCGGTGGTGGATCCTTGCCCGTCGTCACCGCTCACTCGCCAAGGTTGAGGCTATCCTGCAGGCGCGCAGTCTCTGGTCCGTCATCGTCATGACCTTCAAGTCCAAGCGCGTCTCGTTGCATGCCGCTGCCCTATGCTGGGTGTTGCTGGCCCTTGGAGTTCAAGTCGCCCTCGCCTCCATCGGCCTGTGCTACTCGGTCGAGAACGCGGAAAAGTATGCCCGTCTCGTCCCCGGCCGTATCGCCCTACCTGAACTCTCAACCATCATCACCTCATCCGTCGCCACCTCACAGTCATCCTCCTCCATCGGCGCTCGCCAGTACACAGCAAACCGGTTTGGCACCGTCTCATGGGCCTACGACACAGGCACCCACGCCGACGTGCCCCTCCCAGGGATGCTCTGGTACTCGGACGACCCCATGTTCTTCTGCGACGACGCAACATGCAGCTACGTCTTCCGCGACGTCAACGACGAGACCCAAGGTACGCGCGAGCGCATCTTTGTCGCCGCACACACCAGCCGCTCCGTCGCCGCTTCAACTACCTGCCAAGCCTTTCCCGTCGTTTTTGGCGGTGATGGGTCGGAGCGCAACATCACAATTGAGCTGCCCGACAAGCAGATTGGCAAGATCCTTCTCCCTGCCAGAGGTGGTCTCAACCAGACCACCTTCTTCACAAACACCACCGTCTCCTGCGGCGACGGATGCAGTGTCATCGAGGCCTTTGAGGCTGATGCCGCCCACGCCTACTACTACTCCTGCAACACCACCGTCGGTAAAGTCGTCAATGCCACGCTGCCCGCCCACGAGCTCGGAGCCGACCTCCGTCTGCTTGCCTCCTCAGCCATTGCCCTACAAGGCTACGCCGCCGCCTCGGCCGGCGACTCTTCCCAAGCCCCGGGCCAGGGTCAGTCCACAGTCGACCTCACCTCTCAATACATGGTCTATCCCGCCGAATCAGTCTTTGGCGCCTCCATGAACGGTTCTCTGCCCGACATGCAGTACCTCATATCGCGCTTTGCCATTGGCGTCGTTGGTGTCGCGGCCACGACACTCTCAAGCGATGCTACCGTTGACGGCCCGACCCCCGTCCTCGCCGTGCGTCTCAACATGGAACACGCCGGCATCATCCATCTGATCCTCATCGCCACGTGCGGCGGCTTGCTGATCCTGGGCATTGCTGGCGCCTGGTTCGCCAACAAGGTGCCCGTACCGAGCGAGGGCGTCGTCTCTGAAGCCGCCGTGCTGCGCGAAATGTGCGAAGCCCACCAAGCCCGCTCCGATGTCGCTGGCGACCTGGGGCTCGCCATGGCAAGACCTGAGGGAAGCGATGCGCGGGAATTATGGATATACCGGCATGAGTATGTCGGGAATGGGTTGTATGACTTGCACATGGCGTGCAGTAGGGGAGTCAGCATGAAGCAGTGAAGGCTCGAGTCAGGGCAGGGCACGGTAATACCGAAAATCCATGCATTGATCGCAGAAGTTCTCCTCCTCCCAGGGACCACGTGCTTCTGAACGGCCTCTTGACAAGACGAACCCCTCTTGATCCTCCACGGCAGACCCTCGCTGGCCCCCCTTTCATGACTGGTGTGTCGGCTCGACCCGGCATATGCCCCGGCGCGCATTGCCCGCTTTTGACCCTGTCGCCGTGCAACCTTCCCTCCATGACCCCCTCCTAATGGACGGTAAGGGTCGACCCCTTCCTAAATGACCCAGCACCACATGATGCATCAGGGGCGGCCCCGGCACATCTCAACGGCGATATGCCCGTGGATCTCCAGCGGCAGCTCAAGTACCGGATCCCCTCCGCTCACCATCACCTCTCTTCACCCTTCCTCACCTCCCTTCCTCCATCCCTACTTCCTCCTCTGGTCAACCCCTTGGCAACTTCCTCCCGCCATCATGAAGTCCTCCTGGCCCGCCCTCTTCACCACAGTGCTCCTCGCCTCCCTGGCAGCTGCCCAGGCTCCCCAGCCCGTTCGCGCAGTCTCCTTCAATATTCGCTACGACGCCGGCTCCCGGGAGTCCGGCGAGAAGCCCTGGTGGGACATTTTCTGCTTCATCACTTCCTCGCGCTGCCGTCACCCTCACGTCTCGGCGCACCTCTCCCAGATCGCCGCCTCGCAGCCCGCCGGCGCCGTCACCGTCCTCGGTCTCCAGGAGGTCCTTGACAACCAGCTCGGCGATGTGAAGAGCGGTCTCGGCTCCGGCTGGGCCCACGTCGGCGTTGGCCGCGACGACGGCCGTTCTGCCGGCGAGTACGCGCCCATCCTCTACCGCACCGCTGCCCTGCGCGTCCTCTTCTCAGAGACAAAGTGGCTTTCGCCTACACCTGATGTGCCCTCTTTCGGCTGGGGTGCGGCTACTCGCCGTATTGTAACCCTTGCCGTCTTCGAGTCCGTCACCACTGGCCGCCGCTTCATCCACGCCAACACACACCTCGACCACGTCACTTCTCAGGCCCGCACCGAGGGTGTCGCTGTTGTCCTCGCCCGCATTCGCTCAGCTCAGCTCGCATGGGGTCCTCTGGGAGTTGTCATCACCGGCGACTTCAACTCGCAGCCCGGCGGTGACGCCTACCAGGCTCTCGTCAATTCGGGCTATGCTCAGGACCTCTACAACATGGCCACCCCGGCCCAGCGCATCGGACCTTACGGCAACACTTACACGGGCTTCACGGCCGGCCTGCCCACCAGCAGAATCGACTTTGTGTGGCTGGGGCCGACCGCTGATCGCCGGTGGTCGGTGCAGCAGTACGAAATTCGGAGCAATGAGGCCAGCGGCATGTTCTTCAGCGACCACCGGGCTGTCGTGGGGGACATGACACTGGTGTAGGGGAATTACCCAAACCATAATCATAATACCTAGTGCAACATCCTACCTAAAGTCATTGAGGTCATGGTGTGAGGAGTCTTGGCCAAGAAGCCCTTCTCAGTCTGTGTTGATGAAGTACATCGAACGAGACCAGATCTTCACCACCATACTCTTACAACCTGCTTCTCACCCGAGGACACACCTAGGCTGACCCTCAGGTGTTCCACTCGGGCTTCCTCTTTTCCAAAAATGCAGCCATGCCTCCCTTGGCATCCTCACACCGCGCATGCACGGCCATGACCCTGCCTGCCCATTCGGCAGCATCCTCGTAGCCGTCACCACCACGTCCCCTGTCACCTTCGCCCCGAATGCCCAGCTGCGTCCAATACGCCCACTTGCCGAGCGCCATGGACTGGCCACCAGAAGCCGCCAGCCGCCCGACAACATGCTCAACCCGCGCCTCGAAGGCTGCGGCGGCGGTGTCAGTCGACTCGGCATGAATGGGCGTCTCCACCACGTCAACCGCCCCCCTCATGGCTCCGGCCGTGATAGCATCTGCCGTGAGAAGCATCCGATACGCCTGCGCCGGTGGAATACGACGCGACACGGCAGTCGAGGGACTTGTGCAGGGCAGGCCAATGGTGGCACCGGGCAGCTGGAACTTTGTCCGGTCGAGAGCAATCGGGTAGTCGGTCGAAAGGGCGAGCTGCAGACCGGCGGCGGTGGCGAGGCCCTGGATCGGGCACACGACGGGGGCTGGGCTGTGGCGGATAAGCGACATGAGCTCGGCGCAGAGGGCGAATGTCTTCTTGACGTCCTCGTGCGACAGCGAGGCGATCTGTTTGAGGTCATGGCCGGAGGAGAAGACGGGCCCCTCACTGCGCAGGACCAGAACGTTGGGCAGACCCTCGCGCTCATGGCGCCAGGCACGGGCACTGACGAGCCATGAGTGGCGGGATGAGCCGGGTTGGTTCTCTGATGCCTGAGCGTTCTCAATGTCGGCGAGGATGCTGGGTTTGAATGGGGGTAGGACGAGGAGTCGGCCGGTCTGTGGCGACGTAAGTTTGGCAATGATCTGGGTCCGTAGGTCTTCGAGGACTTCGAGGCTCAGGGCATTACGACGCGCGGGGTTGCGTAGATGGATGTAGGCGGCCTTGGCCGGGAGCTTCGGAAGGTGCATCGTGGGTGGCGGGAGGTGTTGAAGGGAGATGATGTCGTCGTGAGGGCGTGGGAAGGTCAGCTGAGGTGTGCCGAGGGAGTTGGAGTCGCCGTAGCGGGGTCTCGGTGAGGGGAAAGGTACGTACCTCAACCCCTTCCGTCACCTTCACCTCCACCGTCACCTCCGGCCGGGACGAATGTTCCCGGATCATGCACATGATGGCTTCACAGGAAAGCTACACAGCGAACGTGGGTAGGATAAGTGAAGATTGGATGACGTCTGTCACTGACGTACATCTATCCTGAAGTTGACGACTATAGATTCCGTGGTCGTCTCAACTCCTCTAGACTTCTACATAGGACAGCCCAAAGTGGTGAGGATGCTCCATTACGGACCAGTCCGCCGGGTTGTTGTAGTCGCCAAAGTGACGCAGTGCGTACAGACGCACGCCATACTTGCCAGGCGGCGCATACGAACCATCGGCCAGCTGTCCGGTCCAAGTGAACCACTTGCCCCTCATGTCCTCGAAATGGCGCGGGAAGCCAGCAAAGTTCCCAAGCGTCTCGTCACCATTGACGTTCTTGGCCACCACGGGCTTGGGGCCGAGGCACGAAGGAACAATGGAGAAGACCTCATACCTGACCGTCCTTGATCCACTCCGGACCCAGAAGCTCCATGCAGGCAGAATGCCCGGAGGGATGTAGTTGTCATTACCCTCGACGGGATCCCGTGCCCAATCTGGGTGCGCAGCGGGTACAGGCAGCTGGAAGACAACATTCTCGGGCAGCGTCAGCATTATAGGGTCATCTTCCCTCCAGAAGTAAAACTGTTCCAGTATGGCGAGAACATGGTGCTCGCGCATTACAGCTGCGACACCCAGATATGGGACGCTCAGGGCGGTCACATTGTCGCCGGTCGTTGCCTTGATGGAGACAAAACCGCCATAGACGGGCAGAGCGGCGGAGTTCACTCCCTCGGGCGGGGTGACGGACACGCGGACAGCGGCCTTGGCGCCAGGCTGGAGGGTGACCGAAGAGGGCTCGATCTTTAGGCTGGAAACCTGGGGAATAAGCTCAGGTTCGCTGCGGCGGTAGCCATTTTCCGGCCAGACGGCCTCGGCCGAGAGAGCCTCGAGGTGCGTCAGTTCGTAGGACACGGGGGCGTCACCATTGTTGGTAATGGTGAACTCGTGCTCGGGCACCAGGAACTCGGTGTCGTTGAAAGAAAGACCGGATGTGCTGATGCGGGTAGTCGAGTAGGCTGCATCAAAGACTTGGATAATGCCAGCGCCCTGATGAGTGACAGGCTCATTGCCGTTACCGCCGCCCGAGGCGACCGGCTTGGAGGTAATGGCGAGAATGTTCTCAACCTCGGCAGGGGAGATTTTGCCTCGCACATCGAAGAGGAGAGCAATAGATGCGGCGGTTATGGGAGCAGCGAAGGATGTGCCAGAGGTGACGGTGTAGCCACCAGGGGCCGTTGTGAGGATCTGGCCTCCCTGTGAACAAGTGGTCAGCGGATGATGCGCAATGTATCAAGCAGAGGCAACGAACCGGTGCGCAAAACTGAGGCTTGAAGCGGCCCTCGAATGTAGGGCCCCAAAGAGAGAAGCCACTAATAAAACCACCACTGTCAGACGGGACGTACGTGACGCCGTCGGCCCCAAAGACCGGGGCGCGAGTGGACTGGACAGAGCCGATGGACAGCACACCGTCACCGCTGGACGGAGCAGCGGCCGACCATATACCGTAGCCGCCGCCGTCGGTGTTACCGGCCGCTGCAACACAGGGGATACCCGTCCGCTTGGAGACGCGAGACATGGCTTCGGCCAGGGGCGTGCCGGCCCAGCCGCTGTGGTGGCCAACACTCATGGTGATGATGTCGGAGCCCTGTTCAGGTTAGCAACACTTTCTCCAGAGAATATTCCACTTTGACTTACATCCTCAGCAGCACGGATAATGGCAGCAATCATGACGTCCGTCGAACTGGCACCTGCGCAGCTAAAAGTGCGATAGACACCGAGGCGAACACCAGGAGCCGCACCGATGAAGCCTAGCTGGTTGTGCTGAGCAGCAATGACACCCGAGACAAGGGTGCCGTGACCATTGCACTGCTCATAGGGGTCCTCATCAGGAGACAGCGTGGCCGGGTCGCCGTTGTAGTTCTCCCCAACAAGGTCGTACCCATACTCGATCAAGCATCCAGGACCAAAGCAGCCGCCCAGGGCAGGGTGACGCCAGTCGACGCCAGAGTCAACAACGCCGATACGTGTGCCGTTGCCTGCGTACCCAAGGTCATGGAGCTTGTCGACCTGGATCATCTCATGCGGCGGGAAGGCTTCGGCAGCGGCACGGCGGGCGTTGGGGGCTAGGGAGTCTGGGCTGAAGACCTCGCCAGGGTATGTGGGCGCCGGCACGGACTCGACGGGCCAGACGTGACGAACTCTGAGCTCGGGAAGGCTCTCCATGCGGCGACGGAGACTGTCAGGGGTGGAGGTCAGGCTGCCCTTGACTTCAAAGGAAACGGCATTGAAGAGGCTGGGGCTATAGGCGAAGCGCTCCGTCACCTCGTCCACGCCTGCCTCGGCACGAAGGGCTTTGAGGTAGGCTTTGGTGGTCTGTCATGTCAGTTAGAGCGTTGCCTTGAGTGGTGAAGTAGCATACCTCGCCATCTTCGAGCTCGACGATGTATGTGTTGGGCAGAGGCTCTTGGGTAACGCCTTGGGGAACGGTGTCGTCGGCCAACACAGGAAAAGCGACACCGGCCAGGAGGACCGGGAGGGCAAGACGTCGAAGCCAAGACATGTTGGCGACTGAGGTGGTCAGGGCAGATGCTGCAGACCACAGCACCACGTCCCGTCACCTCTCGCCTGCCGTTTTATACCACCCATCCCCCATGTCAAGGCGTTGCTTCCCCTCCGATGTCGTCTCCGCACCTCGTAAACAGCAGGTGACATTGTGCCATTGCTGCGTTCCCATCCAGGTATTTCTGCAATACATCCATGGCCATGCGCCGGGCTAACCTGTTGAGCGATTGCGAGAGTCGCAATGGGTGCATTATCCCACGCAAACGTGCTCATTGAGGGTCCAGTCTTGGCAGCATAGGTAGGATTTCCATGGCGGGGCTGTAGTCCGAGAGGAGCGGGCGGTTGTGAACACTGGCTTTCCTGGTTGATGCATGGCTGCGGGGCCGCTGCAGGTCATGTCACAGTGTGATAAGGTGTGGCCAGGGATGTCCGGGGACAATGAATCGCCCAGCTGTGCTTCAGTCCCTCGACACGGCGGTGAGGGGAAGCGATTTCTTGATTAGTGACCGGCTCCGAGGATCCGAAGACCGAGGAAAGTTGGACGCCGGGGGTCGGCCAAGGTCTGGCGGTCTCGCAGTAGGTGCCCCCCCGCCTCACCTTCCACCACCATCGGAGAAGCAGGACAAGTGAACATAAAGGGTTGCATTGCTTCTTCAATCCACCACACATGGCGTGCTGATCGACATGACCACCGTATCAAGGTCACCTTGATTGGAGCTGCTAATCAACCACTTCCCAAAGTAAACACACCTCCGCGTGCCCAGACTTTTCAACAACTTCCTTCTTGGGTCATCCCGTAAGATGGGAGGAGACATTGTGGCCCACATCGTACTCACCTTTTTAATGCATCACAGAGTGGAAGCGACAATGATAAGCCAGGTGGTTCAATTGTAAAAGGCAGCTTCCCAGAGCACGCCGCAGTTTCCAGCCATGTGCATAATCCCATATAAGACTGCCTTAGTTTCCCTTGGGCAGGATCTGCACCTGGGGAGTATCGATAACAACCCAGTTATCTGAAGCCTCCGGGTTTCCATACGGCAGCAGCACGGCAGCGCGCATCGTGTAGTTGCCCGGGTTGATGTACGACCCGTTGACGAGCTGACCAAACCACCAAAAGTCGCGCATGTGATCGCGAATTTGCCACTGCCTTACTGCGGGGATCACATCCGTTTCGTCATAGAAATCAGGGTCGAACGGTGCAAGGTCCTGAGCGTACCTGAACGTCGTGGCTGTGCCGACGAAGCCCTTCTCGCCGACAACAGGGGGGTATGACCACTTTGTCTCGCGCCAGTTGGCCTCGTAAATGTCCCAGCGCATCAGGGGTGTGCCAAAGGTCGATGTCATAAGGAGGCGGGGGAAGTCTTGCTTCTCAAGGGAGAGGTCAAAGTTCCAGCTGCAACATGTCAGTAGATGAACGGATTACTTGGAGAAGGGGGGAGTCTCACTAGGGCTTCTCCTGGATCGGAGTCCAGTCCACACCGGACACAAAGTGCGGTCCAAGCCACCATATGTCCTTGGACTCGCTGAGAGACCTCTTGAGGTCGCCAGCAAGTCCCATGTACGGCACCGAAAGCTCCTCGCCATTGCTGCCCTTGATCAACATCTTGCCGCTGTACACCGGCAGCGACGTGCTGTCAAAGTCGCCAGTCGGAAGCTTGAAGATCCATCTGTACCAAATGTCAGCAGCTACTCCTTAGTCTTGCAGATTGCAACTCACTCGGCCTTGCGCGTCTGACCAGGCTTGACCCGGAACGTGCCCGCTGGCATCCTGACCTCGGGCGTGATATCGATGGGGAACGGCGCACCCTCGGGCACGCCCGGGGCGAAACCATAAACGGACCGGTCCCGCTCAAAGGCCTCGAACCCTCCTGCAGGCTGCAGCTCAAACGTGTAGGTGACCTCCTCGTCACCGCTGTTGGTAATGTCAACGCCCTGGTAGCGACTGAAGTAGCGCGTATCGTTGAGTTGCCACTTGGCAAAGCTGAGCGACGTGTCGTAGTTGACCACCTTGACGGCATCGATCAAACCGGAGCCGACTTGAGCAGTGGATGCACGGTACTCCGATCCCTTGACCCAGGGCATGGTGTTTCCCGAGGACAGGATCCGTGCGGTAAGGGCAACGCCGAAGCCTTCGCCATGCTGCTTGCGGCCACCGTGCTTACCGACGTAGAGGGCAGCAACACCTGCGACATAGGGCGCCGCCATTGATGTACCGCTCATCATTGTCCATCCACCGTTCGGGAATGTCGAAACGATGTCCCTGCCCTGGCACACGGAGTTAGCACCAGATGATGACCTGGTCAAGAAACAATTCCTGAACTTACTGGTGCCGCGATGTCAGGCTTCTGCTCGAGCTGGAAGGTCGGTCCCCAAGAGCTATAATCACTCGGGCCTCCTCCAATAGGCTGCTCAATCTTGGCATAGGCACCGAAAGGGGGGAAGCTGAAAGTGACGTTGGTGCCGGCAACAATAGCCGCTCCAAGACGCTCGCCTGTCGGCTGGTCAATCTGTCCAATCTTCAGGCCGTCAACCGGATAAGGGTCGCCAAGTTCCCTCCCGTCATTGTAGAATATAATGTTTCTCACACCGTGAAGCTGCATGTAGTAAGACTGTGAACCAAAGTCGCACGGGATGGAGCGGGACGTGAGAACAACCATGTCGGTCAGATCGATGCCCTGGTCCGGCAGCCTCGAGCAAGTGTCCCATGCGTCTGCGGGGATGAAGTGAACAGGTCGGTTCTGCACCGACGTGTCAAAGGGGCCATCGTACGCTGCGGGCCGGTAGCCAAAGGTGAGGTTCTCCGAGGAATCGCCCTCGGTGAGGGTAACCCTGAAGGGAATGGCAGCGACGACGTCAGGGTCGGCGGACGCAACGGCAGTCACGTACTTGCCGCTTGCACCGCTCGAACCGTAAAAGGGGCCGATCTGGCCGTCGTTTCCGGCTGACACGGTGCAGACGACTCCCAGCTCGACCAGACGGGATGCGACAACACCCCAGCTATGTCTCGTCAGCGAGGACTCATGATGAGTTCGGCTTTGGGGTCCAACTCACGCTCCATTGGACCAGTTGTAGACCCATCCGACGCTTGCCGTGATGACATCGGCGCCTTCCTCGTAGGCTCGGATGAAAGCATCAATGAGCACATCCTCGTCTGTCAGACCGCTCTGGCTGAAGGCCTTGTAGGCCAAGATGGTCGCTTCAGGGGCAACACCCTGGAACCATCCTCCGTTACCGGCGACGATACCGGCAACGTGGGTTCCATGACCCTGCTGGTCCATCGGGTCGTCATCGGGAGTCTTTTCTCCTGCTTCAGGCCAGTAGCCGTCGCCGACAAAGTCATAGCCACCGAATACCTTGCGACCAGGGCCGAATCCACCACCAAGCTGCCCAATTGTCGTCAGTATGCCTCCAACACGTGCGTGAAAAGACAAAACTTACAGCTGGGTGGTTGTAATCAACGCCCGAGTCGACAATGGCAATGACAGCACCTTGTCCCTTGATACCAGCAGCGTGAAGCTTGTCAACACCCGTCATGTGGTGCACGTTGTAATTGCCCTCCGTGTTGATGCTGGTCAGCTCAGGAAGAGCCTGCTGCTCAGGCATGGAGAGTTTCAGCCGGTGAGCTGGCCAGACGTTGACCACGCCATCGAGCTCTCCAAGGGCCGCGAGGACATCAATGTCGTCAGTTGTGTCCAGGCAGGCGCCCTTGAAGACGCCCGACTTGAACACCCTGCGGACCGTGGCGCCATGAAGCTGGGTCTCAAGCGCATCCGTTGCGGCGTCACTGTCGGCAGTGTTGGCGTACTCGAAGATGTACCGGTTCTTGACGAGGCCGGTGCCGTCGGCGTCTTCTTGAGTACCATTTTGGCGGCGCTGCAAAGCAACACTACTGCCGGCAAGGGAGAGGCCAGCGACACAGAGGGTGGTGAACCTCATGATGGGCTGTATTCCTTGTTCGATGTCTTGTCGAGCTCAGAATCTGTTTACTTCCGGCAGGGCACGGGAGATTTTATGTTCACCTGGTGCCGAATCAGGAGGGACTTCCTTGCGACGTCCTGTAGCATCGGACTTTCTCGAGTCACCGATGTGCATCAAGCATGCAGCAACCTGGTCTGTCGGTGGGTCGACATAACTCAAAAAGAACTGCTTGGCTTCCTTATCCCCTTCTCCGATGGCATGCGGAGCGGGCATCCATTTCAGGAAGGTGACATGACAAATCATCACCTGATGCTGATGATACCCTGCATAAGCTTGATCTCGAAAGGGGATGGCGAAGCTAAGCCACGATGCGGGAAAGATCCCCACGGCGAATCACATTGTGCCAAGGGATCTCATAATCTTATCAGATCATCTGGTGGCCCAGGTCGAAGCCATCTTCATCGTCCGGCTAGTGTCGAACAGTAACGTCGAGCCGACATCGGCCGCATCTGTGGGATTTTGGGGCGGATTGAATGCAGGTACCGCTCCCAGCCTTCGCAGAATTTTCGGAACTTGAATCTTCTTTATGGCAACATCAATGATGCAGCACGAAGGTGGGACCCCTGCATTCTCATGCGACCCTGGCGGTGGTGGACTGCCGTCCTGAACCAGCCGCCTCGGATCCCTCGGGTACCTCAACCCATCTTCCGACCAACAGCCAGTTCGTCTTAAAATGGGGTCTCTGAGGCGGAGGACGGCATACGATGCGATGAGACGATGACAGTGCTTGTACCAGGGAGCGATGGTTTGTGTTTCGCCATGCCCAAAAACCTAACCTCGCGAGGAGGCCCCTCAAGACTCCAGTCTTTCGAAACACCAGCCAGGATTCCTACTAGATGAAAAAAAGGCAACACAACCAACCCGCCAGGTTGAATGTCCTCCAAAAAAATTCATGCAACGCAATTACTGTTGACATTGCCCCTCACAAACGCAGCCAAGTTCTCTGAGCTACACCACAGCTTCTTTTGCGAAGAGGGCCAAGAATACTCTCCGACGGGGAATTGAACCCCGGTCTCCAGCGTGACAAGCTGGCATACTAGCCACTATACGATCGGAGAAGAACCAATTAAGCCAGTTGGAATTGGATGTGGGACTGCAAGGATGTTGGCATCAAGATGGCAGAAGCGGAGAAGGGATAGATCTGGAGGGGACTCGAGAGCTGGCAACATGTGTTACGATCATAGGAACAGGTGTGATACGAAGGACCAATGGGCATTGGACGCGCCAAGTAAGTTGTCGAGGTAGTAAGATCTGTCTAGAACACAAAAGTCTCTTGAACAAACATGCTTTCGAAGGCCTAGAAACACCACGCCACGGCTTTGTAGCCAGTGGCGGTGCTCTGTTCGACGGCACACCTACTTGGACTCCGGGTTACGGTCCTTCTCCGACAGAGGAAGACCATCGTTGCCCACGTTGGTCACAGCGTTCTGCTGCTTGCCGAGGTAAAAGTTGGTCTGGAAGCACGCCGCAACGAGCGGGATGAAGGCAAGGGCAAGGGCAGGAGCCAGGCAGTAGTACAGGGCGTGGCGGTATGCCTCGATAGTGCCCTGGCGCATAGGGCTGTCAAACGCATACTTGGTGCGGACCGACTTGACGTCGTTGAAGATGCTCTTGGCGTCAGCAGCGGTGGCGCCGGCGGGGAGGTGGGCAAGGAGCTGCTTAGGCATCTGATCGGCCCAGATGACGGCGACGATGGCGCTACCGATGGCACTGCCAATCTTGGACCAGAGCGAGAGCAGGGAGATGGCAAGGGCGACGTCCTGGTGGGGGACGCAGGCCTGCGAGGCGACGCGGGAGCCGACGACAGACATGGCGCCGCCCATGCCGATGAGTATCATGGAAGCGATGATAGCGCCGTCGCTTATGGCAGCGCGACGGCCGTCGAGAAGAATGCCCATACCAAGGACCTTGATGCACAGACCCACGATCTGGATGACCTTGTACCTGTGCGTCCAGCGCTGGAGCAGACCGGTGAAGAGGCCGAAGACACACAGAGCGAGGGTGAGGGTGTTGCCGTAGTAGACCCAGTTCTGGTAGCTCCAGTCCTTGGCGATGAGGACATACGAGCTCCAGTAGAGACCGCGCATGTTTCCGGCGATGAAGTAGAAGCTATCGATGACAATAGCCATGACGAAGGTCTTGTTAAAGACCAGACGGCGAGGCGCGCTGGGCATCTTGGCCCACTTGATCTCGTACACGACGTATGCGATGAGGAGAACGCCGCCGACGCACATCATGGCGATGAGAGAGGGGTTCCTCCAGCCCTTGTCGGCGTAGGTCTTGAGGGAGAATGGCAGCAGCAGAAGAGACCATCCGAAGCCCAGGAGGATGAGGCCAATAGCATCAACCTCATCCATGACGCGCTGCACCTTCTTAGGCCAAGGCATATCCGTCTCGGCAGCGGGTGCGATGATGGTGCCGCGAGGGGCCTCATAGCCGCCCTGCTCGGCAAGCTCACGAGCGGCCCGGCGCTCGGCGTTCGAAGAGGCCATGTTGACGATGCCGTGCTTGCGGGCCTTGCGGTCGAGCCACAGGAGGACGGCGATGGCAGGGCCGATGACGACGGGCATGATGATGGCAAACATACCAAGACCCCAACGCCATTGTCCCGCGTCGGAGAGGGCGGCAACAATCTTTCCCGAGAACCAAGTGTTGATGATGAAGGGCGACGAGAGCAGGGAGGACACGAAGCCGCGAAGTTCAAGCTATTTCCGTCAGCATGTAATCCAGGGCTTCTCTGGAGGCGTTGCCACGAACCGGAGTCAGGTCGGCGACGATGATATCGTTGGTAAGATCAAGACCTGCGCCGCCAATGGCAACAAAGGTCTCGCCGATAACATAGGCGGCGATTGTCTGGGAGGTAGCAGCGACGATGTAACCGACGACGTAGAAGCCAACAACGAGGATGTACGTGTACGGCCGGGATGTCTGAGCAGAACAAGTTAGCTACGGCTTCATGATGCTTGAGAGAACACGCTCAAGGCGATGCCCCGAAGTGTTAAGCGGTCGAGCAACGTACGATATCAGAGATCTTGGCGATGAACGGCTTGGAAACGGCCGAGATGATGTTCGTCGCAATTCCCAACATCGACCTATGCAGTGTCAGACACGAGGCTCATTCAATTTCTTCAGGGACCTTACAAGACGGCGCTGTGCTGCTTGAACTCCGAGGACGCGTAGACACTATCAAGCAAGTCAACACCATATACACCCCGTACCCTAAGACGAGACTTGTACCTGTAGTAACTCGTAGTCGAGCTGTCGAGCGAATACGCCCATGCGCATACGAGGACCGAGGCGCCAATGAGCCAGAAAGACACGCGGTTCGAGCGGGCCTCGCGGTAAACAGCCTCCATGCGAGTCACACCGCGGGACTGGACGACATCGCCAACGTCCGAGATGATAGCGGGCTTCTCAGGGGGCTCGCCGGCGGCAGCGGCGGGCGTGGCCACTGCCGCGGGTGACTTTTCGATGGGCATGTCTGCCGGGGGCTGCGTGGAAGCCATTGTGACGGACGCTCAGAGGGGAGGAAAAGGCTGGGCGGTGCTGAAGACTGGAGAGAGGAGGCCTAGAGTGTGGCATCCCACGCCGGGCAGACGAGCTATTTGAACGCCGTCCGCTGTCTCCCTGATCCAAATCACTGGTGGTCGTCCCACGCAGGATTCTGGGATCGTCGTCTCCTGACAAGGTCAACTTTCAAAAGAAGCACATGGGGTGGATACACCATCCGCGACGGATGCCGCCTCTCGGCTGGGGCTGTCGAGAAAAGGCCTGTCTCCGCGTCAAGATGCCCTCGTTGATCTCGGAGCCCCTCCTCTTCCGCCTTCAGAACCCACAGGAGAGGGAACCCCGCCGGCTGGGGCGGCATATGCCCGGGGTGGCGAGGGAGAGACGGCTTGATCAAATCTAATCTGATCCGCCCAAGAAACGGGCCGTCACGCCACACGGGGGATTTCGTTGGTGGACGGCGCGTGAAGGGACGTGCCGCGGCGCCAGACCGGCGCCCCGAAGCGGGCATCATCGGCATGGGCACCAGCGGACTTCCGCCGACAGACTTTTTCGCAACCTAATACTTGCAAGACTGGCCTCTGGGCGACCGCGTGGGCGGCACGCGTGACAGGAAAGATCATCAGATTAGATGGGGTGCGGAGCGGCGTATTACGAGAGAAAAGCGCGTGAACATCTCCGGCTACGAGCGGCGGGCGTATGTGCGACGTCGGAGGTGGTCTTCCCATGTTGATGGTGGATCTGCAGTCGTTGGACGCCTGGTTGGACAACGGCGTTTGAAGGGATCTGCAAAGCTTAAGACGCAGTGAAATCCTCGGCGCTCGGGAGGGGTTGCCTTCTTTCGGGATTCCATCCTTCACCCTCGGCTATAGCTCTACCAAATATCGGCAAGGCACATAACATGGCCGAGTATCGCCACTACGCGGTCCCTGACCCTCAATGGGTAGATGTAAGTGTGCACTTGGGGGTTGGGCAGTTGGGCGGTTGAGCCAGACTCCCGGGTCGTGGGCTGATGCTGACGGCAAAAGTTTCCCAACAACCTGCCGGATGGAACTCGAAGGTGTGGCATGACCCGGGCAAGGGATCCAATTGTCCCGCAGGAAGGTCTTGACATTTCCGAGCTCGATGTCAAGGTCCGTGATGGAGCGGCCATTCGCGTCAGATGGTACAGAAGGGTGTCGGCGGCCGATGAGTTGCTCCCACTCTTCATCTACATGCACGGAGGTGGTTTCGTCACGGGTGGCCTCGAGACCGACGACTCGACCTGTCGCGCCATCGCACTGGCAATGTCCGTCGTCGTGGTGAGCGTCGAGTATCGCCTTGCCCCCGAGAACCCTTTCCCTACCGGGTTCGAAGACTGCATGGATATTGTGCGCTGGGTATGCTGCTGCAGAGGGGGGTCGTCAACCATGATTGCTACTGACACCGCGTCTCCAGGCCACGACTGAGACTTCCCAGTCCCAGCTCAAGACAGATCTGACCAAGGGATTCGTGCTGGGTGGCACGTCGGCAGGTGCAAACTTCACAGCCGGCATTGCCCATCTGGTAAGGTTGGAAGGCCTTGCGCCGCGACTGACCGGGATGGTCTTCCTGGCAGGAAGCTTCTGCCACCCGGATGCTCGTCCTGCAAAGTACCTGGACCGAATTCTGAGCGTCGACGAGATCAACGATGCGCCGGGCTTGACGAGAAAGTCCATCGACTATTTCGCTGGTGCGTCATCGTCGCCCATACAATCTCAAACGTAGGGGTCTGACCGTGTGATAGGGAAATATGGCGCACCGCCGGAGGACAAGCGCCTGTCGCCGCTGCGATACGACTCCCAGGGCGACCTTGCACCCAAGGCCTTGTTCGCCATCTGCGGGTGGGATCCTCGGCGAGACGAGGCGCTGCTACTGGAGCAGCTGCTGTCGCAGGAAGGCACGTCGACCAAGATGCAGGTGTATCATGGGCTGCCGCATGGCTTCTGGACGACTTGTCCTGGCCTGCCGGTGTCGCAGCAGTGGCTGGAAGATCTGATCGAGGGTATGCGGTGGGTTTTGGAGTAGGATGTAGGTTCGGGAGTTGGGATGGGCAGGGTAGTTTGTCGAGCAGCCGGCAAGACTCGAAGCTCCTCGAGGCCGCTTTCAATCCACAGCTCAGCCCGCAAATGGCCGTTGCGAGGTACTAATTCGGACATGGTCGCTTGCGTTGGAAGAAACCGTCAGGAACGTGGCGTTGACACGGCGTGATGCGGCTGTCGCGTTGGCGCGTGGCAGCTCCGACGCCACGAGGTCGTCAGGCGTTGGCCAAGCGCGGGGTCGGTCGGCACGGTCTGGGGAAGCTCCGGATGCGGTCGCGAGAGAGGGTGTTGTCGGAAGTTCGCATTGTAAACACAGCCGTGTTGCGACGGCTGCGAGCTGGACGCGCCAGCATTGGGGGAAGTGGATGGCGAGGAAGAGATGGGCGGTCGTACAGCTTAAGGTTATTTTCCGTGGCAATTCTTGGGACCAAGCTCGTCGGAGGATAGGGCCCTCGCCAACAGGACAGACTCTTGTTGCGCTGTCCCCTATAACGTCGGCGAACGGGCTGCCAGGACGCCGACACGGAGCGGATCTCCTTCACATGCCGCCCCCTCTGTAAGGGCCAGGCAACAGGGCTTAGAGGGTCCGGGCTTGACGTCAAGCGGCATGCTACATTGCATATCTTTGGCCACATCCCTGTCGAGGAATGCTGCACTGCAACTGTTTGACTCGGGAACGGGAATGGGTGCCGAAGGCCCACTGATGGATGGATGGTGCTGACGGTGTCGCCGAGATGGAGTTCTTATCGTGCGGCAATTGCTGCGATGGCGATGAACCTCGGCACGTGGGTGGACGGGTTGACGAGGGACGGAGATGAGGGGGCTGTTTGATGAGAATTGAATGCATTTTGTTGAGCCTTGACGGTTGGACATGGTCGATTTCCTGAGAGAGGCAGGAGCAACACAGTGAACTGGTGATGGCCGTCAGTGCTCCACGTCAGGTCTTTCCCTCCCGTCCCGCGTCCCGCAGTGGCTGACGGCATGAATGACCGGCTTGGGTGCCAGGCTTGAAACAGCAAGGCACGCACACTAAAAGCGCCCCAGCCCAGCGGCTGGCAGGCGAGCACGCCGACAACACCAGTGGGCTCAGCCCCCAAAAATATGTCTCCATGGCCACTAACCGTTTGAGGCTTCAATGTTGCGAGATCATCATCCAAGGATTCCTTCGGCAGATTGCTACCAACCCTCCGACCCAGTGGATTTCGCATTATCGCCTTGCCCTCTACGGACAAAAGGCGAAATCCAATCGGCACTCGCTCGACCCCTGGACACAGACCCTGCATCCCTCGGCTCATCGTCGACTTCCCTGCAGTGTGGTGTGGCCGTCGGCATCAAGTGGGTCGCCGTTTGCATCCAGGCCGATGGGTTTTTCATGCCACCTCACGGCTTGGCTCCCCTCCCCGACATCGACACCAGAAACTCCCACGCAGGACCCTCCCAGGCCCGCCCCAGCGCCGTCGATCCGCGCCAGCCCGAAACGTCACGTCACCATGCTGCTGCTACGTCCTCGTACACGACGCGAGGCGAGCGATGCTCCACGCCGCCAAACCCACGTCGATGCGTCGGGCGAACCGAGGCATCCTCCTATCTGTCCGTCGCCCGGACTGGGGACCGGATCAGGAACTTACCTGGCTTCCCGGCCGAGACCTCTTTTACTTTAAAAGCTCCCCTGTCCGGGGGTTGTCTCAAGCCAACGAGCTCGTCTCTATTAATATCCAGCCATCACCACGACGTCTTCTCTCCTCGCTGGTCGGGACATCTCCAACTTTGACGACGACGACCGACTTGACACTTCTCCTGCGACCTCTTCACCACATCTTCAGAAGCAATTCCTCCCTCGATCCCCTTTGATACCCCGCAACACTACCAGACCATCATCATGGCCGACTCGGAGGAGGTCCCTATTCCTCAGCCTGCGGGCCTGCCCATCATCGGCAACATTGGCAGCATCGACAAGGAGTACCCATTAGGCTCCATGGTGCAGCTCGCCGAGCAGTTTGGACACATCTACCGCATGTCCTTCCCCGGGCGAAGCGTTGTCTTCGTCTCTACCCAGGCCCTCGTCCACGAGACCTGCGACGAGAAGCGCTTCAGGAAGTCGATCAACGCAACCCTTACCGTCCGTCGCCTCGTTTCCCCACGACGAAAAACACGCTAATGCATCCCAGCAAATCAGAAATGGCGTCCACGACGGCCTCTTTACCGCACGGGAAGGTGAGGAGGCCTGGGGCATCGCACATCGGGTGCTAATGCCCGCGTTTGGCCCACTGTCGATTCAGGGCATGTTCCCTGTAAGTCGGTCTGCTTCACCGTACCCCAGACACGGCATCTGCTGCGCCTAGAGCTCTACGATGCCCGCACCATGAACAAGGACCATCACTGACTGGGGAATTGACAGGAAATGCACGACATTGCCTCACAATTGGCCCTGAAATGGGCCCGTTACGGTCCCCAGCAGGAGATCCATGTGACGGACGATTTCACTCGTCTGGCGCTCGACACACTGGCACTCTGTAGCATGGTTAGTCCACCGCTAACAAGTTCACCGGCCTCCAAAGACAATCACTAATGTATCTCCCAGGGATACCGTTTCAACTCCTACTACTCCCCAACTCTGCATCCTGTGAGTCCCCTTATCTCTGCTCCCCGGTCGACGCTGACCTCTCAAGTTCATCGAAAGCATGGGAAACTTCCTCGTCCAATCAGGCAGAATGGGTAGCAGACTCCCGCTCCCCTCGCTCTTCTACCACTCGCAAGACAAAAAGTACGAAGAGGACATCAAGGTCCTTCGCGACACCGCCAAGGAGGTGCTCGAATCCCGCAAAGCCGGCAAGTCCGACAGACGGGATCTTCTCACCGCGATGCTCGAGGGCGCCGACCCCAAAACCGGCAAGCACATGTCCGACGATAGCATCATGGACAACCTCATCACCTTCCTCATCGCCGGCCACGAAACAACGTCTGGACTTCTTTCGTTCGCCATGTACCAGCTCATGAAACATCCCGAGGCCTACCGAAAGGCGCAGCAAGAGGTCGACAGCGTTGTCGGCAAGGGCCAGATCAAGGTTCAGCATCTCGCTAAACTCCCGTACATCAACGGCGTTCTGAGAGAGACGCTCCGCCTCAACTCGACTATCCCTGCCTTCTCCGTCGAGGCCCGCGAGGACACCCTTCTTGCCGGCAAGTACAAGGTTTCGGCAGGCGAGACCATCATCAACCTTCTCGCGTCTTCTCACCTCGATCCCCTTGTCTACGGCGAGGATGCCAATGAATTCAAGCCTGAGCGTATGCTCGACGCCGAGTTTGAGCGCCGTGGCAAGGAGTTCCCCGACTGCTGGAAGCCCTTTGGGAACGGAATGCGCGGCTGCATCGGCCGTCCTTTCGCATGGCAGGAGGCGCTTCTCGTCATGACCATGCTGCTTCAGAACTTCAACTTTGTTCTGGATCCCAACTACGTCTATGGCGTCAACCAGACTTTGACCATCAAGCCCAAGGACTTGTACATGCGCGCCGTCCTCAGAGAGGGCTTGACACCGACGTCGCTGGAACGCCGTCTCGCCGGTCTTGCCGTCGATGAGTCCGAGGCCAAGGCGGCCAAGCCGTCCGCCGGTGCGAATGGCAAGGCTACGGGAACGCCCTTGACAGTTCTGTACGGAAGCAACAGCGGCACCTGCGAGTCTCTCGCCCAGCGCATCGCCTCGGATGCCCCCGCTCACGGCTTCTACGCCACCAAAGTTGACTGTCTCGACAGCGCGAACGGAAGTCTGCCCACCGACGGTCCGGTCGCCATCGTCACGGCTTCGTACGAGGGCCACCCCCCTGACAATGCCGGCCACTTTGTCTCTTGGGTGGAAGGACTTGCGAAGGAGGGTCAGAACTCCCCACTCAAGGATGTTTCATACGCGGTCTACGGCTGTGGCAACCGGGACTGGGTGCAGACCTTTCACCGTATCCCCAAGCTGGTCGACGACTCGCTTGACAAGGCCGGTGCCCACCGCGTTGCTCCCATGGGTCTGACCGATGTTTCGACCGGTGAGGTCTTCACGGACTTCGAGACCTGGGAAGACGAGACCCTTTGGCCCTCTCTGAAGAAGAAGTACGGTTCTGCTGGTGCTTCGCCAGAGACCTCTCAGGCCATCAAGGGAGTCGGCGTCACTGTTTCGATGCCCAGGACATCCACTCTGCGACAGGATGTCCAGGCTGCCGTTGTTGTCGACGCCAAGGTGCTGACCCATGGAGTGGACGAGACCCAGGGTGTGAAGAAGCACATTGAGATCAAGCTGCCCGAGGGCACGACATACAAGTCGGGCGACTACCTCGCCATCCTGCCCATCAACCCCAGCGAGAGTGTGCACCGCGTCCTTCGCCGCTTCGGCATTGCGAGGGATGCCCACCTGAAGATCTCCGCCGATGGCCCGACGTCTTTGCCGGTGGCCGAGAGTGTCACTGCGTACGATGTGTTGAGTTCGTACGTCGAGCTGTCGCAGCCGACGACCAAGAGGAGCCTCCTCACGCTTGTTGAGTACAGCGACGACGCTACCAAGGCCGAGCTCAACCGTCTCGCTGGCGATGCCTTTACCGAGGAAATTGTCGCCAAACGCGCCTCTGTCCTTGACATTCTGGAGCGCTTCCCGTCTATCGATCTCCCCATCGGCATCTTCTTCGGCCTCCTGCCCCCCATGCGGGTTAGGCAGTACTCGATCTCGTCCAGCCCACTGGCCAACCCCAACCATGTGACACTGAGCTTCTCCATTCTCGGCGGACAGCCTTCGCTCTCGGGTACGGGCAAGGTTTTCAAGGGTGTCGCCTCCAACTTTATGAACTCCCTCGGCGCCGGGGACACCATTCAGGTGGCTATCCGTCCTCCCGCGGGTGCGCACTTCCGCCTGCCGACCGACGCCTCTCGCACCCCCATTGTTTGCATTGCCGCAGGCACTGGCGTCGCGCCCTTCCGCGCCTTCATCCAGGAGCGCGCTGCCATGATCGGTGCCGGCCGCAAGGACCTTGCCCCCGCGCTCCTCTTCTTCGGCTGCCGATCGCCCGAGCACGATGATCTGTACCGCGAGGACTTTGACGAGTGGCAGCGCATCGGCGCGGTTGACGTGCGTCGGGCTTACAGCCGTGCCCCGGAGCACAGCAACGGGTGTAAGCACGTCCAGGACCGCATGTGGGCGGACCGCGAGGACCTCGTGAAGCTCTGGAGGAAGGACGCCAAGGTGTACGTCTGCGGAAGCCGTGGTGTCGCCAACTCTGCGCGGGATATGGCCGTGACACTCCGTATGGAGGGCTTGAAGCTCAAGGGAGAGACTGCCGATGAAGGACAAATGCAGGAGTGGCTCGACTCCATGCGCAACACGAGGTACGTGATGGACGTGTTCGACTGAGCGGAGAGCGGGAGAGCCGGAAGATACCACGTGGGTGGGCGTTTGGCGCTCTGGATCTTACTGTACGTCTTTGGATATCTGCCGTCGACAATAGTCCGAGGGCAGTATTGTTTCTCCGAGTCAGTAGCGTAGAATGGATCTTTTTTATCGACTCGAGCTCTATGGTCGGGAAACAGTTTCAGGTCGGCGATGACCTCAGCCCCATGGGGCAGACTGAGTCGAGCATCGTCCGAGCACATTGACAGGGTATTGTGGACTGGGTCAGTAGGCAGCAGTGAGTCCCCAGATTTCACATCTCACGATAGCCTCGCTTGGAGTTTTGGAGGTCTCAGGTGACGCCCTATGGTTTCTTGACAGGTCGCTTCTACAACTTCTCATACGACAACCCGCAATATCTCAGCTGCCATCACCACCATCAAGCCACGGACAAACAGACAGGGCGCCGACATCCGATCCCACTGACCACCCAGAAGCTCCCATCCATCCCCCCATCCCAGCTCCAACAGCTCGCTTTGCCGCCTTGGCCCTGGCGCAGTGGCGCCGTCGGCGGTAGTTCTCGCTACCGAAACTCTAATCCTCCGCCCGTTTTCTTGGCAAGCGGCCCGGGGCATCACGAAACTAAACCCCGATAGCCAACCCCCCGGGCTCATCATCCGCGGGCGCGTCCTGACTCGCGGGCGGAAAAGGGCAACGATCTCCCATTTTCCTAGCTTTCTCTGGCTCGTCACGTCACGTCAGCCCAGCCAGCCGGTCTTCCCTGAACGCCCGCCCGAACCGAGCGAGCGAGCGGTCGGAACAAACTCTGCTCATCGCATTCCCCCCTCACTCACACCCACACGCTTTCCATCGCCAAACACGAAGCAGAAGGATCTTCCTGCCTGGGTGCGCCGCCACGCCCCCGGACCATGACCTCCATCCATCTCGAACCAGCAGCTCCCGGACGCCGCCCCGAGCAGCAGGAGACGTCGCCACAGTCCGAACGAACGCGACAACGGCGGAGGCCATTATGGCCGGCGAGACGGGACCAATCTCCGATCCGCTGCCGATCAACATGACGATCGCGGCCTTCTTCGGCATCGCTGTCTACAACTGCCTCGAAATCTCCGTCATCCTCCTCGACCGGTTCAAGCGACGCAATGGCCTTTACTTTTGGGCCATGACGCTCACCACCGCCGGCATATTATTACACTCTATTGTCGTCCTCCTCCGATATTTCGCCCTCGGTCCCAACTTCGCCCTTGCCGCTCTCACCTGCGTGGGGTGGTATGGCATGGTGACGGGGTTCTCTGTTGTTCTCTACTCGCGCCTTCACCTCGTCGTTCCCGATGCCTCGAAAATTCGATGGGTCTTGTATCTCATCATCGGCAACTTCTTCATCCTCCATGTCCCGGTCACAGTTCTCTTTCTCGGCTCCAACACGGCCCATACGGAACGATTTCTGCACGTCTTTGACGTCTACGAGCGCGTCCAGCTCGCCGGCTTCACGGTTCAAGAGTGCATCATCTCAGGAATCTACGTCGTCGCCACGATACGCACCCTTCGCCCCATCTTGGCCATCAAACTACCCAAGGAGCGCAAGATTGTCCACCACTTGCTGCTTGTCAACGTCTTCGTCATTGTCCTGGATATCAGTCTACTCGTGACGCAGTATACGGGCAACTTTCAGATTCAGACGACATACAAGCCTGTTGTCTACAGCATCAAGCTCAAGATGGAGTTTGTCATCCTCAACCGCCTTCTGCGGCTGGTGCAACGCGGAGGCTACGATCACTGGTTCGTCCTTGACAGCAGCGGTGTGCAGCCGGGCTCTGAGGGGCTGTCTGGGTCGTTTGACCACCAACAGGGTTCTATTCAACGGGGGCCTTCGAACGAGATTCCCCTGTGCTACATGCCCGGCACCGTGGCATGTTCCCCGGCAACAAACGGCCCATTACGCCGGATACAAACGACCCCAGCAGCTGTTATTGGACTTGCGAAATAGACCGTTATGTTTTCACTGGTTGCATATCTCTTCGTTATGGCGCATGGCATCCCATCGGGTTTGGGGGCGGTTACGGGCGTCAAGTGTGGCTTATAGCGGCAGGGTCAAGGGATAGCCCGAGGTTGACTTCTGGAAATGGTCCGGTTTGGATAGGCGATGCAGGGGCCCTTTGGCAGGAGAATGTCTGATATCCCGCAAGTGGCTGTAAAAGGGACATAGTTTACAAGAATGGGCAGCAATAGCTATGCCCTATGCTTTCAGAAGCTCCTCGATGACCTTTGCGACGGCGATGCACTTTTCATCGGCATACTTGCCCGCCATGATCTGCACTCCAATTGGAGCGCCATGTACCAAGTCGATGTCGTCTGCAGGCGCTGTCAGTGATATTTTGTTAAAAGAAAGGGGCCCTGCACTCACACTGCGCCTTGTTGAACTCGTCAGACTTGTTCCGCGGCTGGTGGCTCGTCCAGTCTGCCGGCGCGACTCCATCAACCTCCCTCGTGGCTGTCGTGACAGGTATCGACAGACCAGGCCAGTCGAGAAGGTTGCTGAGTGTAGTGTAACCGACGTACTGGTGCGACTTGACCCAAGTCCAGGGCTTGTAGCCGACCCAAGGCGTCACCGGGGTGATGAGAGCATCGACGCCCATGTCATTCCACCGGCGGAGGTAGTCGGCCTTGTACGCGTCAATATCGGACATGACCTTGTGCGTCTCCTCCGTTGTAAGAAGGTCCGCATCTGTGCCAACGAGCATGCCTTCGACCAGGGGCTCGCCCGACATGTCGCATAGCCTCTTGCAGCCCATGCCGCCGTCGGACATGACAGCCTTTTTCCACAGGTCATAGGCGTATCCTTGTGATGAGGAGTCCCACTCAAAGACTGCAACATCTTGTCAGTACATTACTTCAAGAAGTTGGAGGGAGACTGACCGTCATGTCCTGCGGCCTTGAGCGCATCGACCACTTTTTGCACGGCCCGTGTGATGGGCGGCTGGGGCTTGACGATGCCGTCGTCAAGGATGTAGCCGATTCTAAGCTTCCTTCCCGGCGGCTGGATAGTGCATAGCTCTGTCCGCCACGGCATGGGCACGACCAGGTTGTCAAGCTCGTACGGGTTTGCCTCGGGCAGGGCGCGCATGTACGACTCGATGGACGAGAGGCTGCTTGCCATGGGGCCGGCACTGGCAATGATGATCCTCTGCTTGAGACTGGTAAAGATTAGCAGGAGTTAATGGTCACTGAGCTGTCGTATGACTTACCCAGCGCGCTCATAAGGGTGCCGGGCATAGGTCGGCGAGAGGCCATAGATGCCGCACAGTGACGCCGGGATGCGAATGGAGCCGCCAATGTCGGTGCCGACGCCAATAGGGCTGCCATGTGCACCGACGATACTCGACTCACCACCGCTGCTGCCGCCGGAGATGAGATTACGGTTCGTCGGGTGAACACATTGGCCGAAGAGATGGTTGTACGAGTCTGACATCATGAGGGACTGGGGGATGTTTGTCTTGACGTAGAGGACGGCGCCGAGACGGCGGAGCATGGCGGTGATGCCGGCATCACGGGTGGCCGGTTTTCTGGTGAGGCCGACCCAGCCTGTAATCGTCAGTGATTTGGTGCCGGGATAGAAATTCAGAGTTCTCACCTATTGATGTGTCCTGGCCGGTGACGTCGACAGAATCTTTGACACTGACGGGAAGCCCGTGGAGGGGACCGACTAACTTGCCGGTCCTCTTGAGATGCTCATCCAACCTCTTGGCATCGGCGAGGGCTTCTTCGAAAAATATCTCCGTGCAGCAATTGGTGCTGTCGATCGTGTCAGTGTCCGGCTATCAGGGGATGAAAGACATGTCGCAGAACTCAGGTACCCGGGGATGAGTGCGGGGGGTTTCAGGAACGGACGAGAACCTACAGCTGATGGGCAAGGGCGGCGCGCTTAGAGAAAGCACCGACAACCTGCACCGAAGATAGCTGCCCTGTGGCAAGTTTTCCAACAAGGGCGTCAATGTCCGTCGTCTCGGTAATGTCAAACTCCTCCGTCGTGAGAAGTCCCGACGTGCGGATGAAATCAAGGGCGTCAGGGGCCGACTCGACCGACGGCACAGTGGGGAGAACCCATTCCCGCGGGATCCTGGACCGCTGCTCAGCGCGCTTCTCTGCAGCGCGCGCGAGGTAGTCCTTTGCGACGACGGGTTCAGGCCGCGGAGTAGAGCCGCCCTGGTAAATCTGGTCTTCTTCGAGATGCATGTTATGGCGGTCAAGGGATGTGATTGAAGGTTGGTTTGTTTGGGCCGTGTCACGAATGCGCCTCCTTCATGCCAGACATGGCATTTAGTATTAGTATCGACGAAACGGCAATGCTGGGCCGACGGCGGTTCCCCTCTTGGAGGGATGACCCCAACACGAGTCGGGTCTCACTGAAGCTTCCCCCCTGAAGGAGGGCGGCATCGGGGGACACGGGGCCAGTGGCGACATTAGGAGGGGCCGTGATAGGCGCATAGATTGGTTTCCTTTTAGGGAATGGTTCACTGAAGTGGATGGGGGCCGTTATCTCTTGCCTCCATGACCCTCCTCCATCCAGCCAAGTTTCTCCCCGCGTCACGATCCGACCGACCAGCAACGAAAGATGAGAGGGGCATCCGGGGCATGACATGAGGATATAGCAGATAAGACGGAAATATGTCAACCATTGATACCACCTAGTATCCCCTTGGCCCGCCATATCTCCTCACACTGGGCCCTGACCCCATGATATCGCGGGAACTCGCCCGTCTGACAGTTCCGCCAGTACGTCTCCACCACGCCGCAGTGAACCGGCGACGACGCGTTGATAGCCGCCAGAAACACAGCCGTCGCCATGTGGGCATAGTATCTCGAGGTCGGGGGCGCCGCCGCCACAATCTGGCAAATCCGGTCAACGGCACACGAGAGCGCTGCCTGTCTTGCCCCACTCCCATTGCTATCAGACACATCATCCCAGGTCAGCACGGCAATGGCAGCGGCGCATCTCCACGCATCACCGCAGTGGCCCTGCTGCGTCTGATCCGTCCCCAGCTGCAGTAGTTGACCCATAGCTTGGACATATCTCTCCTGCAAATCACCCGGGTCCTCCTCCGACCACCCCGCTAGTGACACGAACAGGCGAAAGGTATTGGCCGGACATCCGACGGCCACAAAAAAATCCTCGTCCACCAGTCCCCGATGCCACTCGAGAAAGATGAGGCCCTCCTCCTGGCCGCCGGAGGTGCGACGCAGCCGTCTGATAACGCCTCCAACAACATCCCACCAGTTGAAGTAGGCCAGCATCTCCGACAGTCCCGGCACGCGCGATGATAGGGCAGTGAACTCGGCAGGACTGTGGCAGTGATAGTCGAGAAGGGACCGAGCACCACGCAAATGTCGCTGCCACTCGCCAAAGGCGCCGTCTGACACTACCTCGAAAAAGGCAAACACGGCAATGGCGAGGAAAGCCACGGGGTCAGCCGTCTCGAGGACCTCATTGAGACTTGCGAGGGTTGCCAAACGGTGGACCTCGAAGTCATTCTGGTCCGGCGCACCGTCGGGAGATCGAGCTGGGGGAGGCTCTGCGGTTCCCGTCTTCATACGGGCTTGAAGGAACTCGTCAACCTGAGATACAAGCTGCGGGACCTTGGCCGCGTCCTGGTCCGCCTGCTGCGATCTCCGGAGGTTCTGACAAAAGGCAGATAGGCGTTCAATGAGGGAGCCGTGACTCGCTTGATACGGTTCGAGGGTGGCCAGGGCAGGGGGGCATTCCTGGATATCGGTCTCCTGCCATCCTAGACTGGGTCAGCTGGTATCATTTGTTTGACTGGAGATGGCTTACCAGCTTTGATTGCTTCGGGTTCCTGCCGCTCCTGTCGCTCCCTTCGAGCTGGGACCCTTGGACTCGGACCCGGACCCGCCACCACCCCGGATAAACCGGTCCAAACGACGCGCTGGGGGTAACCGCCGCACGGGAGACCCTCTTGGACGCATGGCAGACATCGGGGCCGGTTCAGGTCGCACTTGACGCCGCGCTGGCGACAGCTCGCGCAGTCCCGATCTCGGCGTAGGCCGCGGGGCTTTCCCCGGGGCTGGTCCGTCGTCTTGGGCCTCGCGGCTCGTGGCATTCTATCGGTAACATAGAGGTCAGGTCAGGGGGGTGGTGGGTCGACGTCAAGCCTGGGGAAAGAATAGATTCCCTTCTTCTTTTGGTAATTTCTTGGGGGAGCTCTGGGTTTAGTAGCAGTCGAGGCATATCTGCGGAGAGGGTTGCCGGGTGGTGTGTACGGCATTTGGTCCCTTGCCTGAACAGGACAAGCCTTCAAGGCCGGCTTATCGCTGAAGAGGAGCCTGGGCTGCAGGAGCCGGTTGTCGGGGGGCGGTGGCACCCTCCGGCGGTGATGCGGCCGAAGCGTCACCGGGCATGAGTCTATCGTGTTGCAGTGCATGCACCCTGACCCCAGAAGCCGGTTTTCTGGGGTACATGCACCATGATTACAACGTGGAAATGGGGTTCTAGACCCGGTACTTGTTCACATTGATTCCCTTCCTGTTTCGGAAGGAATTCAACGATCCCTCGATACGGTTGTGAGGCTTTTGAAGTGGCACAGTCCGGGGAGAATCGCCACGGGTACAACCCAGCGGCTCGTCGGCTCCCCAGCAACAATCCTTCTCACTCGACCTGCTGCTAATTTACGTAAGTATTATACCATTTCATCGTTCCTGTACACCGGAGAAGCCAATGCCGTGATGGCTACCCCATGGGGAACCGAGGCGAGGGACCGGACCTTGCAAGTTCCATCCAAGTCCCTCATCACGATGGACCCAGCGCGCCGGCCTCGGGATTCAAAAATGTCAGTGAGGACAAGGGACAAGGGGGGGATGCTGCGGGGATAGAGGGATCATTGGGGTCCCGTCGGTCTCGTTTACCGTCACTTTGCCCTTATCAGCCCCGAAAAGCTCCCTGTAGCGCCGCCCGTTCTCCACACGAGTCAGAGTCACGGTGGGTTCCCCGAAGTCGCGGGCCGTTTCTTCAGTTTCCCCGACGCCCAATCCTCAAATCTCCAACTTGAACCTTGGCGACCACCACCACCCAGCACCGATAAGGCCGGGCACACTACACCATATCAAGGGACCAGCCGCATCCTCGCATCGTTATAAGAGACTGCTGTCCAGCACGATCGACAAAGCCCGGTACCCTCAGGACTTCAGCGACCATCTGCCGCTCCTGATTTCCATCTCATCTTCACATTGCGACGGCACTCGACATACCCACACCATGGCCACCGATACCCCGTCCAAGCTCCCCGAGATGGAGGACGACTCCCGTGGTAGTCTCAAGGAGGAGACCATCGGGTCCGAATCAGCCGTCAATGATATCTCTTCCAAATCCTACCGCGACCTCGTCCACCGGATTGACCGACGTGTATGCTTTCCCGGCCTGATCCTTCATGCCCTGCCGCTGATGCCCCTGCTTAGCTGATCGTCACCACCGGCTTCATGTACTCCGTCAGTCTCGTCGACCGCACCAACATTGGCTCCGCGAACATTGCCGGCATGGCCACCGACCTGGGCCTGACCGTTGGATACCGCTACGTGCGTCAACCTCAACTACCATTCAATTACCAGCCCCTTGCTGACCCCAGTAGTCCACCATCGCCCTCGTCTTCTTCGTCTCCTTCATCATCTTCCAGCCCCCCGCCACCATCATCTGCCGTAACATCGGCGCCAAGACCTTCTTGCCCGGCATCACCATGGCGTGGGGCATCCTGCTGGCAAGTCTCACTCCTGGCCGTCCTTTCACGCCCACTCCCGCTGACCTCCCCCTCTACAGATCGGCTTTGGCTTTCCCCAGAACTGGCAGACCCTGGCTGCGCTGCGCTTCATCCTCGGTATCCTCGAGGCCGGCTTCCTGCCGTGCTGTCTATTCCTGATCTCGACTTGGTACACCCGATATGACCTGCAGAAGCGCGTGACCACTTTCTACGCCATCGGCTTCTGCGCCTCTGGCTTTGGCGGCATCCTGGCTTATGGCCTGTCCCAGATGGTATGTGGCCCAATATCTACAGAATTTACATCAGCTAACACCCTGCAGGAGGGACTCGGCAATGTCCGTGGCTGGAGATGGATCTTCATCATGGAGGGCCTGGTTCGTGTCCCGACACCCCGTTAACTTGTGTCTGCAAGCTAACACCTCCAGGTCACCATTGTTGTGGCTACAATCTCCTACTTTACGATCCTCGACTTCCCCGACCGCGCCCACTTGGGCTCCAAGTTCCCCACAAAGGCCGAGTGCGAGCAGATCATGCAGGCCATCGACACCGACAGGAACGACGCCGGCAAAGAGCCGTGGGACTTCAAAAAGTGGATCTCGTCCGGTGCCGACCCCATCATCTGGGGCTTTGCCTTGATCTTCTTCGGCCTGACTGCCATTACATACGGTCAGTTTACCAGTATGGACTCGCAGGAACTTTTGGAGGACTGACTCTTCGATTCAACAGCCATTGCCTACTTCCTCCCCATCATTCTTCGCAACCAGATGGGTTTCTCACTGGCCGCTTCGCAGTAGGTTACCACAGGTTGTCCAAAAGTCTCACCTCGTACTAACTCCACAAAAAGATGCTTGATCGCGCCCCCTTACTTCGTGGCCGCCCTGTGGATGTACGGAACCGCCTGGATCTGTGACAAGTATCACATTCGTGGCCCTGTCATGATCGTCAACACAATTATCGGAATAATTGGTCTGTGCCTCATGGGCTTCGTCAAGAACGCAGGCGTCGCCTACTTTGGCGTGTTCCTCATCTGCTGCGGCTTCAACACCAACATTCCTGCGTAAGCTCCCTTCTCCGACTTCTCCTGATCATGATACTAACACCGCTTCAGCTGCATGACGTACCAGGCCAACAACGTCCGTGGTCAGTGGAAGCGTGCATTCTCGTCGGCAACACTTATCGGAACTGGCGGCATCGGCGGCATCGCGGGATCCCTCATGTTCCGCTCGCAGGACGCCCCGGCCTACCGCCCGGGCATGTACGCGTCCATCGGCTGCGCTGTGCTGACCCTTGTCGTCATCTGCATCAACACATGGTGGTTCAAGCGGGAGAATGCCAAGGCCGACCGTGGGGAGAAGGTCCTGGGTGGCCACCCCGACTTCCGGTACACCGTGTAGGATATTGGGGCTCAGAACATTTGGATTTTGCAGTTTAGGATTGGAAATTGGCGAGTTTCAAGCGAGTTGAAGTTGTTTCTGCAAAGACGAGATGGATGATGATGATGATGATGTTGTAGGCCGCTGTTTGCTGTTTGATGGGCTGGCGGAGCTTGCTGCCCAACCTTGATTGAGCCTTTCTCAACTGTTCCGTGAGAACAGACACAATCCCAAAGATGGCAAGCACTGCCAGTGAGGAGACATTGTACGATGCTGCCACACTGCAGGCAGTTTGTTCCTTCTGCACCTGGTGTCAAAGGAAGAGCCTTCGGCGCTAACCTCCCTGTTAGCGCCATCGCTCTGGCCACGGCCAAGGCTTATCGTCACAGATAACACGGACGCCCCTTGTTGCCTGACACGCTAGTAGTCCCTGCATGAATTGTGGGGCACGTCGACTTCATCTGAGATTTCCATTCTTCAAATGCCCATGGCCGCAACATCACAAACTTGCCACCCACAAAACAACCCAACAAGACTCTCCTCCCCAGCGATCCGAGGACCGTCAGAACAACCCAGAAAGATACCCATTGCTTTTAAAGTCATTTCGCACTTTCATTCCCCTTAACTTCGACCGATCAAGACTTCGTTCATTCACCCAAGATCCAAGATGGGTCAGAGAATTCGCCAGAACCCTACCGCCCAGGAGGGCAGCGGCGGTCGCCAGCAAGGCCGTCGCAGAGGACGCGGAGGACACGGTGGCGGTGGCCGCGGCGGCTTCGGTCAGCCCAGGCCTCAGCAGAACGAGAACCAGGCCCCGATGGCATCTGAGGCCTTCATTCGCGACGATCCTATGCAGCTCGACGCGACGGCCGCGCCTCCTCTCACAATGGCCGTTCCCAGCGACACACCGCGCTTCGCCGAGCTTGCCGGCCAGAACCTCGTTCACCCCACGATCATCCAGACCATCACCGATGACCTCCAGTTCGATCACATGCTGCCCGTCCAGGCCGCCACCCTGAAAGAGCTGCTGCCGCCCTCGCGCGCCGACTGCCTCGTCCAGGCCAAGACCGGTACCGGCAAGACGGTCGCCTTCCTTCTGCCCGCCCTTCAGAACATGATCACCATGAACCGGCCGCAGCGCCAGCGCGGTGCGTCACTGCTCGTCATCGCCCCGACCCGCGAGCTCGCCATGCAGATCGCAAAGGAGGCCACTCGCCTGCTCCAGCGCCTGCCCGAGTACCGCGTGTGCATCGCCATCGGAGGCACCGACAAGCGCGCCGAGGCCTCGCGCATCCTCAAGGGCTGCGACATTCTCATCGCTACCCCCGGCCGTCTCATCGACCACATGAGCGATGAGTCTTTCCTCCCTATCCTTCGCCACCTCGACACCCTGGTCCTTGACGAGGCCGATCGCCTGCTCGACATGGGCTTCATGCCTGACCTGAAGCGCATCGTCTCCGGCCTGCCCGACAAGCTCCAGACCAACCGCCAGGGCATGCTCTTCTCCGCCACCATCCCGCCCCGCGTGCAGGAGGTCGCCGGCATCGTGCTGGCCCCCGGCTACAAGAGCATTTCCACCATTCCCGAGGGCGAGGTCAACGCCCACGAGCGCGTCCCCCAGCTTCTCATCACCGCCCCGACCTTCTCGCTGACGGCCGCCGCCATGGTTGGCGCCATCCGCGAGGAGGCCCACGCCGTCACCACTTCCGAGGGCAACCCCCCCTTCAAGGGCATCGTCTTCTCGCCCACGGCCGCTCTTGCCGACTACTACAGCCTCGTGCTCGCCAACATCGGCGGCATGCCCCCCGTCTCGGTCCTGCACTCGCGCATGACGCAGAACAAGCGCACAAAGGTCACCAACGAGTTCCGTCTCGCTCAGTCCGCCGTCCTCGTCACAACTGACATCATCGCCCGTGGCATGGACTTCCCCGGCGTCACCTCCGTTCTTCAAGTCGGCCTTCCGGCCGATAAGGAATCCTACATCCACCGCCTCGGCCGTACCGCCCGTGCCGGCGCCGAGGGCCGCGGCATCTTCGTGGTCTGCGAGGCCGAGTCGTTCTTCCCCAAGTGGTCCCTCAAGGAGATGAACCTCCAGCCCCGCGACGCCGATCTCTCTTCTGCCAGTGAAGTGGCCGCCATCGCCGCCAGCATGGACGAGGAGCAGCAGGCTCGCGTGTACCAGGCCTGGCTGGGTTACTACAAGAACTTCATGAAGCCTCTCAAATGGACCGCCGAGGAGCTCGTCGCCCAGGGCAACATCTTCGCCCGTGACGGCCTTGGTGCCCCCGAGACCCCCGCCCTGTTCAAGCCGACTGTAGGCAAGATGGGCCTCAAGGGTGTCAAGGGCCTGAGGGTCGTTCCGGCGCCCCAGAAGACCATGCCCGGTCGTGGTGGCGGCGGTGGCCGTGGTGGCCAGGGACAGGGCCAGAGCCAGGGCGGAGGTGGTGGCGGCGGTGGCCGTCGTCGCGGTGGCCAGTAGGTTTGCTCGTCACGAAGCTCAGGGTTACGCATTATCACGGATCAGCATTTGGGCCGCGCCATTAGCGATGGCAGCATGTGTTTGTCTAGAAGGTTATAGAATGGTCTTTTGGGAGGTCATGAACTCATGAAAATCCGTAATGAAGCCGCTCCGGCAACTTTTCTCTCTGTCCGAACGTTTCCTCACAGCAACAAGTGACCCAAACCGTCCTCGACCATGGCCTCGCGCACCGTCTTGAGAACATCCGCGTGAATGCCCGCTGGCGCTGCCACCCAGCCGTAGTTTGCCACCATCTGACGTCCGGCGATGAGGTCAGGCTCCTTCCCGTCGAGATCAGTGACTTTGCCGCCCGCCTCCTGGAAGAGCAGCATGGCGCCGGCGTGGTCCCAAATCTTGCCGAGGCGCTCGCGGCGCTTGTAGACCCAGAAGGTGACGTTTGCGTGGCCCAGTGCCAGCGAGGCCCAGCGCGCGACCCAGCCAAGGAGGTCGCTGCCGGGATAGGCAAGACCGAGGCGGGCGGCGATCTTCTCGTGGACGCCGGGGGCGGCAGAAGTAGCGTCTAGGCTTGTGACGAGGCGGAGCTCGGAGGGGCGAGGGTCGTGCTGAGGGATGAGGGTGCCGGCGAGGGAAGGGGCGCCGGCGAGGGGGCGAATGAAGCTGCCGTGGCCTTGGACGGCGTAGAGGATAGAACCGCCGTTGGGGTCTGGGTCGACAGTGTCGTTGCGCAGAGGCGGGATGGCGTCCGGGGCAAGGTTGGGGAGGCCAACGACGGCAACGGTCTGGACGCCGTTGATCATGAGGCAGGCGTTTACGGCGTAAATTTCGCCACGGATGAATGTTTTCGTGCCATCGACGGGGTCAAAGACCCAGATCCTCCCGGGGCCAGGGACACCACGTCCAGGAAGGTCGATAAGTTCGCAAGCATGCTCTGGGGAGTCTGGGAGGGTGAGGGGTGTCTCTGGGGTCGCGAGGCGGGCGGCTTGCTGGAGGTAATCCCAGACGCTGGCGAGAAGGGCGGGGTCAGCACGGAGGTCGTCGGCGGTCTCCTCGCCGACGAAGCTGTCGTCGGGGAAGGCTGCGCGAATGGCGGCTGTGAGGAGGGCTTGGGCGGCAAAGTCGGCGACTGTGACGGGGCTGAGGTCTGTTTTGGAGACGCTTTCAACGGCACCGGAGGCGTTGGATTTGTTGGCGGCGGCGAGTACGCGGCGGGTCAGGGCGGCTGCGTGCTGGACTGCGGCGATGGCTGTGTGTAGCTCTTTGGTGTAGGGGGAGTCCATGGTGGGCGTCTGGGGTGGAAGGCCTTGGGGAAGGATGTCGTCAGGTGGGCGTGGAGGGATGTGGTGGGGAGCGAGGTAGGTGAGGTGAGTGAGGTGAGTGAAATGAGGCTCGGAGCCGAAGAGTTTTAGGCCCGGCATCGGCCTTCAGCTGTGGTTCAGGGTCTGGACCCGCCACTCGCAGCGGACAACGGCGGACAGAACCGTGATGACGACATTGGACACATTGGGGACAGAGCAGGACAGACATGAGAAGGATGCAGCAATGAATTCACGACTCTATCTGGGTATCTTCGGACCGGCTCAATAAATGACACCCTCTCGCAATCAATATCCCGCACCCGTGCCAATGGGAAACTCGTTCGTCCGCGTCTGCAGAATGCGCCTCACCTCATCCCACGTGAACGGCTCGACATTGGACACGGCAATCTCCCACCACAGCTTCAGACACCAAGTCGCAACAAGCGCATCCCGCGTCTTGCGGTCCAAAGTCTCAACAACCGTAAGACGATAAATACCATCCTCGGCCGTCTCATATGCAAGGATCGTCTTGCGCTTGTCCCCAGCAGACCGCCATTCCGTGTGGCCCTTACGGCGCACTTTGACATCAAACAGCGCATCGCCCTGGACAAATTCGGCCGCCTTGTTGGGGCGCGTGAGGTTGAATGCCCGCCAGCCGGAACCGCTGATGCCCATGTGCGTGTGGATGCCGACGTGACCAAGGGTGTTGCGCGTGAGGGCTTCGAGGTGGTATTGCCATTTAGGCATCATGATACGGGGAAGGCGACGGAGGTTGTACATGTGCCGCTCGCGGGGGGCGTGGGCGGCGCCGGTGTGGCCGCGGTAGTCGAGGCGGGAGAAGGAGACGGTCATGTTGGACTCGCGCAGGTGGCCGATGGCGAGGTTGAGCTTGTAGAGGGGCGGGGCGTGGGGGGTCTTTGTGCCATAGATTTCGGTGCCGGCGAGGACGAGCATGTCTGGTGGGACGAGCTCGTCACTGTCGGGGCCGTGAATGTCGTCGTCGGGCGTGGTGGCCTGAGAGGGGAGGGGTGAAGGCGAGGCGGCGGGTGAGAGCGAGGTAGCTGGTGAAGGTGACGTCGCAGCTGTTGGCTGGTATGGCGGGGGCTCGTCGAGACCGGGCGGCGCGATGAGATTATCCTCGGGGCTCAGGAGGCTCGAGTAGCGAGGAGATTCTGTGCTGGCGCCTGGCGCATCGACGGGTGCGAGCATGCTCTCGTATCGCTGAGCGGGTTTCTGAGATGCCGTCGACGATGTCCTAGGGCGCGTCTCCGCGTCATTGTCGACAGAGTCGAGGAGGCTCGAGTACTTCTGGGGTGGTTTCTTCTCCATGGCGTGTAGGAGGGATGTAGGAGGGATGTAGGGAAGGTGTAGAGGTTCGNAGGTTCGGGCGGTAGGGAGGCGGAAGGTGGAAGGTGAACATAAAGAGCAGGTGATGTTTGGGGGGCGATGGGATCATGAAGAATCCCGATTCTTCATGAAACTTGAAACCCCGCCCGGAGATGTCACACCTGCCTTGTCTGTCCCCTGAATTGAGGCCTCGAAGTCCCAACCCCTGCGGGCTGCAGCGCACCCAAAACAGCCAAGACGTCCGACGCACAGCACAAGCCGGGCGTTCTTCAGTGGGGCCTCCAGCGGGCTGAAGCACTGAAGCACTGCAGTGTGTGACCAGTGGAGTTGCCCCTAAGTCTCTACGTGCATACCTACTAGGTAGCCCTGTAGAGCCCCGCCACGCCCTATCGGGGCTTCCGGTCTCTGCCTGGCAGTGCTCCGTTTAAGTTTGTGGCGGCAGTGGCTTCAATTCCGCTCATCTCTGCTGCCACTTCCAGGTTCTTCCACTTCCCTCATGTCCTTCCACAGCACATCACGTCCGAAAAGAGCAGAAGGTTGTGAAATGCCCTCACATCCTCCACGCGCATATCCGATGTGGTCACGCGCCAACACGGAAGGATTCCGACCCTGGCTGCCGAGGCAAGTAAGCGACGTCACAGTATTGGCGCACCAAGCCATCGTGAGCGATTTTCGTGCCTCACATTTACCCGATCGGTCTTGCGACCTCAAACTCCGATAAAATCGCGGCAAGACTACTCTCAACACTCAAACCGACACAATACCCCCCTCATCTTCCGACTGACAACTCCGAAAGCAGTGTTTTGGCCGCGACAACCCGCCCGCTCTCGCTCTTTTTGACCACCTTCGACAGCTCGTCGGCTTTGCGCTGGAACGCTTCGGCCTCGGCTCCCCAAATGACCTTATTCATGGCCTGTCCCAGCTCCTCCGCCGTCCAGTTCGGACACGCCTTGCGGGATCCCCAGACGCCGACACCCAGATAGTCCAGCCTTGTCGCCCAGTCGTAGCAGTCGGCCCAGCCGGGCAGCGCGACGTGCCTCACACCAGCGCTATTTCTTGTCAGTCGTGAGCACCATACCAACAGAAGATTTGACTCACTAGAGTCCCTCCAGAGCCGAGTTGGCGCCCGCGTGGTGCACGAAGCAGGTGATGTGCCCCGAGTCCAGCACCGAAATGGGCTCGGCATCGACCCAGTCCACCACCCTCACTCGGTCGGCGTCCATCTCCGCGCCGAGGATCTCGTGAAGCCGCGATCCGGGTCCCTTGACCGGATACTTCTTGTAATGGCGGAACCAGTTGTCGCCTGTCTGCTTCAGCTTCCACAGAACCTGCAGCTTCGCAAGCTCCGGCTTGCCAAGTCGCACCGCCGCCTCCGCTGCCGACGCCAGCACTAGCCGCACCGCCGTCGCCAGCTCTACAGCCAGGTCCTCGTAAACAGCTCGATGACTGCCAAAGTTGATGAAAATGGTCGGCCCACGTGCAAGCCAGGACAGCAGCGCAGCGTCTGACTTCTTCAGCGGCGTGAATGGCTTCATGATCGGCCCGCAGGCGATGACGTTGTCGCCAAGCTTTGGGAATGGGTAGTCCAGCTCAGGCGCTGCGGCGACGATGTACTTGAGGCCAGGCTCGGGATCCATCCCAATGTCCATGGGCGCCAACGTGATGGGCCGCAGGCCGTACTTGGCCTGGAAGCTCTTCCTCAGCTCCGTGAACCCCGGGTTTGTGAAGGCGCTGTACCCGAGGCGAAACTGATACAGAATGTTTGCCGGGATGAGATGCCACGGCAGTGGATAAGAGTAACCGAGTGCCATCCTGCTCAAATTCAGCCACTGATGCAAAAAGACAAAGCGAGAGATCTTCAGACTCACCCCGGGTAGGTCCACATGGCGTCCAGGTTGTAGTAGGCCTCCTTGAGGCTGTTGGGCATGAGCAAGTGGAACTTGATCTTGCGGGTGCGTACCGCCGTCAAAGCTGGACAGCAGATGGAGTCGACAGCCGCAAGGTCCGGCCTCACCTTGTCGAGCACCCGCAGTGTGGCCTCATACATCTCCATATACTGCTCCGTGTTCCAGGGGCACGCATATTCCATCATGATATTTGCCCGACCCCACATCTCGAGGAAGCCTGGCTTCACAAGGAGCGACTGTTCGCCCGACTGGTTCTTGCTCTCGAGGCACTCCAAGTACGAGGGGCCGATATGGTGGAAGATGATAGGGGTGCGGCCGGGCGGGCAGTTTTTGAGAGCCAGGCGGGATGTGGAGATGACCTCTTTTTCGACATTGCGGTGGGAGGCAAAGTGTACCTCGACGTCGGGAGCGAGCTGGAGAATGGCGTAGGCTGTTGATAGCTGGACATTGAGCTGCCCGAACTCGGGGTTTGTGAGGAAGATGATCCTGGGTGCCATTACGGAGGATCAAGATGATGAATGCAGAGGTATTCTGAACAGCTGCATCTCGGTTGAAATGCTGGGCTTATGAAGATTCTCGAAATACTCGGAGGCTATGGCGCCCGGGAGGAGCTGAACCGTTTTGGGTTCTAGGTCTTACGGGCAGGGGATCTTGAGTAGGTGCTGTTGCGCTGGCTGTCAGCATGAACGATGGATTCAGGAGCACGGCCAGGGTATGAGAGTGATGACTGGCGCCACTGAGCTGAATGATTGGGCCCATCACATCTACGAATACGCCACCGAACAGGGATTCAGGGGCAGATATTGCGCCCGTCATCATCCACATCCTTGCTGACACCCGATCATGATAGGCCACCCGTACGACGATATGATGAGCCATGGCTAAACAAGACTGTGAATATTCGAACAATCTGATACCGATGTTGGAGAATGACAAGCGAATACTGGCCCGGCCTGGCCTAAATCGAACAAACACCAATGTCCTTCACCCCTCACCCGCACGACGTCGACCGCACCGGCGGCCTGGGCGGCGACCCGTCCGGCGAGTCAGACCGCCCCCTTGGCGCATACGGATCAATATCAACAAAGTCATCAACTTCGGGCATCTCTCCAAACACCCGCTCCCACGCAAGCTTCAACCCCGGCGGCACACCCCATCCCCGAACAGCATCGTTGAGCCACAGACGCAAGGCGTATCGTTTGCCCCGCGCGCCATTGCGGAACGCCGTCCGGCTGTGCAGCACGGCAAGATTGTTGACGAAAAACATGTCTCCAGGGCTCGGAGTAATGGCCACGCGGTGAGCATCGGCGGTGAAGTGCACCATGTCAAGGGCCTCGGCCTGAGCGGCCGTCATACCGGGAATGGAGGGCGACCGCGGCGTTGCTTCGGAGCCGGTGAGTGTGCGGCGGGAGAAGACGAGGGCGATCTTGTCGCCCCAGCGGTGGAGGAGGGCGCGCTCGTGGAAGGCAGGGCGGCGGCCGAAGCTGTGCAAGCACCTGTCAGCGTCATCTTGGGGGCAGGTAAGGTGCGCAAGCCTCACGTGTCATGCACCCAGTCAGGGCGTGAGAGGATGTCGATGATGTCGGGCCTCTTGGCGGCAATCTCGTTGTAGACTGTCCATGCTGAGGAGAGTAGGACTTGGCCGCCTTGTTCGGCGACGCCTAGGAAGCACATGGCCAGGATTCCGCAGAGAAGGTCGGTGTGGTACGGCTGAAGGTGTCAGGCAGTGGAGGAAGATTAGGCCATGTATGGGACATACCTGAGACAGGCTGGTGTACAGCGGCCTTCGCAGTTCATCGACGATGCCTTCCAGCTTGACATCTGCAACATGGCCTGCTTTGGTCAGTCCCAGCCTTGAGTGCCTACACTTTGAGACATCACTCACCCATCAACTGCCCATCTTGCGCCTGTCGACCACGTTGTTCACCAAAGTAGGTCGACACGCCCATGTACAGGATGGCATTATCCTCCCTCGAGTAACTGCCGGGCTCGTGTCCACGGATGACGACGAATCCATGGCCGTCCAGCACGCGACTGCGCAGGGTTTCAAGAGTCCTTCCGAGGCGAGGCAAAGGGAATGACGTCTTGTCAATGTCCTTCAGATCGAGACCGAGGGCTGTCGACGTTGGGGCGTTAGCTCAAGGGCTGCATGGAAAAGGGGGGGCAAACTAGGGGAAGAAAAACAGGGCTAGTCAGGTGAGAGAAGAGAGAAGCAAGGAGACGCACCTTTAAACTGTCCCAGTGCTGCATGCAGCTCCCCGCGCTCCTCCACGCTCAGGGTGTACGTGTATGTGTCGGGGGAAAGGTCATCGCCGTGCCACGCGAGCGGGTGGTCCAGCCACGCGGGCCAGCCCTTCGGCAATCGTGCCGGGTGGCGGCGGGCGTCCCCGTCAGCGGCGAGAAGCAGGGACGCGCGCTCGCGGAACTTGTCACGGCTGGGCGTCCACTGGATGTCGGCCGTCGGCAGGGGCTGCTGCTGCTGCGAGGCACCAAGGTCTTCCAAGGATCGATGACGCCGGATGTTGAACCGGGAGCCCAGACTGGGGGCGTAGTAGTCAATGTTGGGGTCAAAGTCGGTCGTGCTCATGGTCACTCAGGGGTAGGGGCTGGGGCAGGGATGTCGATTGGCGCCACCGGTGAATACGGGAGAGGGCCGAGTGGTCTCGGGATGGAGCTAGAAAGTCGTGGTCCCGGCGTGAGAAGTGCAGGATATGGAGGGAAGATAGGTTGTGATGTGTGCTGTGACACGGCGGGGTGCTATTTTATCATGACCCGATCTTTCGTGTCAGTTGTGATATATGTAGCACGATGGAGAAGAGACACCACCATTGTCCATCAGACCATACCCAACTCCCCCATAGGACTTCTAGCAGAGCCTCATCTCTTCTTGTTCACCGACATGGGCCGCCTACAAGATGGCCAGTTTGGTGGTGTACACTCGCCCGCACAGAGTCCAGTCGTGGCCCCCCTTCATGCATGTCTCCCACCGCAGTCTTCACCTCGTTCAACCGGTCAAGGCCGTCTCTCACGCACTGTATCTCCCTTCTTCCTCAGGCAACCCCCAATAGAGCCCTTCTCCGATGATCACATGGGCTCCGTGGCCGTATCCATCACGCCGTGGGGTGCACACCGGTATCCTGTTGTGCAACCCGACTTCCATCTGCCCGCTGCACCATCACCCACCTTCTGGTCGATGAGGAAACAATTTGGTAACATTCCATTATCTCTAGAAAACACAAACGCCGAGACTACAACCCTGCGTGGGAGAAAACTAGGCCTCTTCGGGTTACCGAGCAGCATGTTCAAGCCCAGCTCACACCATGAGACACGGCCACGTCTTCTCGCCCCGAGCCCCAAACGCCTCGAGCGCCTCAAGGACGTCATGTAGCTTGGGCCGGTCAAGGTAATGCAGAATCTCTCGGTCTCCCTCTTCCGGCTTTCCGGCATCCCAACGTATTCTCGCCTCGGCAAATGCTTCAGCCTTGTCCATCTCACCCTTCCAGAAGCCCTTGATTGCTTTGAGCGTCTCCTCGGCAGTGGCCTCCGGCTCGCCCCCAAGACCAGTCTTTCCCAGCGGAAACACCTTTTCGTCTCGTCGATACACCTTGATTGGGCCGTCGATCCACTCTCGGGCACCAGCTGTGCAACGTGTGATGAGTCGGCGCATTCGGGGATGCGTCCGCACAAAGTCAGGAAATCTCTGGTCAGCCTCTTCGGGCGAAGACCGCCCCAGCACGATGTCCGCGTCGCCCCGCCCCTCAAAGATGCACCAGAGCATCTTTCCGAGCATGTAAACCATGGCCGACTCGCGCTCGTCCGCGGTGCTTGTGAGCCAAGGCCAGTACCACCCCAGCTCTGGGTTGTTGTAGCGCCGAGGCTGGGACGTAAGCGTCTGGCCCCTGGCTTCAAGCACACGGGTAAGAATACTTCCATACTTTTTCTCCACCTCCTCCGGCATATCCTCTGTCCGAAAGTAAAGCGGGCTGCCCATTTCGGCGAGCCACTCCATGAGGTACATCTCAGGCGCCGTCCAGTTGTAGAGATTGCGGCTCTGCTCAAAGTCGAGAAAAATGGCTCGCTCTTTGTCAGCCGCATCTTTCGAGAGCATGATCTGGTCGAGCCGCAGGTCTGAGTAGAAGCTTGCAGGTGATTCTGAGATTTGGATCAGCGTCCATGTGATGTCCTTAGCCAGACTTAGTTGGCGTGCTGCTGTAAGAAGACCAGCGCGCCGAAGCTCAGGAAGTCTGTCGTTCAGAGACCCGCCCTCAATGAACTTCGTGAGAAAGCCGCACACAAGGGGTGACTTGTCAGTTCCTGCTGGAACAGTGACCAGATACCGTGGTGGGGGTATGATGGTCTCAAGGCTGGGCAGGTGCAGGAGGATTTTGAGCTCGTGATAAAGGGTGTGCGGCTTCCGACGGGTTTTGAAAGCCAAGAGCTCCGATTGCCCATCTTTTCCTTCCACAGTAACAAGCGTGACGTCTGATTCGAGATATCTGACAAGTTTGAGGCTCGTGTGTGGTACAGAGGGCGGCATCTCTGACTCGTCTCTCGTCCACATTTTGGCAAGCTCCGTTGCCGTGAGAAACCTGCCAGACGCGGCGTCCGAAGTGTTGGGAGAAATGTCAAACTCGAGGCTGGTCGGGTCTGCCTTCATCTCTCGGAGGAAAATCGCCGATCCAAGCGGCAAGCCAACGTATGTCTGTTCGAAACCCTCGATGCCAGCTGACCAGTGCGAGAGGCCGGCCCTCAGATGGGCGGCAACCCGAAGTGCCGCCGAGCGAGAGCCATGGATATGAACGCTGTCCGGAGCATCCAAAATACTTCGGCACTCCTCGGGCCACTCGCTCTGGTCGGGGATGATGACATGAACCTGCGATGACGGCAGATCTTTGATGAACGTCGGCGTCGCTGCCCAGGTCGTGCCAAATCTGAGATTCTCAACAACCCAGCCAAAGCCATTCACGCCCTCGATAACCGCAGCGGGCTTATCGGGCGTGATCTTTCCATGGTTGGCCGTGGCATACTGCCAGAGCTTGTCGGGTATCTTCGTGACAGCGGCGCATGGGAAGACGTAGTACGGCCGTAGGCTGTCGGCGATGCTGAGCCCACGGGCAGCATCGGAGTCTGCCGACGGTACCGTCGACATGAGAGTAGAGCCTGCTGCAACCAGTGACGGGCTGCATGAACTCTGGGTCTGTGGGCGGTGGGAAGGTGAGGCTTCGTCTGAGCCTATTGGGTGGGAGGGGACATGAAGCAATGATAACGAGGAACATGGTTCCAGGACGATTTAGGCACCAACGTTGACGGCGGCCAGGTCATTTATTCAGGGCTTCTCGCCGCTAATTCTGTATAACATTCCTAAATCGTAGCAAACTCCGGAAAGAAATCAGGCTGCTACTTTTCGGAAAACAAGACAATCTCAGAGCCCAAGGCAAAGTTGTTTTGTGTTCCTCCCGAGATTTGCACAGTACCCCCTGAAAGTCGGACCAGCAAGAGTCGGGCGCTAGAAAGTCGGTCGAGCTCTCACCGAGTCACCACCCCCTGTCTCGCCCACGTGTACAACCCCCGCGGGTACCACGTCTGCAGGGAACACAGGCAGATCAGGCTGCGCAGCGCAGGACTCGGTACGTCGCCTGCAGCCGCCAGAGCAACGGCTTGATTGGACAGACTCGAGACCATCTGCACGTTTCCCATCACTGCGCCGAGACAAGATGTTGTTTTATGAGTGGCCGCCTCAGACCGATGTTTCCTCTTTCCCACCATCTCTTCTCACCGGTCAACACCCTCGACCATCACTTTCCCCTCACTTTCACATTCTCAACGACCACCACAGCCTGATGACACCCGTCCACGTAGCGTTGAGCTTACAGAAGACGATCACGCGGTCATCAAACATCTATTTACTCGCTTGTCCTACCTTCGCGCACGCCTTTGTCCGAGCAGAACCCCATCTGGAACAGGCTGGAAGTACGACCTCGGTCTGTACACTGTGTCCGCTGCCCGCCGTGTCACAACTGCATCCCCTGGAGCCTTCCCTCGATCCGAGCGCCCGTCCAGGCTCGTCCACCACGGCGTGGACGCGTCATTTAGGTGCCAGATGGAGTATCATGACGCATCCGACAGCTCAGACGCGGCTCGCCTGTCGCTGATGGCCCAGTCTGCAGGCATACTGGGCATTCAATTCTCCCGCTTCGTCCAGTTCGCCGAAAACCCTTCACCGGCACTCCGTCATTCGGGGTATCCGGCACCTCCCCAGTCAGGTTCCGCACCATCCTGGACGCCCGGTGAGCTGGCCACGCTGGAGCACACAGCTCTCGCGATGGGGATGCCGTTTTCTCAGCTGATGCAGTTCGCCGAAGACACAGCACAGCGGCCCTCTCATGTTCAGACGGTGTCCTCCACCAGTGGACACACCATCTTGAGCTCGGAGCGGTACGGATTCCCAGGTGATGACTTGGCACCAGACGAAGACCCCTGGGTCAGTGTCGGCGTGCCCTCTTTCGACAGCGACACTATCGAATCGGACTCCTCTTCCAGCCGCCAGCCAATGTATTCGTTGCAGAATCACACCACTCATTTCGGTGGAGGTTCTGTTCGGCCACACGTATCCCATCTTGACGACGGACAGATTGACCCGTGGAACACCGCCGACATATCACAAAGCCATCGTCAGAGCCCGCACCCGTCGTCCAATGCATGGACACCCTCATCGGAGAGTGGCACCAGTCACCTGCCGCAGTTCACCCCCTATCATAGCTCCCAAGCATCTCCAGCTGGGCTCTCAGGCTACCGGGGCGGCTCGCACCCGCCACGCCTCGGAGCCGTGTCGCCCCAGGACTTTGAGGATACCACCCTCGGCGTTGGAACGTGCCAGAGCTTCGAACTACCGGTCATGCGGAGCGTCGCGGTTCAGACGGATGTGAACGAGTTCCGGGCCTCGCACGTCGAATTCGTCCACAATTCTGCGGTCCCGACGGCTCCCGGAAAGATAGCATTATCGTCCCGTCCGCGAAAGACGCCACAGACCTCTGTGATCTCGGGAGGAAGGGTGTCAAAACCGAAGAAGGCCACCTCGAAAGAAAGCAAATGTGACATTGACTCCACCTTCAGTTGTCTGCAGTGCTCCATGCAGCGGAAAAAGGTACAGCACATGCTTCATCATAGTCTGACCTTCATATCTATCTTACACAACGACGGCTGACACGGAGTGCTACCAGTGTCGGCCAGGCAAACCAGGCTTTGGCTGTGAGACATGCCGTGCCATCAAGAACCCGCAGTGCGGAATCCCATGTGTCGACGAGAGACTTTCGAACGTTGTTGCTTTCCGCAAAACGACAGATCTATCAGGATGGAAGCCGTATCGAGAGCTGGCTCGCGACGATGCCATCTTGAAACCAGCTCTGAGCAACATTGACTCAGTGGCAGGGCCGAGAATCCAATATCGTCTTTCACAAGGCCCGGCGGTTCTCATCCTGACTGTCAGGCCATTCAAACGAGAAAAGGCTCTGGAGTTGGCCCGCGAAGGACACGAACGTCTCTACACACACGCTTATGCTCTGGGATCTGATGCCAAAGTTGCGGTGCGAGAGTTTGTCCGGAAGAACTTCGCTGTGTACATGAATCATTACCTACATAAGCAGAATTGCTGGCTGGATCTCACCATTTTCCAAGCTGCGGCCTGTGAGATCAAAAGCCCCCGGGCACAGGTGGTAAGTAGTCCCTCCTCCACTTCATTGACCTGTGCGAATCACTGACAATCCGGACACCTACTAGCCGGACAAGTACCGCAGCTTGGTAGCGGACGCTCTTCTTTTCTGGTCCGCGTCTCGAACTATGGAAGGCGGCTGGATGCTATCACAAAACCAAATGTCCTGGCCAGACAGTTCCCGCGAAAGTTCCGCCCCTCTCACATCCGCCCCCTTCATCGACTATCAGATGTCCGCGATCCTCGTGGGAATTCTTGAGCCGATGAAACAGAGCTTATTCACAAGGCTGGAGAAGCTTGCGCGCGAACGCAACCCTAACCTCTGGTACACCCTCTTCCTCGTCACATACATTCTTCTCCATTCGTATGGACAGCTGGCCAAACAACAGGCTCGGTTTGCTCGAAGCCGGGGTCTGAAGGTAATCACACATCTGTATCGTGTTGTCCTACATGTCAAAGGCTGATTGATTTGATCCTAGGTCCGCTTCCCTTTGATGAGTCTGATGACCGACCTGCAGAGTGGAAGCCAGCTTCTGCTGTCGTATTTCCATGTCACAAGCAAGGGCAAAACAGTCACCGAGATCAAGTGGAAAGAGCCGAAAATGTACAGGATGATTGCGAAGCTGTCTGATGAGCAGATTCTGCGGATGGACTACTTGTCCAGGTTCCTCAAGAAGCACGACATGGGTACGTCTCTCTAGAATCTGAGGATTTTTCCAATGCCCAAGCCTGGGATACGTGCTCACAGCCAGTAGACTCGTGGTTCTCGACCATTCCTCAGAAGAGCCTCGATCACGAGTACTATTTCACAGGGCAGATGTTTACCCCAATTTGGAAGCCTCGAAGCCCAATCATCACCGCCATCAGGGTCGACGACCGCCGAGAATACCAATAAGGGCTGGAACGAGTATGAGAAGTAGATCTACCGACGCAGTGTCTTCGTTACATTTAAGTTTACAATATACGATACTGGAACCGGGAACAGACGCATCCCTCTCCATTGACATCATGAGCCTGCTTCGTTGACATAACCCGCCGTTGTTTGCCGGCGCTAGCCCCTTTTTCCCGGGGCCGGGACCGGACCAGGCAGCCAGGACCCCGCCTTGAAGCCCTCATCTGATAGCGGTACAGCGCCCGAGTGGGCGCGGTTACGTATCTCGGCATTGGCGTTACGCCCTTTCGCTCAACATTTCAGTCACGCTGCCTGACATCTCATAACAACCCCCCCCCCCCCCCCCCCCCCNCCCCCCCGCCCAGTTCGTCTTTCTTCGCAAGTTCATCTTCTCTTCTCAGCTGCAATCGACTGTGCTTGAACGACCATGACAGCCTCGAAGATGAACCTCTCCGCTCGAGGAGAGGTATTTGCCGCCCCAGGGAGCAAGGTCCCGATGCTGGACGTCGTGTGTGATCTGTGGCATCCAGAAACCAACCCGGGGGGGTACGTGAGCCTCGGCGTCGCGGAAAATGTGAGTTCAGGAGAGACACAGCATACCATGTAGCTCGGTACTGATCATACTCACAGACCCTGATGCACACGGAAATCATCGAGTACTTGACCAAGACTGTGAGTTCACATCGTGTTGGCATCAGGTCGATGTACCACCTCACTTTCGTGTTCTGGCAAACCCCAAAGTACTAATACTCACAATCTACAGTTCAGCATCGATAGTCACTCGCTCACCTACGGAGATGGTTTCTCCGGCTCGCATCGCCTCCGGGAAAGTATCGCGAGGTTCATCAACGCCCGGTTCTCCCCTGTGACTCCAGTCGCCAAAAGCCACGTTTTGGTCACGTCTGGTTTGGGCCCAGCCATTGAGCTCTGCGGCTTCTCCCTTTGTGACAAGGATGACGGCGTTTTGCTGGCCCGTCCGTACTACGGCAGCTTCCCAGTCGATATGGGCTACCGTGCCGGGTGAGTCCGCCATGAGGTCAGAGTCAGCGACACGCCAGCTGACATGCATTCAAGGGCGCAGATCATCGGCGTCTCTTTTGGGAAGAACGATCCCATGGGCCTCCATACTGTGCAAGCATACGAGGCGTCGCTTGAAGAAGCCAAACGCAAAGGCATTCGTGTCAGAGCTCTTCTTCTCTGCAACCCTCACAACCCACTAGGCAAGTGCTCACATCTTACACGAGCCCAACCATTGCTAACAGCTGCAAGGCCGCTGCTATACCCGTGAAGTGCTAGAAACATACATGCGGTTCTGTCAAAAGCATTCTCTTCATCTCATTAGCGACGAGATCTACGCCCTCTCCATCTGGAAGAATCCGGATGCCCCTGACGCACCTGGCTTCACCTCTGTCCTGTCAATTGACACTACTGACCTCATTGACCCAAGCCTGGTGCAAGTCCTTTGGGGGATGAGCAAGGCAAGGCCCTAGATCCATCTTGCTTACTGAAAGATTCACTGACACGTCCTAGGACTTTGGCTCGAACGGCATCAGACTCGGCTGTGTTGTCAGCCAGAACAATGCACCCTTCCTTCGCTCCCTCGAGTCAAACTCGTACTTCGCCTGCCCTTCAGCCCTCGCTGACCTCGCCACCTCGCGTATTCTCTCGGACGACGCCTTTGTCGAATCGTACACTCAAACTAATCGCAAACGCCTGGCGGAGAATTATACCCTTACCGTCCGATTCCTTGAGGATCAACAGATTCCGTATGAGAAAGGAGCCAATGCTGGATTCTTTGTCTGGGTTGATCTCTTCGAACCCATCCGTGAGCAGGTCAACACTGCAGTTCTGAGAGACCTTGAGCTTGAGTCCTCGGAAACAGTCTCAAGACGTCTTGAAGCGAAGCTTCAGGAGGCCTTGCTCAAGAACAGAATCTTCCTAGCGAGCGGTGCGGCATTTGGTGGCGACATTCCCGGATGGTTCCGAATCGTCTTCGCCCACGATCAGGACTATCTTAAGTTGGGTCTTGGTCGGATGGTCGAAGCCGTCGAGGCTTTTGGTCGGGAGCTTGGTGGTGCAAAGAAGTAGGAGAAGCAAAGCCATCGTCTTGGATTACTGATACTCGACATGATTGCTTTAGAATTCGTCACGTACTATAGCTACAGAAGTCGTGGTTTCGGTACACTCATCAGTTAGCTACTCATGTTCGTCATGGCATTCAGGTCTCATGTCCAAACTTGAACTCAAACGAGAAGTGCTTCCTGTTCTCCCCACCAATCTCATGGTAGCTGTAGGTCCCCACGAAGATATTTCCAGACCTGCAGAATCAAGAGCAAAAAGAATCGTCTGACTCCTGGAAGGAGACGTCAGGAATTGAGCCCGACGTGGGGGTCGAACCCACAACCTTGAGATGTGATCTCTTGTGTAAGAGTCTCACGCTCTACCGATTGAGCTAGCCGGGCACCCGGCCTTGGATGAGTAAGCAAATCAACATGCGTCATGATAGAGGATATCTAAACCGCCGGGAGGAAACGAACGCCCCGCTCCTTGGTTTAGAAGAAGGGTTTGAAGTTGTTGCGGCTAATGAATAGAAAGACAATTCGTTACAACGTAACAGCTATCAAGTAAGAGCTCAGACACCCTGGAAACTATCTAACCTCTCAAGCCTGTCCGCCGCTCTGCCATCTTCGTTCTTCAGATGGAGCTCATCCAAATACTCCTTGAAGTCCTTAGAAAGCTCAATTACTGCTTTGAAATGGTCCTCTGTCACTTGTATTGTGTTTTTCATGCCTGGGTAGGGTTGTACATCATTCCGCAAGTGAGACTGCTGTCTGGAAGGCTGGCATAGTGTTAGCTGGGAGAGACTTCTCCAAAGTCAAATTCAATATCGAACACACCGTTACGGATCTCACGGCCGTTCCACTTCATCGAACGCAATGCCATACTCTGCAAATACTCCCGGGTTTCAATGTTGAGCCGGATGGAGTTACCTCTTTCCCTCTTGAGCTTCTCCGCAAAGTTTTGCCAAATCTTTTGGCGCTGCTCGTCTGTAAAATACTTGTAGTACAACTGCACATGAATTCGAGAGATGAATGCGTCGTCAAATACGCCGACGCGATTTTTCGCGAGGAAGAGAATACCATCGTAAAACTCCAATGCCCGGAGGAAGCCTGCGAGATGTGTCGGTTGGCAACGCGAGCCATAGGGGTCGTTCGAGCAGACTCACCGGCGACAAGCGCGTTTCGTTCGAGGCTCCTCGTGGATCGTCTTTCCATGAAAATGTCCGATTCTTCAATTAGAAGAACCGCACCCCAGCTCTTGGCCTGCTGGAAGTGTTTTGCTAGATTGCCTTCAACTGTGGCTGCATCGGTCCCAATGTCGCTGGTGTTGAGGACCATCAGAGGGCTCTCCGTGAACTCGGCGATGCATTCTTGACACATGAGGTCAGAGCTCTGTCCAAGCCAGACACTGGTCGGGGTGGGGGAGGGGGGGGGGGGGCTTCATACCAGCGGCCCAAGTCTTGCCAACGCCCGGNGGGGGGGGGGGGGGGGGGGGGGAGCTTCATACCAGCGGTCCAAGTCTTGCCAACGCCCGGCTTTCCGTGCAACAGGAAGACGAGCCCTTTTCCTTTTCCTTGTACAAAGTCGGCGCTCCAGGACGGACGATGAATCACCTTCCCGTTCTTGTCTTTGCGGCAGTAGGCAGTTGCAAGGGCCTTCACTCTTCCAAGCTGCCTGATCTCCATCGCAAGAAACTCAATCATTCCCCGGTCGTACTTATGGTCTTGGAGATTCTTCAGGTGGACTTCCTCTATGTCAAAATGTAGTTAGCAACTTCGGCATTTCAATGATGAGGAGGAGCTCGTACGCCAGTGCCTGGACCTGAAAATGCACGCGTGAATCGTCTTGGGGCACAGTAGATAATGCTGCCAAGTCATTTCATGTCTGCCTTCTTTCGTCATCAGATGAGTGATCCGGTCGAACCCGGAAAAGGGAGGATGTTTCCTCTCCCCATCCCATGTTGTGTTGCTTTCTTTCCGTTTCTGGCAAACATGGCAGCTGCAGTATGTCACCCAGTCCAGTTCATCAGATCGGTCCATGTAGAGGGGAGCCGACCCTTTTGGGCTTAGCATATAGGTCTTGGGATCTGCCATGACAAGACCGTGAATCTATAGAATATTAGTAGGCTCGTCAAGAAAATCAGGATGCAAGAGACTTCGGCCTACGTACTTCAGTCCGTGGAGAGTCAACCACTTTGCCGGCGTGCCACTGACATTTGCCCTCGGCCAGCTCCCAGTACAGTTTGCCCAGACGTATGGCTTGTTGTGCGAGACGATCCGTCGGTTCCATTTTGCCGCCCACCATGTCGATGGATATCGCATATTCTCCGAGATCACGCTCTCCGGTCCACGAGTCGTGTTCAACTTCTTCTAATACACGACCAAGATACACACCATCGAACTGGAGTGTCCAATATCACATGTACCATGTGTCAAGGCCGGCCCAAGGTCCACCAGCCATGTCGTAAATGACCGAGACCTGCCACATATCTAACCCCCTCATTCCGTTGAAGACTGTGTAGCCGGGCTTCTCGCCAACCCAGGACCATCGCCACGTGTAACGTCCACTGCGGTTGAGTTCCTGCTCAGCTCTTACTTGTGGCATGACGCAGTCGTCAAGATACCTCAAGAGCAGCGAGATATGACCATGGGCATTCTTCTCCAAGTCGCACGCTGTGGACGGATCTCTGTCTCTGCAAGTAATGGCAAACTGTTCAAGCTCCTCATAGTGATGTCAGAGGATTGTGTATGGGCAGTCTAGATTAAGAGGACTGTCTTCAAGTTTGACCTCAGGATAATACTTGACGACAGACTGTAGTGGGTTGATGATCTCTTCCGAGTGAATCCTGACGGAGTACTTGGGAGGTGCTTGTTGAGTTACAGGAGGCGGTAGCTTTGGGGTAAGAAGCCTTTTGAGTCGAGGTCTTTCTTCTCTTGCTTGGTGTGAAAGAGTTTGATAATATCGAATGATGGTTCGCCGTGTGGAGTGTTGGTCTGGATATCGAGGTCGGATTCCTTGTCTCCGTAGCCTTCATAGATAAGATCATTGGATACAATATTGCGATAGTTGACACACCACCTAAGTCTTGGTGAGTTCTTGGGTATCGAAGGTGAGCCGGATGGCGCTGGCTTGGTGGTCTCGAGCCTGCCACTGGCAGCTTCGACTGCGTTTCTCTCGGCCATGGCCACGGGCTTAATTGACGATAAAACGTGACTGTATCAAAAGAGAAAGAACATCAGCAAACTTCGTCCAGAAGGGCTCCTGCCGAGATGGAAGCCCTTGGGAGGAATGGGAACTTCAAGACGAAATGGATGATAGGATGTTGTAATGAGGAGGGAGGGGGGGAAGCGGGGGAGTGCGAGTATTTAGCAGATTGTCCACGACTTTGCAACCGGGGAGAAGCACCGCCTGGAACTATCAGCCACACCGGGTACTTCGGCGAATGATAATCTCGAGCCTTGACAGATTGCATGCACGTTTCATGCACGTTGGCATCCTACGACGAGCCTGCCGGTCTCGTTGGCTGGGCGTTTGTCTCTCAGGCGCCCGGTCACCGTGGTGCGGGGCCATTCCAGGATGGTCCCCTCGAGTTTTCCCTCATTTCTTGCCCAGTCATCTCCAAGACGCTCATTTTCCTTGTGAATGTTATCCACGTCGGATGAACCATCATCATCAGCACCAGGCATGTCGCTGAACGAAGACCAAGAGGCTTTTGGCATGAACAGGTCTTACAGCTACGAGGTCGAACAGCGCATCTCCGAAACCACGCCCAGCGAGCCGGCTTTGGCACAAGCTTTATCAAGAGAGTACATGCAGTCAAGCCTGGAGATTCTGGCCGAGCCATGACACGCCTTGTTCGAATCGACCAACTTCAACGCTGGAAGGAGGTAAGTCTGACAGGATTCCCTGCAGAAGGGTTCTGTGCCTGACAGTTTTCAGCGATCCTGTCGCCGAGGTCATGGCCAAGGATGCGCAGCACCTTCAAGATATTTGGACAAATTATCAGAACCGCAGCAAGAAAGACGACCGACTCGACCTAGACAACATCGATCCCACCGCGGAGGGAATCCCAAGACTGATCAGCAATGCTCTTGCAGCGCGAGCCGCCCAGGGACGTCAAGGAGGTTGGGCGAAGGCAAAAAGTCGCTTCCATCGCGTCTGCGTCGGTCTTGACTCGCACAAATCTATCCTGAGTATCCTACCGCAGTCAAGCAAGTACATCTCGATATTTACGGGAACCATCACGGCCATCATCCAAGTACGTCACACGCTGCATGGAAGCTTTGAGTTGAGGATCGGTGACACTGATGCCAGATGGCCAGGTAAGCATAACGCACGAGGGCGTAGCCGAGGACATCGCCGAGGCGCTGTGCAAGATCGACGAAACAACCGCAGATTGTCGCTATGACCTGGGTCTTTTCAGCACAGACGAGATGCGCAGACGAGTAGCTGAGCTATACTCTGCCATTTTTCAATGCCTCGGCAGCATATCAAGATGGCTTACGCAGAAGAAGCTCATGCGCTTCGGATCATTCTTCAACGAAAACCTAAGGGAGAGCTACGAAGGAGACCTAGAAAAAATCAGGAATATAGTGGACAGTATCAAAGCGTACACCACTCAAGCCACTCAGAAGGCTGTCCGGTTGGGATTCGAGCAAATACAAGCCCAAGACTTGTTGCACCTCACGCAGCTGCTTACTGGACAATCTGCCCTTCATTTGCAGGAGAACCAGAGAGCAATTCGAGAGTCTCAGAGGATGAACTCAAGGAGAATCTCGCCATCGATATTCCCTCTCAAAGATGGTAAGGTCATGGATGATTTTGGGAAACCAGTACCTTGGCTTTCTGACTGGTCATCTAGTCACGAGCGACAACGCCGAGCTTCAGACACTTCTAGACAGCTCGCAAGCTCTTCATGCGTACTATGAGCGAGATCGCTTCCGTCTCAGGTCCGCCGGCGCCGAGGCCAGTATCATCCCGCCAGACGTTGTCCTGGGTTTGAGGAACTGGCTCAAGACATCCTCGTCCGCCTCCTCCCTCCTGTGGCTCTGCTCGGGCCAGGCAATGTTCTCCGAGGACCAAGAGAGCCCAATGTCCATGATCGCCACGAAGGTAATGAACGCAGTCGCGGAAGTGAGTCTCCCGGGCGGCAGGAAGCCCTACTTCGCGTCATACTTCTGCCGTTTGCAGCGGAAGGAGAAGCTTCATGTTCGCGACAGGAATGACACGAAGGAAGCTCAGGCAGCAGTGTCGCTTCTCTACGCGATCGTTGCGCAGTTCTTCGATATCATGAGCCAGATCTCGGCGTTGAATCCTGGGGTGCGGTTCGAGGATGCTCTCAATCTCACGCCTGAGGACATTCTAGGTCTCGATGGAAGCATGCAAACGTGGGAACGAGGCATGGAGGTGCTAGATGCAGTTGCGAAGGTCGTGCCGGCAGGAACGCTTTGCTTGATTGACGCATTGCATTGGCTGGATAGTTGAGGGACAGAGGCGCAGCTGAGGAGGCTCATTTCTGTCTTGCGATCCAGCAAGATGAAGGTTCTGTTCACGACGAACGGGAGGTGCGCTGCGCTGGCAAAGGAGATGACTCGAGGTGAGATCAAGACTGTGGACTGTGACAGGTTTTAGCTCGAGACGAAGGGTGCAATGATTGATCTGCTGCATCATTGGACCTTGCAAAAGACTCGCTGGACAGATGTGACGGGGCAGAAGAGCCAGAGGTCTGTCCGGCCGGTGTCGTGAGGACGGTGGCCGATGGCCAAAGTGGGCCTCGTCCTGTCATTGGCTGACTCATCGTCAATCGCGATTAGACTTCCTACCCGATAAGCGCAGCGAACCACATAAAAAGCCCGAAAACTTCTCCTCCTCCCAGGTTTCTTCCTATCCTCCAAGCAGCCCAGAGCAGTTCCGAGCCTTGTCTCCTCCACGCTCCCGACTCCTGCGGCGCCGCATCACCATGTAGCTGCCCTCCCCCGAACTCCTCCCTCCCATCATGGGCAAGATCACCATCTTCCTCATTCGCCACGGCGAGTCGGTCGACAACGTCGCCGGCCTCCTGTACGGCCCTCGGTCGCGCACGAGCCGCCGCGTCTTGCTTACCATCACAGCGCCGGAGTTCGCGACTCTCCATTGACGTCCCACGGCGCGACCCAGGCTCGTCGCCTCGGCGCGCACTTGGCATCTACCCGTTTCGACTGGATCTTCGTCTCCAACCTCCAACGAGCCGTCTCAACCGCCGAAGCTGTCCGCGACGCGCAGCCCGAAGCGAAACCGACCTTGGTGCAGGTTCCCGACCTGCGCGAAAAGGATTTCGGTTCCGATGAGGGTCGCCGTTGGGATAAGCAGGTGGCCGCAGCTCAGGATGCGGAGACGAAGCAGTCGATGCGAGAGCGCTCGGCGAGGTTCATTGACGAGCACCTCTCGCCGATTGTTCTGTCCTCCGCCGATGGCGAAGACGACACGAACATCGCGATTGTGTCGCACGGCATGATGCTCGCTTCGCTGCTTGGAGTCCTGCGCGGACCGGATTGCTTCCATCCATCTCTGGTTTCGTCGCTCAACGCCGACGTGCCACCGCGCTGGAGCAATACTGGCTTCACACGCCTGGACATCTCCTTCGTCGAGGCCCCCACCTCCTCGCAGCCGCACCCGCGCTGGCCACATTGTCGCCTCGCCGTCGCAACCGTCAACAGCGTCGCGCACCTCGCCGGCCTGAAGAAGACCCGCGGCGGCATTGGCAGTGCCCAGCACGACACCCGGCAAAGGACTGTCACGTCCTTCTTCGCCTCTGGACCATCCAAGAAGCGCAAGGCTGAGGAGCAGCTTGAATGAAGCAGCACCTTTCGCAACACGCACTTGGACCCAGAGGCATCTTCCCAAATGGTACGTTCTCACATTTTGCTTCTTCAACCCACCCACCCCCGCTTGCATGATGAGGAAAACACTTCACAGACCTGTACCGAAAGTTTACATGTGGATCAACGTTCAACCGCTATCTGATACGAGCACATCCCCTCACTTTGATATTGTTGCACTTTCTGCCTCTAGCCCCGGCTAATGATATCTCAAGACCCCAGATCACCCAGGAAGCGCCTTGCCACAACCAAATAGCCATGATTCAAGCGTAGACTTGTTCTCCAGACTAGATAAGAATACAATGATTCCCAATGGTTCCATCGTCTTCATACATCTGTGCTTGTCTCGTCCTGTCCTGTGAATACCCTGTGAAGCCTGCGACTGACTGCCTGACCAACAGCGCGGTCAGAGAGCGCTCCATCCTTGTTGGCGCTCTTCTTGCATGCCTCGAGCACGAGAGGACCGCCCTCTTCAAGCCCGCGGACAAGCTTCGTGACGGTGTCAAACTCGTTGGCAATACCGTACGCGATTGGCGCCGTGACCCTCACTATCTCCTGAAGCATCTTCGTGTACGTGTCGCGGACGTCCTCGCCCGTGCGGACCTGACCGCTCTCCATGCAGAAACCAGCACCGGCGGCGTTGGCTGCCTCCTTCTGCTTGCGGTACG